>PTEX01000028.1:1612606-1866875 GCA_003342815.1 Eudromia elegans | reverse complement strand
ATACCTGGAGCTGCAAGTCTGGCCTATTTACTATAGAATTCATGAGTCATGCACTATACTGAAGTCTGGAAATATCACAGAGGTATTATTCATGGAGAGCTCAGCAAAAGAATGGCAAAACCTGCCCTTCAGGACTTCCGATTCAAAAGCCAAATGCTGAAGGGTAGCTGTTATCAAGCTTTAGTTTTCAGGAGAAAAAATGCATAAGGAAATTGCCATTAGCTTCTGATTAGTAAAACAACCTTTATCTTGCTCCCAGCTGGAGAGCGAGTCCTTCCTAAGGAAGTGGTACGTGAATGCTGTTAGTATCAGAATGTCCCTTTAGGTTTCCAAATTTGGTGCTAGATTTAAAAATAAATAAAAAAGCTTCTCCAAATTCCATTTCTCCTCAGCTGCTTTCCTCTGGCACTGGATGATATGTAAAATACTGACACGATGTATCTGACGCCTAAAATGTCTCCAGTGTTTCAGATGGGATCTCAAGAGGAAAGCACCAACGGGCTCTGCAGACTGACTTCATGAAGTAGCTGCCACCGATGGTTCAGCCCAATAAATATGAATTGAAATATGATCAAATGCAGTTTGCCAGTGCAGGAACAACCTGACTGTGCTGTAAACTGGCCTCTCAACTCTGGCTTTCCAGATGAATCAATTTAGATTCATTTTATTTTGCAGCTTGAGACTCTCAGGATGACAGATTAAGCTCTGTTCCATATCATATTATCCTTTATTTTTGTAGCTAAAATAGCCTATCAAGATTTTTGAAGAGCATTGATTGTCACTGCATGTTGTTATAAAGCAGAGGACAGAATTTTGCAAAGTATTTTAACCAAACCTCAATGGCCAAATGCCCTCTATTTCCTGGAAAACAACCAGTAACTACTAACTCTTGAAAGAAGATAGCTCAGCTGCTGCTGTACCACATACCCTGGCACATGGATGCTTAGAAATTAAAACCCATGTTGAATCTGACCCTGTGTTTCATGAAATTTTTCCTACCTTCTTCCCCACATGGCCATCTCCTAATGCTTTTACCATGGGAGAAAATAAATTAAAACTGAAAATATCTGCCTTTAGGGAGAGGAAATCAGGCTTTTCTTTCTCTGTAGCTGTGCTCWGACTACAGCTAGTTGTGCTACCTTAAAATAGCTCTGTGTGTGTGGTAAAACAACTTCTGGAGGGGGGAAAATTGTGAAATATTTTATATGAGCTGGATAAAATGCATTTCTTTTTAAGTGATAAACTTTGTCGAGCTGTATGAAGTGTCAAAATTTTACCTTAAAAGATTGAAGTAGCCTACAGATAGGATCTGTGTGTAAAAGGCAGCTGCCTGAGAGACTTTGTTGTAACTCTTTTACTGAATTTGCAATCTGAAATTTGCAGTGGTCTGATGGATAGGGGCGCAGCAGGCAGAGTAAGCAGGCTTGCCTTCTATTCCTGCTTTTGCCACCTACTTGCTGACCTGGGGTGATTCATATAACTTCTGTGCCCTTTTATCCTCATCTGTAAAATGAGGATATTGACATTTACATTTCTTTATAAAGTGCTTTTAGATCTATGGAGGAAAAGTGCTAAGTAAACCAAAACTCTCAATTAAATTAATTGGAGAGAAAGAGCTAGGTCAGTGGTATAGCAGGGTTCATTTACACACCTTAATTTTGTCAGTCTTGTGTTGAACCCCGTTTATAGCCTAAATTGCTACAGCATCCTTTTACCTTTAGAAGCAGTCTCTCTGGGACAGATGTGAACCATATTGTATGCCACAGTGAAGCTTATACTGGTGCTTCCTATGCAGATATAGGAGCTGGACTAAGGACACCCAGTCCTAGGTTTGCATAGGACAAACTCTYCCTCAAGCACATTAGCAATCCAAGGAAATGCTTCTCCCATGGAGCAGACTGCATATTCAAAAAATATGTAAGTCATGAAGCTCAGACATTGAATGCTTGGGCTGCAATTATGCAAAAGGAAATTATTAAAATTCTATCCTGACTGTTTATGGCTGTAGTTTAGAACTTGCAAATCCACCTCCTGCTTCAGTTCTGCTGCWGGATAGGAGACACACCTGAAATGCCAAAAAAAAGTCCATGTTTTGAAAACTTATGCCTGGCACATACAGTTTCTCTCAATATTGAAGACTGTCCTCAAAAAGCATTTGATTGTCTGTGTTCTTGCTGAGAGGTGAGGGGGGAAAGTCAAAAYTTCATTTTGTCAGTGGTTATTTTAATCACCTGAAGATTGCTGTGCAGTTCGAGGAGATTTTTTTTTTTCTAAGCGAGGGCTCTTGAGCCTGTCTTGCTGCATAATGGTAAGAAAATAGATTATGCAGAGAGGCTGGTTTTGTTTTGAAAATTTCAGGAACAGATGCAGTGCRGGAGCTGTGATCCCTGCACAGCTCAGAGATCAGAAGTAATAAGAAGCCTCTGAATTATCTCTCTTCTGTTCRCAAAGCTTGAACTTAATCTGCCAGATTGCCTATAGCTGGAACTTGGTAAAATGCACCACCATGTATCAGACGTATGCAGGGCTCAAGCTATCTGCAGAGGGGAGTTTGCAATGGGAGAGCAAAGYGGGGCAGAACTCATGAACCCGAGTTGGGTAGGTGTCCTTGACAGTTTMTTATTGCAGCAAAAATTTTGGTTGTGCAAGAGAATCAAGGAAGCAAATCTCTGTAGTTTAGCCAGTGTTTTYTGTATAAGCTACAGTTTTATGTTTGGATCAGATAAACTACACAAATTTTTAAGGATGAATAGGAACTAAAGCCTGGATTTACAGCTATTTCTCGCATGTATGTTTTGACTGAATGAAAGTAATGATGTTCAAAGTTCATGTGACTTTAAATAGTGTTTATCTGCAATTTTAAGTGTGCTAGTAACATTAATTAGTAACAGACTAGCTCTGTAAGGGCATCAAGATGAAGAAGTATGGGCCAAAGACACCATAGGAATCKCTCATGTAGCCTGTGTGATACCTTATTCTGTAGACTATGGTAGYGTGTGTCTTAGTTCAGATATGGGGCAGTATTGTGTTCATGAACTCCTAATCCTTGTGCTCTGAGACTAGTGGATTCATATCTAATCCCTTAATCACAAAGGCTCTGTGACAGGATGTGCAGAATCATTCTGCTGACTCGGTGGGATCATGCGCATCCTATTAGCTCCTGCCCAGAGAGACAAGAGCATTGATATCTTGTTAAAGAGAGTCAAACCTAGAGGAGGGAGCACTAAGTGCAGAATGTTCTGTAGCAGCTAGCTGAGAATCGCATTGAATTATCTCTATTGAAGCCTGTTTTGAGGCCAGTTGGTAAGTGGCATAGTATAAGATACTACATGGTCTTCTCTGAATATTCTGTGTTGTCCGTCTGCTTTACAAGTGGGTCAGCTGGCTAGCAGTAGATAAATAGGGGAGGACTACGGAAAGAAGAATCTCCCTTAGGATTATCAACTAACACAGAGCAGTAAACATGGAGGAAAAACAAACCTGAGAGTAAAATGTATATGAAAAACAAAGTCCTCACACAATGTCAGAAGCTATTGTTGCAATACTGCGTTCATAGCTTCTTGTCAACAGTTGCTCTCCCCTGGACTTGGCGTATGAGTCACTGAATCTATAGTCTATAAATCTAGTGTAATTCCCTTGCTGCACAGGAGCCCAGCGGAGTTTTGGCTGAGGGAAGTGGCCTCTTGTCACCTCTGCAGTGCTGGATGCTCCAGCCTCACAGGGAGGCCTCCAGTGAGGCTTGGAGGTGGTTCTCTGAGCAGGGGAAGCCCCATGCTCTGGTGACAATCCTGCTTGAAAAGTGCTGAGGCCGGGTGGCTCTTCCACATCTAAACCAGGGGAAGGGCCAGTGAAGCTGATTTCCTCTCTGAGATAAGGACCCAGCCTTTGATTTCTCTTACTTTGTCATGGGGCTAAGGGCAGGCATTACTTTAAAAAAATAAGACTTCTTTGTCATCTGCTCATACGCTGTCTTTCCAAATACTGCTGCAATTAATAAGTTTTTTATCAAGGGAAGTTTTGTAGTAAAGTTTTGTTTTGCTGCATGAGATTTTSCTAAAGTGCCTGCAAGGGGCTGTGTTTTAAAGTGCAACTCTGAGCTATTAGCAGGTCAAAACCAGGGTTTGTTTATATACAATATCTGTTATGTGGGACATAGGAGTATTTTCAAATCAGGATTGCTGCTTTTCTGAGACATTTGAATAATAAACTTGATGAAATCATAGGGAGTTAAGGGCAATCCTATAAATGGCATTTACTATCTTAAATTGAAAGATCAGTGCTCTTTATCGAAAGTAAATACCTAAATTTCTTTTCTAAAATGAATTTCTAGTTTTAATCTATTTTTCTCCTAACTCTTATCACCAGTCTCCCTTTTTACAGCCAGTATACAGAGAACAGATGATTCATCAATTGGTTTGAGTGGAGATTTCAGTCCTGTAWCTTAAAACCTTGTGTGGATCAGAAATTAGTGAATTTGGAAGATTATCCAGAGAAATCAGCGCGCACTGTGGTCTGGAGCAAAGGAAACTAAAATGTGAGTTTTGCTGTAGGAGAAGCTTTTAGGGAAGGAGAAGGCAATCCAGGGGCTGTGGTAGCACAAGCAAGATGCTCAGAAAGGCAGTAGTTCCTTAAAACATATAAAGAGCAGCAGTCATTGATGCTTTTTTCCTTTTTATACATATATATGTATGTATATAAAACGATGGAGGGGGAGAGACTTTTCAGTTCTGAGTTTGTGCTTTAAGTATGTGAGATTTAGAAAATTTTTCCAACACTTTTTTTATATAAATCACCCTGGAGTTTTTGGTGTTATTGTTACTGAATGTTTGTTGTACCCATCCTAATTGGCAGACACAGCCTAGCTCAGAAAGTTTAAATGTTTAATTTTGTCTAGAAAAAAATCTCATCTAATTCTGTCAGTGTAGCACATGCTGAGTTTTTCTTAAAAAGGGGATAAAAAAGACTGTCCTTCTCAAGTTTTTGTTAATTTACTGTGATAACACAAGAACATCCCCAAACTTCTTTTAAAAATGAGCTGTTTCAAGTTTTTTCTTTTTTTTTCCTTGAAAAATAGAATATTAATTAGGTCTTGAGTCTCAGAAGGAGCATGAATCTTTTAAAYACCCTCTCAGAAGCTCATATACCTTCCAATGCCCCCAGTAGGATTCTCACTGATCTGGTTTGCAGGGCTGTGGGGAGATGGGCGTCCACCTCCCTGTACCATGTGCCCAGATCTACCCAGTCATTGGAGGCCTCATGTTCATCCTTTGGAGGAGAGGCAACAGTTTTTAACCAAAAGTTTTAGCACTATCTTAACTAACAATGCCAGGCTTATTTCACAGCTGATAATCTTGGAGGATGTGTAAGTGGAGTGATTGGGGATGTGGAGGCTGAGTGAGAAAGATGGAGGAGCRCATGAAGCATTCCTCACCAGAGCTAGACTCCTAAGGGCCTTCAACCTATTTAAAAAGGATCATCATTCATCAGCACCATCATCATTATCTGCTCGATCGGGAGGAGGAGGGGAGGGATAATCAGCAGGAGATGATCAGCGTCTTATCACTGAGCTCCTTCATTTCAGTGCTTAAACTGCAGGATTCTTTCTGGAGAGATAATTCATATTTTATCATTAAAACTGCTGATCATAACCTCGTTAATATATGGATATTGCTAACACACAAAAAAGCTAACACGGTAAAATGTAACACTTCTATTAAATTACTTAAACTAGTTTACCTCGCCTCGACATTACTCCCCTCCCCACTGTTCTTCTACCATCACAGGCGCCGCTTGTACATGGCGCACAAAATCTATAAACTCTTTCCAGGAATACAAAAGCATTTGCTATGATGTTGATAAGAAACAGGACAGTCACTCTCCCCTGACATATTTGTTCTTTAAAAACAAATCAATGGTGCAGGGATTTGGCACCTGAATGCAGAACAACGGCTTGATGAGGCAAAGATTGTCTTCATTAAGGACATTAATATTCATAGAGAGTAGAAAATCTGACACAAGAGAGGACTCACTAACCTTTTCTCATATTAGATTTTTACTTCTTAACACAATTACAGTCCGGCAATGACTTAATTAATGCTGCTTTTTGTCAGACTGCTTTAAAGAGCTGTCAATTTGGTCCTGCAGAGGCTGTCAGTGAAAGAGAAAGACAGTCATCTAGGCTAAAAAGACACAGGAAGAAATTCAAACACTTAATAACATTCAAAGTGCTATGCAAAGTCACATATCAACCTGTATTAAGGAGAGTTTTTGTCTTGCCTCTCTTCCTACTTATGCTAATATTTTCCAGGTAAAATTAGGGCAGCCACCAGCTCTAACACTGAAATACAGGGCAGAAAATGGAGAAGGGGTCAACAAATTTAGTGTTGTTAGTTTCAGGCTATCGGAGTATCTTAGATCATCTATGGAGAACAGAGCGGGATCAAGGGAACTACTCTGAGAATCCTTCTTCAAGGCCTGCCCATAAAGGTCGGTCTCTATGGGAGAAGACCTGCACGTTYGCGTCTCCTATTTCTTTCTCATCTTTTTTGCACAATGGAAGCCAGGAAAGTATTTTATAGCACTTATTCAGACCAAACACCACGGAAATCTTTGTGCAAAGCTGGAGGCCTCTTGAAAGGCTCATGGGCTGTTAAGGTTGTTAGTTACCAAGCTGTGACAAATCTTGTGGTTGTAYGGCCTCATCTGGTGAGACCAAAGTGTAATTATTGGGCAACACTTGCCTGGTCCTTTACCTCTTCTTCAGGTTAGCAACAGCTTGCCTCATAGGCCGAAGTGTTTGACAGCTCTCTTAATATGTATTGGGGAGGTATTTTTCTTGAAAAGATGTAGGATTTTCATGATAARTTAGCTTGGATTGGGATCTAGCCCCCTGCCTGCTTAAGAGCAGAGCTAGGGTAGAGAAATGCTCGACRCTGCATCTTCTTGCCTGTAGAAAACCACTATGTGGAGACTAAAATCTAACCATGCTTCTGTGCAGCTTGTTCTTCTAAAGCTGGTGCACAGTTAATGGGTAGGGATTCTGTTGGCTTATGCTACTTAAGACATAGAAATAAAATGAAGCGAGAACATAAACCCATCAGACTCTTCTATTAATGAAGAATTACTTATATATTAACATTGCTCAGCTGCCTTTGTGTGGTTTTCACAGAGAGGTTCTGTTATCCAAAACTTCTTAGGGATGGGTCTTATGGTCATAGCTTCTCTGATAACTTCCAGCATTCCTTTCTGAGGTGAAAATGAAGATAAGTAAATTAATGCTAAAGCTTTTATTATTGACTTATTTAAATGATATTTTCCATATTCTTGATATGCATGTTTTAGGTTACCATTACATTGGAAAGTGAAGCTGTCCAAACTAATGCTATGTTTAAGGAACTTATTGAGATTATGTGCTTTGTGGAAGGCTTGCCATAGTTGTTGCCTCTAAAATACAAGCTAATTTCTACAGTTTGGCACAGTCTGTCATGAATGGAAAATGGAAGCAGTTATGAAACTCAAAAAAAAAAAAAAGGACTTGATTTTTGTTTGAATTTCATTTATGTAAAAGTTTTCTGGCTGGTTYGGCTTTCACTTTAATACTGTAACGCAGGAAGAGAGCTTCATAAAGAGGTAAATATAATTAAACTTTAAAATATTTACTTCATGAGCTACTTACTATAAGGCTTAGACATTCTTCCCAAAACCTAGTGTAAAAATGTGTGATATCATCATGGAGACCACAGATGACTGCATTTAAATTAGGCCACTCTGAATATTTATCTCTTGTGTATACAGAGGGGGGGGCTAGGCTTTATATAAACAGGGCCACACTTCCAAAAAGTGTCTCTACTCCACAAAAATGAAGGAGGCACTAAGCAAACCTGAGAACTGTTTAGATAGCACGGGTATGCTTTTATCCCCTCGGGGAAATCTTATTTGCTTTAYGGAACACAGTCCTAGAAGATTTGGACTGAACTGAGTTATGCAGTCTTAATATGATTGCGGAATTATCTTGTTGACAAGTGCAGAATTATAGATTTGAATCCATTAGCTAAAAGGGTCCATAAACATTTGAATAATGGTCTTCATGTTTTTTCATCGGTCTATCAAACAAAGCATCCTAAAAAGAATATATTAAAAAAAAAGGCAGCTCTACTTTTGGTAAAGGGCTAGACTGAATTAATTTTATTTGCTTTAAAGATAAGGACACTTGTTATTTCATATTGAATACACAAGTTTGGTTTGCACTTCTGCACTTACACAGCTGCATACATTTGCCACTTGGCAAAGTACAAATATTTTGTAATAAATGGTAATGTGTTCTACTTAAATCCAAAAGGAAAACCATCTATTTTTTTATTAGTGGAAGAGTATAAATAAATGGGTCTTTTGAGTGATCGTGACTGAAGGACTAGGAACACGTTGCAAAAGTAGAGTAGTTCTTTTATAAAGGGGCACATACTCATCTGATGTAGCTGAACATAATTTCATTGAAGTACATAAACTTACATTCAGACTCAAAATATTTTACAGGATTTGCATTGTGAATTTGCCACACTTCATTCTGAAAGTTACTGTATTTCTGCCAAACTTGGCAAGTATCTTCTTACTGAATTTACTGCCCCATGTTGAACTGGTGATCACTACATTGGCATGGGCAAGCATGATTTCAGACACAAATTTCAAGAGGCTGTAAATGTGAATATATTTGTGAACTATCCTGCTGACATTGTGTTGGGGTTGGTTTTGGGTTGTTTTTTAATGGTATTGTGGGTGCACAATATAATTTGTTTCACCTCGGTCTGTATACACAATGTTAGGTAATCAATATTCCTGCAAAGCTTCTAAAGAAGCATTCGAGGTTTTTTATACATTACTTTAGAAGGTGAAAATGAATATATTTTTGTGTATGTAGGATAGGGAATTGCTGTTGCAGTGAGACGGGATGGAGTGGGAAGGATCATCTTGATTTTGTTTTCTTTTCCTACCCTCTCTTCTCCYCATCTTGCAAATCTTTTGTGGGTGAGCCAAATGTAATCAGGTTTGGCTCACTTGGAGGAATTAGGATGACTGAAAAGTATGCCAGATTTCAAAACAATTTCTAACAGTTTCTGTGATACTGTGTAAGCAACTGAAAATTGACATGTTGTGTTGTGCCCAAGTCAGCCAACTGCTGTCACTGAATAATTAGATTCTCTAGAAGAAGGGAAAGTTTTTCCTTTTTTCCTCTTTTTTTTTTTTTATTCTGAGCAAAATTATTAGGAAATAATGCAAGAGCTTTTTTTGTGTGTGAGATATAGACTCAAAACCCTCTGCTCTTAWAAGTGAAATTTTAAGAATAGTTTTATTTTGGACCCCAAAAGCATGTCTTTTGTGCATTTTTGTATATAACAGTATAAATGAGTTGTCTGGGCATTTGCATGCCAATATGTATGTCATGTGTGACTACAGAAGTCATTGTTGCAAACGGTTGAAGTTGTTTTTCTGATATAGATGAGTTGTTAATTATTTTTATGTGGAGCATCAATTCTAAGAACTGAGTTCTGATGCCAGACATGGGCCACGATCTAATTATAGCTTGACTTGTCATTTAGTTATGACTTTTGTGAGGATAGATGGAGARCCTGATTCCCCAGGAAATTCTGCCTCTGCAAAGTGGCTATGAATTGGGCAGGAAACTGTTCTGCTTTGTTAGCCTTTAAAACCCTTTCCACTCTTCTAGTGGAACGATGAGTGACTGTACATTCAATAGTGCAAAAGCACGCCTAGTGAAATAATAAATTAGTGCCATAGCCAAAACAGACAGGTGAAGAATTCGGATTGTGCCGCCAATGTGCTCACTTCACATGGCTGTGAGTAATGGGGAAATGCTAATCTTGTCTGGAGGGGAAGATCTGGACGACTGCATGGGCGAGATCCTCAGGGGACTCTTGCTGCTCACATCTACTGAAGACTTGAATGGGGACCAGAGAGACTTAGTTAAATTACGATATCACAGGAGCTAGAGTGAAATTGGAATAATTGAAAGGAGTTTTTCTTTTTTATCACATTTCTAAACTGCTTTGTTCATGGTTTTTGGTAATTTCAAAAAGCAGAGCAAATATCTGCTTTTTTATTCATAGCGCCTTCGTATACACTCCTCTCGTCCCAAGGTGTTGAATATCCTTTCAAGGCATTCTAGGTAATTCTTCAAGTGCTCCTTGCACCAAAATTCTCAACAGAGGCAGGAAGCAGTGCAAACGACACAACAGCCATTAAAAAAAATAGATGGTTATTCTATCAGTGCTTTTTTGGTCATAGCCTCTTACCTAGGCCTGCTCTAGGTTGCAAATACACAGAAAAGTGACTCTATGGACAACAGCCTATATATTTTTGAAATTTCTCATTTTGTTTCCTTTAAATTCACCTGGTGTCATGTTAGCCTGCTGACTAGACCAAATTTTCTTGTTGTGGTGACTCCATGTTAAAGGAGACAGTAGAATAATCCAAAAGTGGCTTTAGTTTTTTTTAATTTTTCTATTCACCAGCACAAGATTGTGATAACATCATCCACTATTAACTGGTGTGATGGTTATAGAGATGGGTCTATCAATTAGTAATTAGCAACTGGCAATTAAAAAAAGGGGGCAAAGCAAAATACTGTAGCTTGTTTCTTCACCCTGTGTGAACAGGGGGCCTCTCAACCTTGCAAGGARATGAACATGCTAGTGATTCCATGCCCTGAATGCACAGAGGACAGCACCGCATGAGGAGTTACCTTAGCCTAGTGCCCCAGCTCATGGAAAGTGGAGTGGAAGTGGTTCCCAATTCCTGCTCCACTCCTCAGTGCCTGACTCTGTACTTTATACCCTTTGGAAATTGGAATTTTAGACAAGCGGGACCACCCTGTCTCCCCAAGAGAGGGTGAAGTCTCAGCACAGCTTTTCTGATAGGCTTTCCTGCCATCCCCAACGTGCTGGACTGATGGCAGAAAGGCGTACCGGCACAACGTGGCACTTCAGCAATATTGTTAACTTTTTTACTTGTCCATTGCCTGTGAAAATCAGTGATACTGGAGGGAAGGGAGGTAGCTCACTTCCTTTCTATTTATTTTTCCGTGAAAATCTCACGTTTTTGCTTTCCCCTGGAAAACTTCTAGTACTTTATTGGCACTTACAGATGAGAGATTAATCGACAGCTCTTCCCAGGGCATCCACGGCTGCATGTATAATTTCATATTTCAAGCTAGGGTTAATGACTGCCCCTCGTTTTACTGGTTGTAGGGAACACTTTGGGAAGGAAATTCTGCCTAAGTTGGAAACTAACTTTCTTTAGAAATTATTAAGCAAAATGAGATGTTAGTTTTGGCCATTTGAATCTGCAACACGCTAACAATGCAATGTGAAAGAGTAAAAACTGTCACTTTGCATTTATCAATTGGGAGGAAAAAAAAAGACACTCTTTTCTTTCCTTAAAAAATATTATATATCTGCACTATGTCTGACTTGGTCTTGCAGAGAAAAGTGCTACGCTACTCATTAGTACTTTGCAGTTATTCGTTCCCTGGCTGAGACAGAAGAAGCTTTAAATCATGTGGGAGAACAGGGAAGGGAAAAGAGAGAGGAAAACAAGCTTTTTGAACCCTGTAATGTAAATTTGCAGACAATTATTCATTATTAACTGCCTGAAGCATCACACCCCTCTCACCTTTGCTGGAATGTCTGAACATTAGGGTAAACAACACACTGCTGTCTTATCATAATGCGGTCTGCTTCACTGCAGCAAGAACTTGTCAGAAACAGATTGTGATGTTGACTTCTCAATAGGGGGAAAAAAAGGCCTAAATTAGACTTCTATAAAAAGAATATTGCATATTTATTTCCACAATAACACCAAGGAAAAACGTTAGTCAAGAAGCAAGCAATTGGGTGAATAAATAAGCTTGTCTTTGTTCTCATCAATTAAGTTATTACATCAGTTGGAAAACCAGTGAATTATAATACAGATGTTTAATGAAACACTGCTGTGCCTATAAGTCAAACTCCTATTTTGTGGTGTGATTTTGGCTGCATAGTTTTGTGTGTGTTAAACCGTATTTATTAGCTGATACCCATTATTATTTTGAGCAAGGTATAATTCAGTTGTCAGGCTCCAGCTCTGGGAAGGAGATTTAATCAGTGAGAGCCCGCTTTGCTGCTGAGCATAAAACAATGCGGGTTTCATGAAGCAATCACACCAGTGTGAAAAAATGGGATTAATTAGTATTGTACAAGAACAGGCAGCATGCTCATTAAAACCTTGTGAGCTGCCTCTTGATAAACTGCCACTTGATAGGGCCGCATTAATGTGACAAGGCAAAGACTTTATTTCCAAATCCTTTCTGATTATATCTCACTTTTAAGTTACCTGAATTGACTCTCTAAGGCTTTTGGAATACAAAGATCAAAATTGCAGCAAGAGATCCCCAAGACACCTGGACAAAGGAGCCATGCTCAGATAGCAAGGCTTCAAAAGACAACTTTTTTTTTGAACTCCCATTCAAGCATAAATCAATAGCTGTACAATGAGGCAGCTCCAAAGGTGGTAAATTTGCATTCATACTCAGCAGGTTGGGCTGGAACTTACTTAGCGATTAGCAACTACCTAATGAATCCCATATACAAATTGGGTGCCTATCTGCTTACCCATTGCTTCATAATTTTGGCACTATATAAAGTCTTAGGAATATTTTTACAGCTTCCAGTATGTGCTGAGAGAAGGGGAGAAAAAGGTAGGCGCTCTTAACTGAACATCTGTTTCTCATAGTTTAGGTTGGCCACTGATGAACCTGTGGTAATATTTCTTTTTTTATCCTTTCTTTTAGAAATGTTTGCAAAATAAAAATGTAGATTCTCGCTAGTGGATTTGTTTCTACATGACAAAGTATAATAGGAGATATGCCTGAATAACAACAGTAAATGCTGGATAGGATGTATTTTTGATCTCGGTTATTTTCCTTTAGGCATAATGTTTTATTCCTTCCTGAATTTGTAGTGGTTCTGATGATTTACTTGCATGTAATTCTGACTTTTTTTCTTTGTGTGTGTGGATTAGCAGTTAAAATGAAATTATATCTGAACTTCTAATAGTTAACCAAATCTATCACCTGTTTCATGGTGCATAGGTGCTCCAAGATGCTGACTTTCCTCAAAGCTTTAGCTGACATTGTATATAAGGCAATTGTAATGCAATACAGTTACCTGTCAGCATATATTTGTAGGTGTGGAAAATGCCACTCAGAGAACAGAGATCTCATATTCCCTGAAGCTTTTCCCAACTATTTTTAAGCAAAAACATCTTGTTAAAACTCAGCACCCTATTAACATAATGCTATCAACCATGAAGTCTGAGTATTCAGACTACCAATTGGTAACTACCAATTATAGGTTGTTTGCAAGTGTACAGGTGTAATTCCACTCATAGCTACCAGCACTAGGCATCATACTGGAGGCAAGGTACTTGAGCCAGCTAGATACGGATAAGTACAATGCTTTACAAAGTGATGTGTTGCAATATTATTAATTTAAACCCTTAGATTTCATTGTTGTGATCTGGGCTACATGATGCAATGCAAGATGACAGCCATTGAATTAATAGAAAATGGGATTCATCTCTTGAAATTTCACACAAAAAAAAGGAGACAGACAAAATAAAAGAAGATGGATAGACAGACTGATAATACCGCTAATACTTTTAAATTTAAACTGAATGGTTGAGATAATTTTAAAATACTAATGGTATTTATCAACAGTGTGATATTAGGAAAAAAAAAATCACACTCCCTCTCTCCCTGTTTCTCTCTCTCTCTCTCTCTTTGATTGCTTTGTTGAGCAAGTCAGTGAATATTTTACACTTTGTTTCTTTTATTTTAGCAAATGAACTGCCTGGAGCTAATGTAGTGTAAGTGGAAATTTCAAGCACCAATGTCTACTGCATGATCCAATAATAGGAACTTTCTTTCCCTCCTAGCTCTGTAACGTAGTGTAGCAGCAAACTCCCTGATGCCTCCAGGTAGTCACATGCCTGATTTATGATTATAAACTACAGCTCTGGAAGAGGTTAGCTAGGTAGTTTAAATTGTTGTGTTTTCTCTAATGAACTGGGGTCAAAAAGGACTGTATGCTACCTCTGTACTCCTGCTGTTGTGAAGGTGTTTTTACATAACCTTAATTGTTGATAGCATCTTATTAAACCACGTCATTGAAAATTGTGTGAAATATTGAGTTCTGGTGGTTCATCTATAAATTTGAGCCAGGTACTTATTTCAAGAACAGTATAAAGATGGTTTAAAGACAGTATGAAGCTATATAACAACTACAGAGAACATAAAGGATGCTTTCTTTTCTCAGCAACAATATTCTGTTATGCAAAATCCTGTTCATGTCACCAACATCCATATAGACTGGAGACAGATATAGTAGCATTGCCTGAGACATGCAATGATACAGTAATATTCAAAATATGCTCACAGATGAGTGTGGAAGCTGATTTGGGATTGATGTGATTAATCTTGCTCAAGAGTTCAGGAAAGGACAGGAATGTTGTGCAAGCTCAGGGTACCCCGTAACAGATCGGTCTTGTACAATTAAGGCTCAGTCAGCATATCCCTGAAGTTTTACTGACCTTGACAATACTGCAGTGACCATACTTTCACATAAATATCTCTTTTGAGGCAATTTTTCCCCCTGTGGATTCAGTACAGATGAACTTTATTCTGGCACAATGCCTGTTAAACAATTTTTATTTTTGATATATTATTTATAACCACCTAAAGGACACTAGGGTTACATGATTTTATCTTCCTGTGATACCACTAGTGAAAATGCATTATCAGACATACATTTCAAACTTGCACAATTCTTGCTGTTCCAGTACAAAGTAACTGATCATGTCACTTTTTCCTAAAAATAACCCAGATTTTGGAATCTGTGGGACAAAAGTTTTGTCATCAGCAATTCAAAAGCAAAGACTTTTGGTTATAGAGGTATCTCATCAGCAGCCTTGTGTCTACGGGAAGATAAAATTAAGTATTGGACATCTGCACATAGCAGGAGTTGTAAGCAGACTGTGAGAAGTTACTTTAACTGTAGTGTTTGCATGTGGTTTTCTTCTCACAGCTAAAACTTTGGGCAACAGATGTTCATAGGCCGGGTTCTTGCTTCACTTGTCTTCCGTTGTACCCTCAACTGGATGTTCTCAGATCCATCAACAATGTCATTCATGAAAATATTGAATATATTTCAATATACTCATGTACAGGAGAATATAGGAGAGACCCCATGACACCTCACTTGGCAGAGCCTCCTGTCCTGAGCATGATTTGGAAAGAAACCCTACTTTTTTTTTCTCTAGGCCATGTTTCCTTTGCTTATGGCACTCGGAAGCTTTCCTAAATTTTAATATATGATATCTACTGCTATTTCTTTTGTTTGCAAGCCTGCTTCCTTCTAGAAGAAAATTAGGTTGCTTGACATTTTATTCTTGAAAATTGGCTGTTGGCTGTTATTCATCTTCTTGTTATCTTATATAGACTATAGATAATTTTCTTGTTTCATTTTTCCAGAAATTTAAATGAAATCTTCTCCTTTATAATTTCCTAGCTAGTTCTTTTCTCTTTTTTTTTTTTTCTTCGGTCTTGGCATTTCATCTATTCTTCAATATTTCTCAAAAATAACTTTAACACCTCTGAGCTTTAGTCCTTTAGATAACCTAGTATGAGGTAGAAAGGACTACAAAGCACGGTTTGAAGAAATGATTTGAAAAGATTTAAATTATTCCAATATTCGCTAACCTTTCTCGTCAAAGACTGCAGTCTTGCTCCACTGTCACTCATATTAGTGATGTTAACTACCTTTGTGGTAGAGACTAACCCCAAACCATTAAACAGCAGGTCATCCTGATGGCTTCTGTCAATAGCTTCCCTGTCTTTTTGAGTTGAAGCAAGCTGAAAGTTGGAACAGCAGAACCTTTAACTTGCCTTCATTTTTTAAAGTTTTGTTCAATTTGGGCCTTGTGTGTAGCAGGTATAAATCTTTCTCTGATATAAATCACCTAATACAGAGAGACTCTTGAAGTTGTTTTCATGCACAATCACACAGGGACTCAGTTTTACATGATGGCTTCACCAGGTACTGCATCACAAAAGACTTCTCGCTATACAGAAGCAGTATCCGTTGGCACTTGAGAGTTGTACTATGCCCTAGAGAGCTTTGTGGGGATGATAGTGGTGGTGTTTGTTTTTTCTCTCTCTTCTCTAAAGGCTTCTTTAAGTGCTAGAGCTCTTTGGTGTGCAGTAAAGGTCAGCCAGTTTACAGTGAGAAACTTGCTGGGTTCCTCAGTTCACTGTTCCGTGCGCACTTTTGCAGAAACAAGGTCACTTTAGATATCCTGTACTGAAATTCCCAACTCCCAGATTATTCTTTATTTTTCATAATACTGGAAAGACTTTGCTGTCAATTACAATCAAGCTATCATGGAAAGTTATCCAACTAACCTTTGTCAGCTGACTGTCTCTTGTCTCAATTATTATGAAGGAATATGGTCAAAGACCTTCCAACTCTTAAGAACCTTCACGGCACACTTTCTCAAAGCTGCCCCCAGCAAGATGGGAAGGCATATGGGGTTTTATGAAACTACTTTGTCCAAAATAACTGGAAATCTTTGTGTTTATCTCTGGGAGATTGTCTAAAAAAAATAGTTCCACAAAATATTCTGAATTTCATGAGTTACTATTTTTGTTTGGTTGGCCAGAACCACAGTGGCTACCGTACCAATGGACAAAGTCATGGATTACACAAATTGTGCTTTTTTTTCTGTCCATAGCACATCTTTTAGTGGTCTGTTTATTGGATTTTTACTTCTGAAACTGTCCAGTTAGCTCATGTAACTAATTTGTGAGTTTTAGTACGTTGATAATGAAGTGAGCAAGGCCTTTTCCATCATTTCTGTGCAAATGGTCCATGAGATCGTGCTCCAAGAGCATGGCTGGCAGAGGCATTACCCAGTGCTGAGCTCTGAGCAGCAATATCTCGTGTTCCCACAGGTTCTCCATGCACGTTGAGGAAAAAAGTCAATGATCAGGGAACACAGAAAGGGGGAGAAGCTCATCTATGCCACGGTAGCCATTTATTCTCTCTACAAGTGCAGCTGCTATGTCTCAAGTTTAGCTTCCAGGTAGGACATCTTTTTGATGAGATATTTGAAAATTGAGGAGGAGAAATTAAAACATCTTATGCAGTGATAAATTGCAAGTGCGTATTCTTGTATCTTCTCCTCTTGTTAGTTGCAGCAGTGTCTCACCATGGTTCTTGATGTATTTATATCTACAAAATTGTCATAGGATATAGTTATGTCACTGTTGCAGCTGCACTAATGTTATGGTTACCATTATTGAAATGTGTCTTCATATAATGGTACGTCCAGAAGAAAAAAGTAACATGTTGTTCTACATCAAACAATCAACATTCACACAGCTTCAGTATCTTAGGAGCTTTTTAGTTATCCTTATGTTTATAGTATAAAATATGAATCTAGCCTTCTCAAGTTACATCTCTGAGGGTCTGTACTTTTTCTTTCTGCTTGTCTGACAAACTTCAGCAGTTGCTGTGAAGTAATCTTTTGTGTAATCTCTTGTTTCCGTCTTGCAAAGTAGGAAAAATGATTTCTTTACAACAAAAAGAAATTCTTATGATACTTAATAGAAAGGAGATGAAGGAACCAGCCAGTATGCTTTAACTACTCCTGAATTTAGCAAGTAGAGAATATAGTTGGTCATATTTTGCTGTTCAAGCTACACCATTAAGTTTTTAAAGTACACTTAAAAATCAAAGCTATAAGCTATATTTTAATATTGATAGAGCCTTCGCCATTTTGTCTTAGCCAGAGTATTTGAATTGACACCAGAAGGAATTTTTTTCATGGTTTAGTTACAGAAATAAGTGTGTTAGATATCCACTCATTTCTGGAATATCATGAATTGGAAACATCAGTAAAGTATGTCTTAAACAAAAGTGACTTAGCTGATATATCATAGTTGATGCTGCTAGCGTTTTATGGAAAACTCATTAAAATAAAATCATTCTGCAGCATTATGCTACCTAGCAAAGGATGCTGAAAACTCACAAACTCAGATAGGAACATTCAAATGTCAAGCTAAGCCTGGGATAACATTTGTACTAACAGTCAAAATAATCACCAGGTGATTAAGGTCTCCTCTTAACAACAAAATTACATTGCAAATCTCCTGGACTCTGAACAGGATTCACTCTGCTGGTGTTTTGAATAATGATAAGGGGGCTGGTGATGTAATATATATTCTGGAACACTTTGTCCACATGTTATCGGAATGCCCGCAATGTAAGAGTTATGGGAAATATATCATCATCCCTAGACTAGAGTTTATACAGAGTATTACTCTGCCATAGGATCCCTTTATCTACATTCTAGATGGCCTGACAATGACTCCCCAAATGCTTGAAGCCAATTTAAAAAGGATAGTAAGAGCACTCTAATAGCTGAAGTTATTACTACTAAAGTGTAAATCAATGCTGTGCATGTTCCAAGAAGGAAGAGCGAGTCCGAATGAGCTTTGTCTTAATGGAAAGTGAGTTTTAGGTGAACTCTGCGTGTGTGGAAGCAGATACCACATGTGGTGCCATATTCTGCAGTCATTTCTACTTGCACCTTCCTGACTACAGTGGATTTGTTTATTTTAGAACAAAACTGACCTCCTTCTCTTCTTGTTTATTAATGATAGCAATAATTAATCTTAGTTTTGTTACAGACTCAACATAAGCCACAGCTGGGCTTGTACGTTCAGGGTGAATGTGAGGAGCAAGGGGAAGGTTGCACTCATGTAATACTGCAGCCCTCATCTGCCCCGTGCCCTGCGTGCGCAGCCAGGATTGCCTTGCATAGGGACACCTTGTGCCTCTGAAACTCCCTCCTCTGTCTCTGTCAGCCCCTTCATGTTCTTGCCCTTGGGCTCTTGTACAGTACTATGCCATTTCTGCCAGCAAATATTTCTTTATAATTTTAACAGTGATGAATAGGTCTGTCAGGCACTTGCAATGGGCTGTATGCTAACATACACCAAAAATATGAGTTGAGGTCATGGGCTGTGCCTAGTTCTGGGGCGTAGGTTTTCTCATCCTTGATTTATACGTAGCAATCATATGACAAGCACTTTTGTCAAAGTGGATGTAAATCTTTTAATTGCTGCTCATCTCCAGTTGATATTGTATGCTGAATGCCATGGGTTTTTAGGGCTTACTAGTGGGACCCAGATCTGGATATGAACCTCCACTCATCCCCAGATATCCAGAAATAATCAGATATTAGAGAGACTGGAAATTGGTCTCCTATTAATAATTTAAAAAAAGTGATAAAAGACTCTGATCTTGCCAGTGTCATAAGTAATGTCACTTACTAAAGTGACTGGCACTAGCTGTAGGCTCAGAAACGCCAATTATAATTAAAGCCATTATTTTCAAATACAGTTCAGTTTATTTCTGGTGAAAAGTAAAGAGAATTTTAGAGTGACAAATCTCTCTGGAAAATGCAAACCTGAAGGAAAAGCCTGTGTTTTTAGAATATCTGTAATTTGATTTTGAGTTTGAAATTAATATTCTGTTGAAACATAGTCTTTAAGATCAGTGTTGGCCAGCCCAGCATACAATTCAATATTACAGTATTTATGCATCTGTCAATCTACTTTATAAAGCAGAAGATGACTTACAAGCCAGAAGTGACATTTAGTTCTCAGATCAACAACCTTCAGACATCTTAATGTCATGCAGTTTTTCAGAAAGGTAGCAAACCAGTATTGTCTGGAAAATCTGATGCCTGTTCACAGTTTTCCAGTAAGGTGTCCAAATTACCCCCCTTTTTTGATGATGAAAAACAGATTTTAAAAAAAAAATGAAAAGAATGTGAAGCTGCTTTCTTTGTCAGGCAGTTTGTGACTTGGTTGTACATATGAAAGTGCTGATGAAGTGATCATTTGGTCATTTACAGCATTGTGCAAATCATGGTGTTATCGAAAAATTATATAGCACCTTGAGGCATCAATGTGGGTGGACTACTTCCCTGAAGTGAATGGGATTCTCAGAGCTTGACCATAAGAGCATCAATTACAGCCAGGAATCCACTGCCCCACAGCAGCAACTTGCTCTTGCAAAAGCAGCAGGCTGGGATGAAAGCCCAGGGAAGGAGGCATGGACCATGTCCCACATGCCTGGGCCGAGCCCCAGGGAGCAGGACCTGTACACGGTTTGGGGTTGTAGCTGTTCAGAAGAGGATGCTCTTTGGTGAGCTGAAACGAAGGCTGGCTGGCAGTCAGTCTAGTTCAGATGGAATGGGTAGCTGCTCTTTGTCCCACACTGGCCGCCTTTCAGAGCCTTTGGCACAAGGCGATGGGACGTTCGTGCTCTAAGGCCAGGTCCTACTGCAGGCCGTCAGAGATCTTCCTGATACTCAGGTATCATGTGATGATCTTAAGCCTTGTATTAACGTAAGGTATAGGTAAAATTCCTCCTTGCACTGAAAGCAACTAGATTTTAGGCAAGAAGAGTTGCTGTAGTTTTTTTTTCTCACTGATTCTTGTCTACTGCACTGAGCAGCAATTTTGTCATTATCGGCAGTCTTAAAATCTTGGCTCTGTTTATTCCCTTGTAATCTTGTGTTGCTGTCCTTTATGTTCCCAAGCCCTCTGTTTAAAAGTATTTCCATCTGATATGATTAACAGCTCTTGAGAATGATCTCTATTACGGACTCGAAGCTCAATAAGGACTTGAGGCTCAATTTCAAATATTTTTTTTTGTGGCTCTTCTGGTGGGCCTTGCTGGGATAAATTAAGCCTATTTTTCCCCTGATTGCCTCGTTGGATCTCTTTGTAACTTCACCTTGTATTCCTTTCTGTTCAATACTTTTCAAAGTACTGAGAGTTTAAAGAGGTACAATAAATCCCAGATCAGTTTTTAATGACCATGGTAAGCCTGCTTGTAATATGTCAGTAAGCTGAGCCTAAAAGCCAATGGGGAATAGACCATTTCTGCCTTAGTAATTGCCTCCACAGAAAGATTTATAATGTCATTATCTGAATCTACAAGAAATAACTCATAGAGCTGAAATACCCTAAAAAAATATTACAATTCTCTTAAAATCTAGTCATTCATAAATGCTAAATCATAAAACTTTTTTCAAGATGTTTTATGTTAAAAATAAAACCAAGTCAAAATATAAATGTACTTAATCAGATTTTTTGTTCTTTATGTATCTGTTTTCAGCGCTGTAGTTTGGGCAGAGGAATGGCGCAGTGCACAGCTCAAATCTAGCACTGTGCTGTTGAAAATACAGACAAGTGATAAAAAAACACAAAGAGGAAGAGCATTCCGTCATTTTTCTTTATTTGTGTGTGGTTCCAGGGTGGAGGAGGGCTAGTTAGCACTGCAATAAAATTAATTTTAGCAATAAAAATCACTTTCCCTTTCTTCACCATTTTCCTATGAAAAGCCACACTAAGCGTCCTGATAAATGTACTGCAGTAGTGTTTTAAGCCATTCCAGCCAGCTTCTTTTGCCCTTAGCATTCCCCAATCAGAAGGTATCATTCATTTCTTTCAAAAAGCAGGAAATGTACTCTTCAATTTGTCTGGTGTTTAATAAAGTCCTAGAATTACCATAGCTACCCTCATCTTCTGATGCTTTAATGCAGTGTGAGATTTATACTAATTTCAACCAGACTATCTTCAGTGTAGAAAGCTTGTACGCTTAAAAGTGCACTGTCAGTGTACTTTTCTAACTGAGCTCCTATAAACTAGACACTGATTTCTAATCTAGAATCTGATTTCTATGGCCCTGAAGATCAATTTTAGTCTTGCCTTTTTTTTTTTTGCTTTATGCTCATGTTAGCATGTGTCTTTTCTGAGTGTTTTTGTTATTGCTGTTTCAATTTTTTTCATTAACTGTTTAAAGAAATAAGTGTTGACATCACTGGAGATGTGTTGTGATGCAGCTGCTTCAACCTGATCCAGCGATTCCTAAAGCCAATGAGAGATTCCCAGTCTGATACAATCTGATTATACTCTGAAAGTTGTATTAAACTTCTCAAGGCCTCTAAATCATGGAGATTAACACCCTTTTAAAGTGTGGAAAGTTGCTATTAATCTGAATAGGTCACAGATTTTATCCCAGAGCCCATATACCTCAGAACACAGACATCTCTCTAAATAATTAACTGTTATTCATTTCCAGTAAATATTATGAACTTTCAGGTTCCTTGCTTCAAATAAATGAGTTCCCCAAAACAGTGTTTCCCAATCAAGGCACTGTGGCCTTCATAATAGCCCCACATGCTATATGTTGTGACAACATGACCAAATTTCTTGAGTTTAATAATGATTTGTAGCTAACTCGTACAAAAGTGTGCTTCTGCCTTGATGTGTACATTCAAGTCCCATCACCATTAGTGAGAATATTCCTTTGTACAGAGAATAAAATACACCTCAATGTACTCTTCAGATGTGCACCTCGATCTGCCTTGTTACTCAACTTTCAAACCTTTCCCTCATTTCTAAGGCAATGTCGCATATACTTTTCAACACTGATTTACACCAAGAAGTCAGTGACTTAAATTCCAGTTCCATTTAGTTTAGGAACAGCCTTAAAAAGATGCTTAGGGGGAAAAAAAATCAGATTATCGTCTATAAAAGCCTATTTTCCTTAAGAGCTGCTGCACACTGAGTCAGATTTATAATTTGAAGTAAACTTGATTCACTGTTGATCATTAGCTTTTAAACCTAATCTGGATTGAGATCAGAGTGTAGCAAATAAAATAAAAATCCTTCCAGTGAATTTAAAACCCTGTGAAGGAATTGCAGTAGATGCAAGGTGACAGTCTAGTATGAGCCGTCTTGGGCCATGTCCTTAACCAGGAGGAGTACAAATTTGCTTTCATCAGAAATGTTGATAATAGGATTGTAGCAGAGAGAACCRAACCACAATGAAGGATGAAAGAATATCAAAATACCCTTTTGCTCCTTCTGTTAGAAACTCATCCTGTAAGAGTTGGGGCTAAATAATGAATCAAGGCTGGTCAGGATTAGTCTCTGGTTATTCGCTTGGTGCCATGCTTTTTCTCTATTGTATGTAGCAAATATTTCCTGACAGGCTAACTAGGAATAATAAAAGGATAAAGGACTATGGTGACATACTGAACACTACAGTTATTATTCCTGTCCTCTAGATGTGGTTTACCTTGAACAGTATCAGAGGTGGCTGTTTGAGGAGTCTAAACAAACAGGGATGAGCGGTTTGGAATACAAGTGCTCACTGTAGCTACAACTGGTGCTGTTGTCGTACGGCACCTATGTGAATTTGCCTTAAAATTGATAGAGCTGTGTAAAAGTAAAGGTCTGTATTGAGTTGACTGTTTGCAGGATGATTTTTAGGCATCGTCTCCTCCTCGTGTCATGAAAATGATTACTGAAGTTTGCTGTTTTATCCTTATTTGACCCAAGATACATTTTTGAAGAGATCTTTCAGAAGATCTTTCACCACTGTCAAAAGGATGATGTTAGCAACTGTTGTACACATGAGCTTTACCGGGACCTAATCCACTTGTGAATCTGGATCTCAAGCATCTCCTGAAGTTGGACTGCTGCCTCGCCACGGAGTGGCAAGCACGTAGGCGTTGTGCTCGTTTCCGTCGTCTGACGTAGATGTGCATGCCAGCTTCTGTGCAGCTCCAGTTCTTCAGCAGCCAACATGAGAACTTGGACATATGGGTGATGCAGTTGTTTCCTTAAATCAAAACGCTTTTCCCTGTTCTGAGATGTACTGAGCATTTCCTTGCCAGCACTCAGAGAATAGGGTCTGATCTAAATTACAGACTATTGTGCTACCAGTTGGCCACCGAATATTCACCGTCTTCTCCACCATCCCCTTCCCTCTCCAGGGACAGAGCTACAACCACTACAAAAGTCTGATGGTAAAGACAATGTCTGGCCTTAACGGCACCTTGTTCAGTATGGAAGAAAGCTATCCCTTCAGAAATTACCCTGGGGTTTTTTTTTTTTTCATATTGCTTCATAAAGTGGCAAGTTCACAAGGCCTCAACATTCACGAAGCCTATTTTTTAAAGAATGGTTAGGCTTCATGATGTTTAAGTAAAATTGCTTTTTTCTTTTTTTYCCCCCCCCCTCCCCAAATGGGAGATGCTGAATTAGCGAGCTGCCTCACCGAGGGCTGTGAGGAAGTGCCTTGGTCTGTATGGCTGGAGCAACTACGGGTGCGACATCTCCTGAGGAGAGACTCCTAGGAAGCAGGAAAAGGATCCAAATAAGTAATAAAAACACACAAAATTGCTGCTGGATACTGTTTAAAGATCCTGTTTCTAGGAGGGAGACAACTACAAAACATTGTGTAGTTTGTTGCAGACATTCAAAGCAGCAAGGAAAGCTGTGGGGGAAGACTACTATGGTGAAGGGTCGGCCATGTTCCTGCTGTTGGAAGCATTGCTGTTTAAGCTCCTATGCAGCTGATATAGCTGGTTCYGTTTCATTGTTGGGTGATATAAGAAAGAAAAATGAGGAATTAAGCAAACGGCTTAAGCTTAAGGAGCTTTAAGGTTATTCAGAAACCAGGACTGTTCTGAGGAGCTTTAGGACTGTGCGTCTCCTTAGCTTCTGCTTCTGTGCAGCACTTTCCACACCTGAACCKGCCTGTGCCCGCACAATCTGCTTGGCTAACTGCTCCAGTGCGGGTCTGCATGTGGTGCTAATGAAATAAAGTATACAGGCCAAAAGAGGGATATTTAATAGGGGGTGTTCACCTGTGGTGRTGGGAGCGGAGCTCGCCATATGCCAGGCTGAGCAATTGGAGAATCAGTCATGCGGATTAATCAGCCACGCTGCCTCTGCCTTCCTGGTTGTTGTCCTGACCAGGCTTCAGTCAGTGCCTCAAAATGGCGGTCACACAAATGCCGCTTTGCGGCCTATTTGCTCTTATTTATGCAAACTTGCTCAGGAGAAACGGTGCACTCAAAATGCCCTGAAAATCTTAAACCCTGCAGATGTCTGGTGTGTGAGCATTGTGAAAAGCTAATGCTGTCCAGCCAAATGTGGCACTATGCTGTTCTGAGGTTGAAAGACTCCTCTAGGTTCAAGCAAAATTGGTCCAGGCAGTAATGTGCAGTAGCATGGTTTGCTGTACCAAGGGGGATGTTCTGCCTCCCCATCAAGGCAGCTGTGGAGTTGAGGGGTGACAACACCAYGGCACATGTGTATTACATGTGATGAGGTGGTTGCTGAGGCGGTAACAGAGCTGATGGGCCTTTTACTGATTGAAAAACTTTTCTACTTTTTTGTTTTGCTTTTAAAGCCTTTTCTGCTGTATTTTGTGGAGACTGATTCTTTAGGCAGCTCATATCAACAGTACTTACTATAGAAGTGAATTAAATTAGACAGGAACCTGCTTTCATCTTCATACTGGTTTAATAGTTAATTAATTTCCAAAAAATGTTAATTGAAAATAACTTTCTAATGTGCCTAGGTCACTTTTGAAAGGAAAACTTAACCTTCTAAATCACTTAGGCTTAGCAGTGCTGGCCAGAGCAATGTTTAAACAACTTTTTAAAAGTCCAGGCCTTCGCTCCGTGGGTAAAAGCTGTCTTTCCTTGCTCGGATGTTCAGTAACTACTGCTCTCAAGTTTGGATCCTACTTTTGGCCTCAGACACAACAAATAATAGTGTGCCTGAAAAAAAAAACAAGATCATTGTACAGTTTGTCACTGTTCAAAACACTTATCTTGGACAAAATCTYGTTAGGCCTGGAGACTTCAGGCATAAAGCCTTCAGTGAGGATCCTGTGTATTTGACCTTSGCACTTGTCTTTCACAGCTGTCACKGCAGTGGAAGAGCAAGAATTAAGCCGCGTGCAGCTCCTGGTGTAGCTGGAGACTCGAGTGSGGGCAGCCTTGGGTAAAAGTCACTGCCCCTGCTCCCRSTTGGCATGTCCATGTCTGCCAAACCAGGAGCACAGGGAGAAGGATCTTGCRTCAGCCTGAGCTTGTACAGACGCGCTGCCCTGCTAGATCATTACGTTTAGCACTGAAACACAAAGTTAGAAGCAAATTTGGATGGCTTACATTACATACACTGTGTTGAATCTATGCTTTGGCTTGAAAAGGGCCACAGTATAGCTGGCAGCTTCCACAGGTACTAAATTAGCAYGCAAATACTGAAGGAGGATGTAAAAATCAAAACTCTGAATATGATACAGTGATTTTATAGAGTTCTGCATTGCCTTAAATCCGCTACAGAGCTGCTGTTCATGTCAGTGGGCAGTATATGGCCTGTCGTTTGTCAGGCCATTTAAATTCAGTGGCTTAGCACTTAGTCTTTTGGAAAACATCCTGCACGTTTTGATTTACAGTGCTGTAGAGCTGATTAAAAAGTCACTCGTTAAAAAGGTATCTTTTATTATAATTGCTAAATATTTTTTTGGTGCGGTTAGTAGGTTTCACCTTTAAAATGATGTATGTCTCCTGGCTCTTATCCCAAGCTGGGGGATCAGAGCCACTGGCTGGTAGATTTGTACTGAGGTGACAGCAGCTTTGCGGTGCTTTGCACTTTTGCATGCTTTCTTTGCTGAAGCAGAAGGGTATTAACCTACTCTTGTGGGTGGAGTAGGTTTTGAAAATCTGGCCGTCGCTCTTGGGTTTCCTCTGTGAACTGGGAGAAGCTATTTAACTTCTCTCTTCCTTTCACAAAAGCTGTAAGAGTACCTGTTAAGGCTCTTAAAGTCCAAAGCAGTCTTTGGCAAGAGAGTCCATCCAGATATAACAATGTCCCGTTCAGCATGACACTGTGGCACACACTTCCAGGCCCAAATATCAAATTTCAGCAGCTTTTGGTCTTGCTAATTATCCTCCCTTCGTCTGGCCTATCCTGAATTATTGCAGGAATGTCTGTTCTGGAGGCTAAGTCCTATGCGTTCTTGCCTCAGGGGCAACTGTGTCAATCCAGCCAGGACAGCCTGGTGGGCACTGAGAGGGTCTAGTGAGTCTGCTCTGGACAGACTAGGAGGAGCTGTGTAATGATCTGCTCCACTCATTAGACCGGGGCGAGCAAGACCTAAGTTCAATCAAGGGAAGAGGAAAACCAGTCCACATGGTAGGCAGGATGGAGTCAGGGTTTCTGAGGAGGTTTCTGGTCAGGAAACATCCCTGAAGAAGCAATTTCATAGCTGAGTTGGCATTTTTAACTCAACTCTTGACTTGAAGTCTGCAGTCAGCCCTACAATATCATCTTCAGAGAAAGATACTGCTTTTCTAGCAGAACAAAAGAACCATTAATGACACCAATTAACCAGTGTAATTCTCATTTACACCTCTTTATTACCTTCCACACACAGTATGTGATACATTATACATCCCATTAATTGTTAACATTACACGCAAGTCAAGATCTTTTATTATACTGGGTCATCTATCATTGATACGGAGATATAGATATTTTATAGCTGAGCCAACTAACACTACTGTAGAGCAGAATCTATAACCATTTTCACATCAAATCTGATTGTGTTACTAAGCCCTTTAAATGTGCTTAGTATGTAATTTGGCCTSCTCCCAGAAGGTGTTTTATGGAGGGGGAACAAAAAAGTGTGATTTGGGATAAGCCTTTATTTAGTATTTTTAAATAGTGAAATTATTTTTCCTGTTTTAGAAGGTAGAGAATTGTTCTGCTCTATTGTAAATTCTACGTGTCTAGCAAACATAATAGCTGTGTATTAGATCTTGAAAACACAGAGGATTTAGTGAAGGGGTCCTATCTAAGTGGAAACTTGTTAAGAACTCTTTATTAAAAAGAGTCAATTTTCCATTTTCAAAGGATATGAAAATCACAACTACAATACAGTAAGTGCAAGTGTGTTTTGCTCAGCCTGGTACTTGCCGTAGAGCTCCAGTTGACAATGGACCCCAATGTTAATGGTTGCCCACAACCACTGATGCTATTTAAAGTCAACGACACAAACTTTTGAAGGTAGATTTAGACTTTCAGGTTGTATGACTACGCTTGCCTACTCTGATCTTAAACTGGGAATTAATTTTGCTCTTGTGAATTGTTGGAGAGCACCATTGATGTTTGGAAGATTGTTGCCACTTTCTTCTGTGGCTTGGGCTTAGGCACCTTGYGCCCACTGCACCAGTGTGCTGCTTGGGTGGTATGTGATGCTGGTCCTTCTGGATGGGTGACCACTTCTGTTCTGCCTCATGCTGGAGAAGCATCAGCCCTCCCAGGTTGAGGGAGAACTTGCYCCTTGGGAAACAAGCAGAAAAGGGCTTTGAGGTTTGA
Organism: Eudromia elegans; assembly: GCA_003342815.1. Classification (NCBI taxonomy): domain Eukaryota; kingdom Metazoa; phylum Chordata; class Aves; order Tinamiformes; family Tinamidae; genus Eudromia; species Eudromia elegans. Next base: position 1,838,503 of record PTEX01000028.1, on the reverse strand, counting down.
CTTGATGTCTCCCCAAAAAGGACACAGTGCTGGTGTTCTCACAGCTTGAGCTCATGTGCATGTCGTTCCACCAGTGCCTGTTATGAAACACTTACAAAAAGTGTKGGAGAGCATCAAAGAAAGGGTGCCRGGTAGCAAGGGACAACATGAACTGCCCCTTGGTGAGGCCACTGCCTCATGTACAAGTGTGTCCTTCCTGTGTGTAAAGCAAACCTTGATGGTGGGTTGGTTAGGAGCCTGTAGGACTAGACTACAATGTCCTTGGGAACATTGTGTTCCTTAGGAAGGGCCTGCTCAGCTGTGGTGTAATGCGCATGAGGGCACTTCTCTAAATAAATGCTTGCTTTAGGTCAGCAATGTAATTTGGCACTTTAAGAAAGGCTAAAGAGGCTGACTTAGTGTTTTTGAAACTGTATGRTAGATGCTGTGGTTTGCATCAGGACAAGCAGATGAACAGAGATGTGAACCACCTCTATCCATGACCACTGGAAGATCCCCCTGACAGACAAGAAAATACAACTTGATGCCTAACTCCATATTGTGCTGGCCACAGCAAGGTCTGTCTGCACCCATTGACTGGCAAACTGAGATATAAAATGTCCTGTCCTGATACCTGTGTTATTTGTTTACTCACATGTAACTCCTGCAGAATAATATTTAAAAAATGCCTTTCCTTTGCTCACTTGTGCTTCTTATACAGTCTTCATACTTTAAGCATAATTTACAGAATCTACCTCACTCTTGTTTGCAAAGGTTGGACCTGGGAATTCTCACAGTCTGCATCTGCTCTGGGGAGTCTCTGGGTAATTCTTCACATGGTTTTTGCCTCTCTTGGTCCCTGTTCTGTCAAATGGGTCACACTGGCTGCCGTGTGCCCAACACGCATGAAAGCAGCACCGTTGGATCCAGCCCCAGCCCGGCTGGCCCCAGACAACTGCTTCACACTATTCTAAATCCAGCTCCCATTATCCATATTCCTTAATTAGAGCAAATGAATACTAATTATTCATGTCTAGTGTTTTATCAAAAAGAATGGCAGCAGCAGTTGGAGCCTCTGCGTTTTGGACTTGTCCCCTTTATACACGRAGCATTGATATATTTGCTTCTGACGTGCCATTCTGATGCATGGCTAGGGTGGAAGTGATTTGAGGCTAACGCCATGTCAGTAAATAATTAAATGCTGTTGACTGAGCAGTTCRTGACCCTAAATAGGGACCTGAGGATGTTAAAGGCAGAAGGAGGTTTGCATTAGCATAGCCCTGGCAATAAATAGTGCTAAGCCATATATAAGTGTATAGAAGCTTAACATTTGAATAACTCCCTTAAGCACTACTAGTTTTCATTCCAACTACACTCATGATTTGTGAACACTTACATTTTTAATTAATTGATGCCATTCACCTGATAAAATCAATGTGGTTGCTGACTGTMCTGTAAGAAAAGATAGCATAGGCTATGGAGTCTAACAGTTACAGCATGAAATCTGTATAGGGATATGAAGCAAATTATGTAATATTGGGGAAAAAAAAGTGAAACAGAATAAAATTCATAAATGCCTGTGTACTGTAGGTGTGCATATCTTTTTAAAATGGAATGTGTAAAGAAAATCTTTCTTTTTATTGAAAACAATCATGTCAGTTATGCTGAGAGCAGGAATGCAGTGCTAAAAAGATAAGTGAGCATTGCAGATGAACATATTTGATGGTGTTAACGGTTAATGTACATAGTAGGATCAGAACATTTATTTTTCAGGGGTTGTTTAGTTTGTATTTCTGTTTGTTTCCCGGTTCTTCCTTTACCGCAAAGACTGAAACCTGCAGGCAAAACACACGCTGTCTTTTTAGTAAGGTATTTCCTGAGCTGATAGAGTTCACTCCTAATATTCATCTTGAAGTTCCCATTATTCCCAGTTATATCTTTTAGGCTYTGCACAATATTTCCTATTCTTTCTTACCTTTTCTTACAGCAAATAATTGAGAGAATATCTTACCAATCCTCTCTCATCTGTCCCTTGGCTGCACTTATATGTACTTAAAAATCTTCCTATGTAAACTGATTTGGCCCCTTTAGTCTATGAAATGTGTTGGCTGCTGTTGCACAAACTCTCTCCACTTCTTCAGCCTCAGTCTGATGCTCAGGTCCTTAAATCTGTGCTATTGATTCCTTATCACTGGTTTRCTTTGCTATTTATGTAACCCTCCTTGGCCTTCTCTGCTGTTGTTAGTGGATTGTATTGTAAACTTGCATCTGGCTTGTTTGTTGTTTTCAACTTTCGTTCCTTTCTGTTGTTAATTGTGTCCTATCCTTTATGCTGTATTTTATTCTTTTTCACCAATCATAACTCAAAGTGTTTTGTAATGACTTAAAAGAATACCGAAGTCAAATCACCATTTGCTGATAAACATCACAGTAAAGAAAAAGTCTAACCTCCTAGATTAGATTATTCATTGAMATTTTACTTTTTTTGTTTGTTTAACTCTACAGCTCTAGTCTTCTACAAAGCACCAACAGTCCTGCAGCACTTTTCCTGGAAGGACTGGCAGCAGAAGTAGCGTAGTTCCGAGATGATCTGGGCACAGAAGTAGCATCCTTTTCTTCCTACTTGCTTGCTTTTAATCACTTCTATACTTTAAGGATAATTATTATAAAGATCAAGTAGTAAATCCTTGATGAGCTKGAAATACCGGGAGCTCTAGTCTCCGTATCCTCTATCCTGACAGAACTGCAGTTAGTGTATTTCTGGGAGGAACTTGGATCAGTCGGCTCCTCTTAATGTCCTGCTGTCTCCCGTATAAATTAGTGGAGTCTGAAAGTGCCTGAGTTTATAGTGTTTGCTGGTAGTTCCCTAATAACGTGTTTGAATAATGTAATGTAGATGGGAAGCACTCCTGCAGCTCTACTGCTTCCTTGTGCAAAGCAGGGTCTGTGGCTGGGCAGGTATTTGGGTCTGCAGAAGCAATGTTGCCTTAGCACCTCAGGAAACCTAGGAAGCCACTTTTCTCAAGTTAGTAAGATAGGTCTTTGTTGTGTGTGTGTTTTTGGTATTTTTTACCTTCTGATAAATCTTCTGCAATTTTCTGCCTTATTTAGAGTTGCACCCCTTTAAACCAAAGCAAAAAATAATCTTGCATTGCTATTTTATTACCAGATATTGAGTCTCTTTTTTTAAATGTATATGCAACAGCAGCCCAAAACTGCATTTAGTAGCATTTTTTCAAGCTTCCCATGCCCAATGATAATTATGTGGGAGTCGGGATTAGCTCCTTTTAAAACATGTAATAACTTTGCAAAGAGGAGAATGGGTTGGGAATGTGTCATTTGAGATTTTCATAAAAACCTAATGGGAAATTGGTCTGTGCGCCAACTTGAATGAGCTAGAAACATTGCAATATGAACAAAGATCAGCAAAGCTCCTCAGGTTGCCCAGAAGTATTAAGTGTTTCATTTGTGAAATCCCCAAAGTCTGCCAGTACTTGAAAGCTTGGCATGATGCAGAAGGTGCACTTGCTAAGACAGGATTAGCACAGATGGAAGCCAGAGAAATGAGAACATTTTTTGTGCCCATCTGATGAATCTTCAGGCTCCGTTTTGCAGGTGGCTTCCAAAATAAGATAACAGGTGGCATATTTAAAGATTTCAAAGCAAACCTGCAGTGTTGCTGTAAAAAGGTGACAAAATTCTAGAACAGGCTGCTTTTGAAGTYAGATCTTTAAGCTACATCTTGTATCCCATTTGCCCAATAGGAGCTTATTTAACTGGAGACAAAATATCTCCTATCCCTGCGAATATTATGAATCACATATATAGTAAGTGTAAAATAAGTTTTGTTGTTGCTCTTCCTTGCAATTTAGCCTGTACAGTGCAAGTGATGCATAAGATTGGAAGCAAGACAGTTGCAAGAAGCCCAGTTGGATTGAACTGATTTTCAGTTAAATGGCAAATAGTAAGAAGAAATCTATTTTGAAAATGAGCATGTTGCATTTAAAAACAATATGTTTATTTTTTAGCAAACAGAAATGCACTGACTCAGTATGAGCAGTTATACTGTATTGGAAAGAATTTTTTTTTCCAATCAATGGATTGTGGTTTTGGTAGATGGAAGCATAGCTTTTCAGACTGTTTTGTGTAGGTGAGTTTCTCATATGTGAGAGAACCCCTGAAGTCTAATAGAAACCTTTTAAGTAAATCTTACAAAGCTCTAATCTCTCAAAAGCTCCCATGTTCTTCTCTGTTCTTATTTAATTTTTAATAAGAACAATTCCATGCAGCTCTAAAGCATGGCTCAATTAAGAAACATTCCTACTAGGCATCTTTGAAATCTTGGGAGGTTTTTCTTTTTTCTCCTTTTATTTTTTATAACTTGTTTTTTTCCCTACAAATCTCAATTTTGGTTCACTGGAATTTAGAGTTTCTCTTTAATTCCAAGCTGCATTTCACACTGTTATTTACAAGTCAATCAAACAATTTTCAAAGACTCGTATTTTAGGCTAGAAGGAGATATTTGAGCACATTAGTATTGTGTTCTGGAGTTGCAAAAAGCATCTTTGATCTAATTCCCCAGACATTATCTGTCCGAAAAGTATCTCTAGGTCATGAGAAGTAATTAAAAAAAAAAAAGTCTGAATCAAAATTTCAAAMCCAGGTGCTTTATAGTAATCAAATCTTAACTCCTTTATGATTCACTTCTATTTTTATAGATCATGGCACTCTTCTTGCTGCTCTGATTAAGCTTATATCAGCATTATAAAATGCTGCTTTCAAGGGTTTATAACTTAGCTGCAAAAATTTACTCTGGGATGAAAACGGCATTATGGCCTTGACTGGAAAATCATGTTTGTATAAAATGTGCGTCTGCCAATATGCATAAAATTTTTGGAATCTTATGCAGGGATTTGAGAGCAGATTGCAATGGTGGTGTCTCATCAGGATGCGTGCTGTTAATGATGAGAGAAGTAAACTGTGCCTGCAGCCATCGCACACAATGGTTGTGGCAGGTTTCATTTTCTGGTCCAGTGTTTACTGAAGTCAGCCTGACTTATCCCTGCTGGAAAGGAAGGAGATCTAAAACAGGCACCTTTGTGCACTTGGGGGCTTCTTGCATTTCCTTCCGTCGAGTCCGCGCTAAGCGGACACTGCAGCGTTAGAGCAGGTCGTGTTCCTGCGACTCCCGTGTCACTTTTGGGTGTTGCAACCCAATTAGACTGGCCGAACTCCAGTCTAAATAAGTGCTCGCTGCTTATTGAAAGGAGGGTGAAGCTTTCAATGTGGTGCAGAGTCTGTTTTCRCTTCCTGCCTTTGGATACAGTTGAGATGGGTTGTTACTTCTGTGCAGCTGATGGTTTCAATAGTTATGTGTCAGTGCTGACCTGATGTCTATAAAATGCCTTGATGTGTTATCCAGAGCATGAACAAATATAAAAGAACATATGTATTTACCTGTTGCAGAGCAGTTCAGCTYTATAAAAAGGAAGCAGTATACTTTTTACAGGGTTCAAGTAGAAATGCTTTCTTTAAAAAGAAGTGGTTAGCAGACTTTTGGGAGGGAATGGGGAAAAATCTGGATGGCATATTTTACCCCAAACTCTACAAAAGCTCCACAATTTAGGCAGGTGACTGACTTGCCCATCACTCCCCGGTGCTGTGGGGCCAACTTTGCCTCTGCAAGAGTTTGTGGGAGATGGGCTTGGCCACCCACCAGTGGCTCGGGGATGAGTTGGCTTTTTGTTGCACGTTTCCACGCTGTGTCACTCGGGCTTCCAGTTATTTCTGCTTTATCATTTTCCACTCTTTTTTTTCCTCATTGGAAAACTTGAAGGTAAATGGCAAAATGCCACAAACCATGGAGATTTAATTTTCTGCATTCCGTTTTATTGCACGCTTGTATCTTAATGAGAAGCAGCTACAGTTATCTTCCCAGCCCCTAGACTTCTTAAATGCAGGCTTTGTTAAATTGTGCTTGGGGGATCAGGTCATTCCGTTTGTGCAGATCCTTTGAAGGCCGTGGCCAGCTGCTGTCGAGTCTGGCCCTCTTTTAGTCTTTGCAAATAACAATGTGAATTTGGTGTCTGTTAGACTCATTTTGATGTCTTTAGGAAAAATGACAGGAACTAACACAGCACACAAATATGGGATGCCTAAAGCAGTCTGAGTCGGAGRAAAAAAGAATCCATGAGACACCAGTGTTAGAAATGCAAGTGCTCCATCACTCGCCTCTTGGCTTCAAAAATATCCCCCACTGCTTCAAAAGGAAGCCAGTTTCTTAGGAGGAGCTGAGTACTGGAGCTACCAGAATCTGCTGGTGCCACCAAATGCTGTTACCTTCATATATGTGTGCAGCCTTCCTAGATGTTGTGTCTAAGATTTTCATGCAGGAATATGTCTTTCAAAAATTGGTGGTGACTTAGTTATTCTTAGGAGGTTCTTTGTTTTTCTTTTTTTACAATCAAATAGTTTTAACCCAAAAGAGAATTGACTGTCCTGGGGGAAAAAAGCAAGGCAAAGTCTGTGCTGGGAGGTCCATGATAAGCCATCCTACTGCAAAACATTCCCTGTGAAGCATCAGTGCCAAAGCACTAACTTAGCAGCAAAGAGGAATAATCATCAAAATCACAAAATTGCTTTCAACTAGGACAAACAAGAGAGCAGAGGCCAGCAGAACTCCCTGGCAAACTTTCAAATGCACTTTCACTCACAAAAGGGAGAGAAATCAGGAGATGCTTCTGGACTGTCTGAAGAAAGTAGCCAGATTCCCTCTCCTATCCCAACAACCAGAGGATTTAGCTAAAATGGATGTGTGTAGGGAAAGGTACATGTTAAAACAATAGTTTCTAAATACTTAGCTTTCTATTGAACCATCTTTCTGTTAAAAACACTACCTGATCATTGCATTTTACTTGCCAATGTCTCCCGAAGAGAAGACCCTCCAGTTGGGTTTGCCAAGAACAACTGATTCATAGTGTGCTGTAGCCCAGCACCAGGCTGGTCTTGGGATGGTCATGAAAACTAATGCCCTCTGCCGAGGCATTGGATCTACGTGGAGGCTCTCCTGATTTCTACCTTGTGGGTCCCCACACCCTTAGCCACATTTGCCAGCTGCCACAGAGCGTGAAACAGTAACAGGTCTCTGTCTGTGACTAAGGTCTAGCTGCGTTTTCCATAATGACAAGTTGCGTGTGATTTATTATTGATTTATTGTTCTTAAAACTTTGATCAAACTCAACTATTACTAGGCCTAAGAAATCTTATGATAAGGACTGAAAATATCTCTAGTTAATTTGCAGTTTGTTTGAAAACAAATATATGCTGGCTCCACAGTTCACCCCCCTCTAGTTTCCTTGCTCTAAAGGGATATTTATTATACTAGGAAAAGGAGCCAGAAGCCTTTCTGTCATTAGTGAATAATGCCATATGACTCCCTTGTGGTGCAAATGCCAGATTATGCAATGCAGGATAGTTATTGTCTCTAAATATAGTATTGTTTGGTATAGAAGTGTCTTTGGAATAACAATTTTTCTCTTATGGACGTTAATATTATACTTTAATAAGGCCAAAATAACTGCTACAAATCTCGGTTTTAGCTAAAGGGCATGCATTGTAAATTCAAGTTTGTTACTCTCACTTTCATAACTCACTGGAACAGTCCACTTGGTGACCCTGATTTACTTATCCCTGTCGTATTAGGAGTAGCACAAATACATTGTAGTATTTTGCACTGAAGTGGCAAAACCTCATATTAGCACCGCGTAAAACCTTCCTGTTGTTTAATACTTTCTGTCAGACTACCACATTCCTCCTGCATAATGGAAACAGCACCCACAGCTAGTGGACTACAAATTACAGAATAGTTCATCACTCAGGACTCTCCAGCATATGATAGTGCTGCAAATATTTATATTAGCAGCTTTTGTGCTTGACTGTAAGATTAGAGATCTTGCAGAGAGCACTGAAGGAATTAYGGCCCTGTGGCAACGGCAGGGGAACGAGTCTTTCCTGTAAAAACCCAAGCTTTTCTGTTTCAAGGAAAGAAAAAAAAAAATCTTCTAAAAGTCTAACCAGAAAAGCATGCTTTCTTGTTTAAACAGTTGATATTTTGCCCTGCAATTCAAATGTTGCACGGAATTTAATAGCATTTTGCTGCTGGTTGAAGTGGCAAAAGGTGGCCTTGACTCCAATTGATGGAGTTTTAGCGAGGAAGCAGAAGGCATCTTTTGTTCTTGGTGTTCAGGACGTTGGGTTTGCGGGAGAGGGGGTTTGTGCAGGCAACACAGTTCTGACATTARCTACTATTGTCAGCACAAATAGGAACTCTGATTTTCATGAGGAGCTAACCTACTTTTTAAAAAGCACCTTGGATGCTGAATTTTATATCACCTAGAATAAATAATGGGGGAAGAGAAACTCTTCGATTTCAGTCATACCAAGGGTGGATACCGTTGAAAGGGAACTATCCATGGCCTTTCCCTGTTGTCTTGTTTTCTGAYAAAAGGAACTGCATAAATTTATGACAGTCCTTTTGTGGGTTGTAGGAAATGTATGGATTCTTGTTTCCCTGATAACCATCTCTGTTATAAGACCCTCCTAGGTGAGGATAAAAGTGCTGTAGTGGGGAGAGTTCAGGAGAGCTCGATAGGTGAGCAGCTGACTAAACATGGGGATGTCTTAGTGCACAAGTCRGTGCCACTTGGCTGCTGATGCATCTTGCTCCTTAATGCAGTGAATGCAACACTGAGTTTCAGTAGAACTTTGGAAATCTCCTTATTGATTTTTTCCAAGTGGCTAAACACAACAGGCACAGAATTACAAAAGTCGTGTTTCTAAGAGAACCCTTTTTAAGGAAGAAAATATGTAAATAACAGTTTCACTGCAGTAATAAATGATGTAACCCAAATGAAGGCCAATGTCCTCTTCTAACAATCTCTTTCAAATGGTATGGCAAAGACTGGCAGGTATATGCATATTCAGTTGATTGCTGGTGTCCACATGGGTCTGTCTTGTGGCTGAAGGGGGTTTTGTTAGGGAGGGGAAAAAAAAAAAAGGTCACTAAGTTCCCAAGTCTTCAAATAGTTAGATCTTTATTCACATGAGATCGAGGCCATGGATCCAGCAAATGGGAAATTTTATGCATGCAGAATTAAATGCTAGATGTAAACCTAGTTAAAATGGCACATTATGACCATTGTCTTGCAGTCTGTGAAACATCTCTATCTGCAAGAGGGAAGAATATAGGCAGCCTATCTCCATGTAGTGGTTGCTTTAACGGTCTCCGTAGCTTGGTTGTGAAAGGAACTCGGTTTGGCCCTTTCAGGGRACACTCTGGCCTTGATGGGTGCAAGAGCAGAGCTGTGAGAAGGCTTTGCTGCCTGCATATCTGAAGCTGCCTTTGAATTTTTGACTTTATGCTTTAGCTTACCTCTGATAGCCACTCGTGAGTCATTCGTTAGTGCATATAACAGTTATCAGATGCCACAGGAGCATGAAAAATTTCCACTCTAATAAACACTATCGTAACTGTCACCTCTTTATGATGTGCAGAAGGATATGCGCACAGGATTGCCAGCTTTGCCTCTGCACAGAGCCTGACACCCTTCTCCTGGGAGCTCAGTTTTTCATAAAACTGTCCTCCCCATGAGTTAACTCGGTAAAGCCAAGACAGCCCCAGTCTCCCACGTGAACCTGATGGTCTGCTGATCCCTGCAGAGCGAAGCTGTAGGATCAAGGTTAATACGCTATTTCTGAGGCTTGCTCTTTAAACTGATCGAACAAAATGATCTGTTAATAGTGCAGAATTTTTGATGTTAGGCTCTTTTTTATTCTAATGTTGAAATAGAGAATATGCTGTCCTTGCAACCAGATACACCCAAAGTTCATGAAAAGTGCAAATGGTTTTGGAATGGGCTTCAAACAAGGTCTTTAAGAGCTGGGTCATCAGATGAGAAGAATTTCCTGAAGTTAGTGGGGACCACGCTTAGCAAAAGACATTCAAGAACAAGTGTGAAAAATGTGGATGCAGCCACAGAGAGGTTTGGCAATAGTGGCAGGGCAGGAAAATAATCGTCTTATATCTTATGTCATCCTGATCTTCTGCTAAAGAAGTGTAGAATACCTATAGTGAACATGCAGAGGAAGGCAGAGGACTTGAGACCAACGTGCTTGTATTGTCTGTGGGTAAATGTAGCCTATATTTCTATCTGTACAGAAACAGAAAAACTTTCTAATAGAAAAAAAGTCTTTATACACAGAGTCACACAATATGCCTTGTTAGACCTGTATTTGCTATTGGAGTAAGTAACAGGATGTGTAGTTACATTTTCATAAATTGAAGAACTGAATGTAAACTTTTTGGGGTGTGTGCACAATTTAATGCAGTAGTGGAGTTTATCCAGGAGACAGATGTAAGAAAGACCCTTTAGTACRCGGTTTTGAGACATCTTCACAGGACATTCCAATAAACAGCATGACCTAACAAGAAATAATAGTTAAAAATTTGACTTCAAAACTGTTTAGCCCTGCAGGTCCACTGTAGACCTGGAAAGATATATTAAGTGGGAATCTGTAGGTATAGTAATACTTCATTAAAGATCAATGTGATGGACTAAAGAGAGTGCTTATTACAGTTTAAATGGCAAAAACTGAGGGGTGTGATTATGCTGGAAGACGAGATTAGAATTCAAAATGATATGACCAGGGGAAATAATCTGTGAAAAGGGATACTGTTCAAAAATGACAAATTCAGGGTSCTGTGCCTCAGTGAGATCCATCACCTGAGCAAAAAGGGAAACAACCACAGGTTCTGCAAGTCAAGCAATTGAGCATAAGGTGAGTGTGAGTCACCCTTGCCATTTTGTGGCAAGAAACTGCACTAGGATATAAGAACAAAAATACAACCTTCAAARTATAGGAGAGGGAGAAACATTCCTTTTTCCAGTGCTGCTAAGGCCTCAGCTACATCTACTGTTGGGCATTCGGTTTGGGAAGTGTGCACGGCAGTAGGAGGAGACCTGGAGAGCTGAGTAAGAAAGAGTTGGAAGAAATCTAGAGAACGAAGGAAGATTGAATAAATCAGGATGGCTTAGCCAGAAAGAATTTCTTGTTTCCCAACATCTGAGTATCCCTTTCCCAATGTCTGCTTGCTGACTCTGGTCTCTCTTCCTCTCTCTCCTTTTTCTGTGAAAGGACAAAGTTCAAGGGGAAAAAAGATGGGAAATGGTGCAGAGCAGAATTCCTATAGCCGTTTCTGACAGTTCTTTTTTGGAAATCTAAGATAAATCATTGCTTCTGGCTCATGTGTGTCATGCAGCATGTTTCCGTTGGCTGTAGTGCTTTCCAAGTCCTTTTACCAGCTGAATTTTGGCTCTAKAAGTGGATTTCAATATAATAGCTGATAATTTTATGACCTACAATAACACTTATAATTCCACCCTTTAAAAGGAAAGCAAGCTCATCTCATGCCTTGGGGTTTCAGAAGGGTGTTAGAGAGCAATAGTGTTTCTGTTWTGGTGTTACGTTCCCCCGCACGGCTTCGTGCCCAGGGTCCTTCCACGTTGTCCATGAGTGGCACCGCTGTCCTCGGCTCCCCGTTGCCCCGGCTGCTGCGCCAACCACACCTGGGCAGGTGGATTTTCTCCTAGGCATCTGCCCAGTTGCTTTTTTGAACTCTTGGGAGTGTTTTATGGTTCTATCCATCAAGGGTAACAATGAGGCGTCTCTTTCTCGTTACCCAAACAAACCTGTAGGACTGATGGCATGGTGTAATGCACTGCAAGGGTCTGGCTTCATACATCTTGAGGAACATGCAACATATTAGAAAGCAGCATTTCAAGACCTGTATGTTGAAAAAGCAGAGAAAGCGACAACTTATTTTAGGTTCTAATTTAGGATACTGAGTGAACTATTTTGGAATATCAATACTTTTTTTTAAATTAAATCTAATTATACTAAATTAAAGATTTATTTAGTTAACTTTGTAATATTAAATGCTTAAATATTTTAGATGTCCGAGATAAACATAATAAAAAGACTGTTTAATCTACAAATTAATCCAAAAAAATAAATTGCATTTTAATTACATTGATAGTGATCAAGCCCAAGTATGACTGGCATATTCCTTTCCAGAGACAGCCAAAAGGCAGAGAGGGGCAAATGCTGTGGGGTATATTCATTTTCCCCTTACACCACTGGAGGTTTTGAATAATGACATGAAATTTTGTAGGTATATTCCTAATTTAGACTAATCTAGCTGAGCAGAATTTGGCCTTTTACCTGAAACGAGTCCAGCACATTCCTACACTGAAGATGACTCTAGTAATGAAAATCTGTCTTGCAAATGACTCATTGGGGGAAGACTGTGCTGAAGATGTTGAAAATCAGGATGATGCATGTGAAAATGAAATTAATCAATATGAAGATGAGGATCAGCAGTCTATCACAGCGGAGCTGTTTGATAATAATGAAACTGAGGAAGCAGCTACTGCTAGGGAAACACATGAAATTGCAAGAAATGTCAGTGATAATAATGAATTAGTAGCTATTTCCAGAAACAGAAGCCACCGAGTTTGCAGACAAAGGAAAGCGTGCTTGGAAGTTGTGATACTTGTGACAGTTTTCCAGGCCCATATTTTTTGAAAACTTGGTGATGTAAATATACAGAAAATATGCAGTTATGTGATCTCTCTCTCTGTAGTTACTCCGGTTGTGCATTCGAGTAATTGTCAAGTTAGGCAATTTCTCATGCAAATGAATGTTTGAGCAGTTCAGTGCATAAATCAAGCCTCAGCCCCATCATGGAATATTGCATATCTTTCCTCTCTTTTTATCTGAGAAATTACCAAAAAGAAAAGCATATTTGCCCAAWGCTCAATAGTGAATCTGGTGTTACACAAAGGCAGGAAGATGTTGGTCCTTGCTAACTGCCATAAATGCTTTAGTGTGTGAATGGTTTCACTCGTCTGGCCTACCAGAGGGGTATCTACTCTTAAATTATATGCAGTCACTGCTATTTCCTGCCTGTCACTAAAATTTCTGAACCCACAGCTGCTTTATTAGACTTTCCCTCCCTCTGTGTTTCTTCCCGTTAGACCCTTTTCATGGCATTTCTCAAGCTTATCACATCGGCTCTTGATRGCTCTGTCTGCCGCCCAGCTTGTGAATAGAGCATCAGTTTTGAACTTGTGCACATTTGAGGTGTGCATATTTAAGCAACCACTTTTGGTGTATAGTGTTACTGAGGGTGGGGATGCTACTGCACTTGGGAATCCTCTGCTCAGGGAGCTGCTGATCTAAGAGTTCACTCCTTGGCACATCTCCATATGAAATGTTTCATCTTCTAACTTTAGGACACTTTGCAGAATTGAACTATCTCATAATGGTTCTCAACCTTCTTCAGCAAATTGCACATTTTCTCTTACAGGCAGAATGAAACTAGCTGAAAGTAACCCTTGGTTTCTTCACTGTGTTTTGCAAATACATTAGGTGAAGCACATACAACACAACTGTATGGGCCTTGGACCACAACTCGAGAAAAGCTCCAAGAGGAAGGAGTAGCAAAGGGAGACTGAGGCACCCGAGATTGGCATCTCCTGTTTTAAAACCTTTTTTTCTGGTTTAGAGAGCCCTTAGGTGTGTATTGTAGTGCTTGGGTGTGATTACATTTTGATACGTGGTAAAGGCTGCTGGAAGCCAGGTATAGAAGCTTCTTTAATGCAACGTATCAATCCTAATAAATATATATCAGAGTGAACACAGATAAGTGATTTGTGGCACTGAATTAAAATTTGATTTAGCTGAAATACACTCRTGAACCTGAAGGGAGGGGAAGTGAATCAGAAGGGATTTAAGAGACACAAATCCCAGGCGGAGTAACCCGAGGCCACCACTCAATGTGCCAGTTCTCCTCCGCCACACACAGTCACTTTCTGCCTTGTTTTTCTGAAATGAGGTGGATAAAGTGAGTTTAATTCATGCAGACGCGGAGGTGGGGAGCAGCTGATGTAAAGACAGATGCGGCAGAGAAGCTGGCAGATCTCTTGCTGCTTTAGAGCTCATGCCAAARGCTTTCTATGGACAGGAGGATCCCCTTTGGGTAGTCCAAAGGGTTAATTCTTAAATCTGGAAGGCAAAAAAATCAAAGAAATAGACAAAAAAAATAAAGGCATTGAGAATCTCACATAATAGACTGTCAAAAGCTTATTGAATATTTTTCTTGCTCTTACCCATATGGAGTATCCAGGTGTCCAAAAGCCCATTCTAGTGTAATCCACTGACGGCTACTACCCTGAGAAGCGCAGCATCCTTAGGGAATGATGGCAGATGCATCAGTATGTAACTGGAAGAATAATTACAATTTACCCCTCAACAGACAGATGTCTTGCTAGATATTTACTGGACATGTATATACATATCTATGTATATAAGCTTACACTTGAAATTAAAGACAGTAGGTTGGTTTCTCAGTCTGGGTCCTGGATTCTCCCTTCCTCCCCTGGGTCCTGCAKGGGCCTTGCAGAATTCTGCAGCAATTCAGAAAGTAGCAAATTTACGTTGGAGCTCAGATTTTATTGTCTCAACTGACATTTTTTTTTTTTTTTTTGAAACGTCACCTGTTACTAAATATAACTTACGTCTACATTAAGACTAGTTCGCATTGCTAAAGAGGTATAAGGTCATCCACTAAATACTCTCAATTTTTACTTAGGCTTAATGATGCCTGTAAAACTGCTGACCATATCAAGTCCCATTTCAAAACTTTGTCCACTTTCAGATCTCGAAACCTGTATATGATGATTATTCTTGCATGCCATGCATGCTTTATAAATTTCTGTAAACTGGCCTTGAAATAACTGTGGACTTGTCTCCTGTTAATTTTTTTTCTTTTTTTTTTCTTAGCAAAAAATAAGTTCTCACATGTGTAATTTTAATAGAATAAATATCTCTCTGTATTTCTTTGAGTAAATCCCTTTTAACTGGATTGCAGGGAAATGAAACTGATTGTTTATCAAATCAGGTCTTAGAAAATGCATTCCCTCCTTGAGGTCAAGAAAAAATCCACTGTTGTGAGTTATTTTGGCTTCCCGGTTCTTTAAATCTTCTCCAACTTTCTCTTTCTTTGTTCTTTATCCAATACCACAAAAATGTAATAACAGCACAAGTAGACAATACAGATTAGGCAGCCTGGATGAAATTTAAGCATGTGCTTAAGTATTTTCTTAGTGGGCTTAAGTAGCAYGCTTGCAGAGTACGTGGTGTTTTAAACTTGTTGGATAAAAGCTGTTTTCTGATGTTGCAAGCTCAAGAGGGGCTTAAAATAGGATTTCCTCACAGCAAAACACTCTTCTCATACTTAATATACAACTATTTAGGTAAAATTTAGATTTACTTTAAAATGAGTAGATAAGACTTATTCTAATAGTTTGGCTTGAAATAGTCAYTGTTTAATAGTTGTTTCTTATTTAAAATTTTATTTTAAAGTTACACCTGTTACACAGTTCTCTTTTTTCCATTCTTTCTTTTTCCTCTGTTAGTTCTCTGTTCAAAACAAAGGTTTATGGGTTTTAAGCTAAAAAAAAAATTTTTTTTGAAGCAAAAAAGTTTCAGATTTGTCTGAATCCCTCAGTCTCAAAAACCTGGATTTCCACTTAGGTGTTACTGCTGTCTGTTGCAGTCATGTTTCCAAAGTTTTTCTGTACAGAAAAAAAAAGTCTTTTTAACAATTCTGTAAAAGTCYATCTTATTCAAATTTTCTTTTTTCATTCCTTTCTATGTTTGTCTTCATATTTGTATTCCTGTACTGATTACTACCGTCAGGGTTTTGGGCAAGGAATCTGTAATAACAAAACACAAGATTGGATAAACTGGAATGAGCTGCTGCTTGTTTTGTTTTTGGATTGCATGGAAGGTTTGGTCTGAAGTATATATCAGATTTAAACATGGTTTGAACACATTGGCAGAGCAGTATAAGCTGCTATCATTTTTAATTTTTATTGAGCCCTTTTAGCACCTAAGATGACCATAAAGGAAAACCGGACAAAAATATTGCCCATTGTAATAAATAATTTGCCTCAAGTTTCAAAGACCATTATTAAATGAAACTTGAGGTAATCTTCTAAGCAGAGCTTCAGGGCACCTGTGACTTTTAAATGGAACTATTCTGTTTCTAGGGAAATACATACCTTTAAAAATTAAGCTCGAGGCTAAAAGCCTCAAACAATAAATCTCCCTCCAGCTCCCTTCTCTGGGGACATATATACTATGCAGTCTTCAAGCAGGGCACTTAGCCTCTCTTTGGGTGTCTTCTCTCTGGTGTTGAAGTTCTGTTACAAGGAACATCTGGGTATCTCTAGACCTTTATTAGCTTTCAGACTCCAAAATATCTCGTCTTGATATAAGCCTGGCTGTTTAGATGCTCTCTAAACAGCTGCTGTAGCAATTAGGAACTCRAAATGTCAGACTATTTTTGATATTATGACAATAGCTCTTTAGCCCCAAATGTATTTGCAATTTGTAGACAACGTATACTTTAGCAGAGAGACATGTCCTGTGTAGGGCATTAGATGTCAGTTTGTTATCACTTGAAACTTGAAATTTCCATTTCTTTGTGAAGTATTCAGATACTCAGAGGAGTTGCAAAAGTTCCTCACAGAAGGAAAAAATTGGTTTTATCTTAAGGGAGATGCTTAAATATTGGTTCCTCTGCTAAGATACTGAACAACGAAGTAGCTGCTGATTAATTTAGCACTAAACACTTAATAGAGGAATCTTGGGTAAAAGTAATAGCTGTGTAATTAATGCATAGGGACATGGGAGTAAAAATAAGGTCTCACAGGTATAGGTATTRGATCGCATAATGTCAGTTCGTGTTGTGGGGACAGTCACCTGGTCCTCCTCATTGTATATCATGTATATCTTGCTGCTATAGAGCAGACAACTAGCAAACCTGTTTGCTGCTGGATCATAAATGTGGCAGCAGCTGGCTGTGCCATGGTGTTTCTGCAGCTGCATCATCAGGCAAACGAGGAACACGTTGGCTTCTCAATCTCTATCTGTATATTTATACTGTTGACTCATGTAGAGGCAGCCCTATCTAGTTACTCTTAGTTTACTTTTCAATTTATTATGATTTCAGTGTGTTAGTCAATATGCTGATCACTTGTATGACGACCCTGCCTAAACTCCACAATAAAATGTAAACAGTAGAAAGGTATAGAGAAAGCCAAAATAACTCATTATTGCTGGTTACATGCTCATCAAAATCCTAAGGGGGCTGTGACCTGATTGTAACTTTCCCCTAGAGCCATATAATAATTTTAGCTGTGAAAGGAAATTTTATGGCATGTAAGATTAGCCCACACTAATGCAAGGTCAAAAATAATAGAATCAATAAGCAAACTCAATACTGTTAACATTTTGAGAAAATTACTACTAGAAAACAATGTCAACAACAGATTGAAATGGGTTTCCAAAGTTGTCCTATTGATTTCCTTTCAGATTCATGACAATCTAACTCTTTCCTTTGCAATATAGTATCCATTTTTCTTTTTTTGTTCTTTTTCTTTTTATTGTTTCACCTATGARCATTAGTTTATTATTTAAAAATACAAATATGGCAGAATTAGTATCTTTGTGTTTATATCCTGATAGAGACAAAAGCTTCTGATTTCACTCAAAAGTGGTTAGAAAGCTTAAGGCTATTTTAAAGTTTTAATTCCCTTGTAATGCACCAGCACAAAATTGGGGAATGAAGGGGAGGGCAGATGTAGTATTGAAAGCAACTTTGACATTTGGTTAGAACTGTCAAAATTGAGTATACTAAGAAAAGAAGCAGAAATAAAATGCTGAACACGTATTTAAGTATTGCATTTCATATCAGKAGTTCTTTACACTTGCATTGCTATCACAAATTGATTGTGTTAAGTCTTTGAAGAGAACAAATTAAAATTTAGCTTTAAAATAGAGACAGAGCAGCCAAGTGTCTTTAGCRAAGATGTGGAAATTGGGTGTCTTGGGTCTAAAATTCCGATATAGATTTGCTGTGACTGCAGGAAAGTTGAACAATTTTCCAACCCTGTAGCTGAGGCTTATATATGCATATGTGTGTGTATATATATGCATGTAATAATATTTCCACTCTTGTGTGTTGTTGATAAAATAAGTATTTAATRTTTGTGGAGCGTTTTGAGGTTCTGTGACAACTGCTCCATACACAGTGAAAAGCAGTAGCTGCTGGGAAGAGGGGAGGGAGATTCCTTCATGGTCTGTCCCGTGCTAATCTGGGCTGTGCTTCTGATGAAACAGGTGGTTTTTCAAAGGCAGCAAACATGTGCACGTGGGAAGGCTTCCYCTAGCCCACTGTTTTTCATGTGTGGTCTGCTTAGGGCTTGCCAAGGTCTCTGGGAGTGGAAGACTTCGGTTCGGTGGCTGCTTTCCCAGGCTCCTCCTTGGAATAACCATCTGACACTGGAAGGTCTGAACACTGGCAGACATCTCACCAAAGTGTTTTTGTCTTTTTTTGCTACTAGTTATTTTTCATCCCTTTGGAGAGGAGAGTTGAGATTGTGAAGCCTACTTTGAATCAGCTGCTTGTTTGATGTAACCWCTGCATCAAATGCTTCCTTTTGAGTAACTTTTGCTGTCTTCTGAGATTGTACCAGGTCACCTCACAAAGACTAATAGGTTTCGTTGGAGCTGTTCACAGGCATCTGGATCTCTCTTCAGGTGCACCTGCCTTTCTGCATTACCTTTATCCATTGCTTGTAGCAGAAGTCTAGCTCCAAAACTCCGTGAGATTTGGGTTTGTAGCTACTGTGGTACCTGAGCCAAACAGCGAAAATGAGCGAGTCTGTGTCTGTGCAGTGTTGTACATAATGAACTTCATGTTTTGCYCAATTTCAACAGCTTGGCTTATTTCTCTGGTATCTCACAGTTCCTTTTTCCCCCTCAAACATAATCCATTCTGGCTCTCGCTTGTAATAACTCTACAAGTTATTTTCAGGGGCAGATGCATTGTGCAGTCCTGATGTGGCGTTGCTGCAGCTACSTCTGTGTTTGCAACAAAAGCAAGTGCCGAATTGCTCGCAAATGGGGCTTAGCTTGTCAGAAGGGCAGGCTGTCAAAAGTTCATCTGAACCAGAGGATTTGCTGCTAGCCTGATGCTACCAGCTGTTTGGGCAAAGAGTTGGCAACTGCTCTGGAGGCTGCTCTTAGCCAAGAAATGATGGGGGAGCTTSTGAGTCTGATCAAACTTTGACAGCAGCCCAGAACTTATTTGAAATGCATTTCTTGTCATTGCTGGGGAGGGGGGAAAAAAAGAAAAAAGAAAGAAAAACACCACTGAAAGGAGTTGTCACACAAAAGTGTGTGGTATGAACTCAGGGACCTAAAAAAATCAATCATGGCAATTATTTTACTAAATTATTTTAAACTGTAGTGTGTCCAGAAGTCTTTCTGTTAAATGTCTGCTGTCACAGCAACAAGCTGTGCTGTTTCCATCTCTGACCTTTTTCATGTTAAAATGCGTGTCAGTATGTAAAACAGAAGTGCTCCATACAGAAGATGACTGTAGCAGTGCTTTGCTTTGCTGCACTGAAGGTCCTARAGATACATATTTTGCAGGAATTGAGTATAATAGGACGATTTGCCATTTAGTTAGCGGAAAATACCCCACCAACAGCAAGCAAAGGTTGCTTTTTTCAACATTTGTTTTGTCATGTTCRTTTTTGTTGTGATATATTTGAGGGAACAGAATGGAAGACTTAAGTGGCCCATGCAGTGAATGAATGACTTGATGATGAAGTGTGAAATGACCATTAAAGCACTGACCGTTTATCCCTAATACTCTATTCGGAGTTGAGATCTGAGTGAAATGAGTTTAGTGGTTGCAGCTGAGTACCTAGTGGACAGGAGTCCATATGTCATAGAAATCTAAATCAGCCAGCKCAGTTTAACATCAATAACGGCTTTGATTCTGCAGAGATGTGGGTCACAGTAATGGCTAACAGCATTAGGGATGTGCAGAGCCTCAAGAAAGATCTGGGGAAACAATTGGGCTGTTTGGAAAATAAGTCCTGGCATTTTGTTTTCAAAAGCTGCCCAGATACAAATATGCCAAGTGTCCTAGTGGAGCCTGGGGAGCCTCTGCTTTCCSGTGACACTCAGCAGTCACTTGAATGCAGTTTCCTGGGTTGCAGGTACAGTCACAGTGACTGTGAATACTGAGGCTCCCTCTGTTCTTGCAGTTCTCTCTTGTGCTGCAGAACCCCTGAAGTGAGACTTAGTCTGGGTTAGACTAAAGGTTGCAGGGCTGACCTCAGGCAATCCTCAGCAGGTTGCAGTGAATGGACTCCAGTTTGCGTCTGCTGGCAATTTGCTGAGATATTCTGTCAAATTTGTTTCCCAATTTATTATACAAGTGGATCATGCTGTACCTGCACTGAAATTTTTTTTAGGCTACATTCATGGAAGTTTGTAAGGAACTTTATGATGCTTCAGTGAAGATGCTATCTAAGTGGGAAGTTATTACTACTATTTGTGGTCTGACAAACCTGCAGACCTTCGTCAGTACAGGTGCTTCATCATCTTAGATCCTGTAAAATAAGGAGCAATCCTTTCTGAAACTCAGCCTCTTCAGTCATAAGAACCACCTCATATCTCATAGTTATATTGAACTCTTTTGTCAGACCCATTAATGAGTATGGTTAATTGTTTCATGCACCAGTGCTATATATGTGCTGCTCATTTCACAACTTGGTAAAATTAGCATYAGCTATAGCTATTGCAGTGATTCTCTGCAACTATAAATGCAGCAGAGGGCAGCTCCCAACTATTATTTCCTCCCGACCCAGTCTGTCAGGAGGGTTGTCTGTTGCTGTCTAATCTCGTAATATTTTTTTCCTAAGTAAATACTATTTTTTTTCAGAATTATAGATTGGAGACACATAAACACTGGGCTAGTAGCCTGGCTAGATTCCAGATAAGACTCTTAGAGTGAAAAAGAAGCTGTAGGGACTTGCTGTGTCTGAGGTATGGATCTAAATTTGAGTAGTTCAGCCAAGGTGCATGTCCCAGAAAGCAAGTGAGAATGACAATTGTGAAAAAAGGGCAGTAGGCCTGCCAAGTACAGTGCAGCTATTCTGGGCTACCTAAGCCACTGCTACTGCGCATACCAAATATCTSCCGTAGAAATCAGCTTTGGCCCAGAATAGTATAAAGATAATATAAACCACGCCAAAAAAACACGTTGTCATTAAGGACCTGTGCTCTTAAGATAGGAGTTACCTAGAAGATGGAAAGCATGAAACCAAAACCTGGACTATTCCATTACAGAGCTGTTTCCAGAATCCATTTCTGATGGCCCCAAGTGGTATGAACAAGAGACAAGAAGTATATAACAAATCATATTAAATAATACAGGAATCAGAAAAGAGCTCTGTTTGGAGATTTGCTCCATTCCTGCCCCTGCCTCTTGAATTAGGATGGCTACAGCTGYAGGAGAGTCCCTGGCCATATGTGAACTGTTCACTTTCTATGCACAGTGTACAGTTTCTAATATCTGAGCAAGCAAAATAAGGCAGTTCCAGAGTAAATCAGCTGCATTGTTTGGAATCAGAGAAAAAWGATCCTTTGAGAGAGATTTTAATACAAGGAAGTGAGCTTTGGTGTTATAGCKTCTTCCTTTTCAGATTTAGACCGATGATTAGTAAAGAACAGAATATAGCAGTGAGTCACTGGGAAATTATAGCTATTGTTTCCAAAASGGGGTTTCCAAAATGGAAATTTAGGAAAAAAAAATGTTGTTATGCAATCTCTTGCAGATGATGGCATGCGTGATACTAAGTGCTTGCCATCAACTTTCCAAGTATTAATCAAAGAGTGATGAAATTCCAGTGCCTCATCTGTACCAATTTGATGTATAAAGCGGCATAATTTGTTCAGCAAGTTTTCCTGCTCTAAATTGAACTTCTAGGAATTATGTGCCAGGGTGATGCACATTTGGCGCACAGTGTCACTGTCACATGTTTCATGTCCTCCAGGAACGGAGGAGAGGAGGGAGGGGAAGGAGGTTTGGTGGAATCGGAGAGAAAATAAGGAAATTGCTTTGTGAGTGTCTTTTCTTCATAGAGCTGTAGTCATTTAGGCACTAAAATCATCTAACTGGTTAGCCTGAAGTACAGCAAAACCAAAAAGCCTTGTACAGAACTGAAAAGTGTTTTGGGTATATGAACTGAACTTTASCTGGCAATGTGGCCATGCTGGGCAAATGCATTCGAGTGGCTATGAAGGAAACTGATTCAGATTAAGAGTTTGGTTTTTTGTTTTTCTTGTTTGGTTTTATATTGACTTACACTATTTTAATTGGTGTTTGAAACTGCAGCCTGGAAACTTGGTGTTTGATCAGAACAWAAAGCAAMTGCTCAAAATAGGTTTAGTGGACTGGTGTAGAATAAAGTATACAGTGTAAGGAAAACATATGGAACAAGTCTTGAGAMCGGCAAAGACTGATGGAAAATGTAGCGCAAATGTGCAGAGGTGGTAAAGAAAGTAGGACAGTGCCTAGGAAGAGACRGTAGGGAGTTTCTGCCAGTGTCTGCTGTTTTCAGACTTGGGCAAAGCAGCCCAAGAAGTCAAATGCTTGTCTGGAGCCGGTAGTCAAAAGCAAAGGGAATCCTGTGTATTATGCTGGTACTGCAGATGGCTGGTAAGTCTGAAAGCAGATAGGAAGGGTTGGCCTGAAACGAGGACGGAGCAATAAGCAAGGAACTAGCTGAGCGCTGCAGAGATTCCACTTCAGGTTGTTTTCTGTCCCAGATTCCTGTGTGACTTAGGCTCACTGCTCTCAAGTTCCCTATCTATGAACTGGGCATTGTTGTATTTTTTTTAAGCGGCGTTATGGATGGATTAGTGAAATCATTCTGGGTCACATGGGTGCTGTAAGTACTTAACTTTGATGCTTAATGTCTCTAGGTGCATCTCTTTCTATTTTTTTCTAGCTAGAAATACCTGCCCTGTGGGAAAAAAGCTCTATGCTAAAYCTGCGTGGTCAGTATCCGAGAAAGATCATGGAAATACACGTTTCTCCACCCATTTAAGTTTGGGTGGATGACTTTGCATTAAAGTAGATGACAAGTGCTTACATGATCCATCTTGTGAGCACTGTAATGGGGGGGATGCACCTGCAGCAGTRGGGGCTGTGGCATCCAAAACTAACCTAGAGATTGGCAAAATGAATGCTAGTTCAGGCCCTAAATAAAGAGAGGGGTGTATATGAGTGTGTGCGCGTATGTGTGACAGTGTAGGGGTGTGTGCAATATTGTAATGAATATACTGCCATGTGTGCCATAAAATCTAAACTTAGCAATACATAATGCAAGAGCATGCTTTCTCACTTTATTTCAGTATCTGGAAAGTTTCAGCACTGGCATCATATCAATATTTATTAATGCATTGTGAACTAGAACCTGTGATTATTACTCATGCTATCTCCTACTTTGCAAGCTTCAACTCTGAAGAATAAAACCACATCTGCTTTTGCTCTTCCCATATTTTATTCAATGTTTTAACAGCTTTGCTGTAAATATCTCATCCATTACGATTCAGTTGTGACTGTATCAACTTCACATCTCCTGCTTTATTGCTATCATTATAGTTAAACAACGCTCTGTTAATTCTGTTAACTAACAAGTTCATTGTTCGCGGTAGTCAGCAATCTCTGCTTGTTGAGTCCACAGTGTTACTGCTTGTAAATCAAACCTGGGGACCCAGTGAAGCATTTTCCCTCATTTGGGAAACGAAGATGCATTCTTTATAAAGGCTGACTAATAAAAGGTTAATTATGATTCCAGGTAATGATGAGTGCAGGGTAATTCTGATTTGCTGAGAGCAAAAGTAGTGACATCTATTCTCTTCATTTGTTGCAGCTGCCAGATAGCACCAGTTTGCTTATAAACTAAGCTGAGGTGGGTTGTTACAAGCTGTAAATTTAATGTTGGGTGGGAGGAGGAGAAAACCACTGAAATTAAGACTAGGAGGTATATTTAAGAGTAAAGGTAAGTGGAATGATCAACTTACCCAAGTCTAGAATTAGGTATGAGCCTAGTATCACCAGGGAGCAAGAAACAGCTAAAGGAAATGAATGTCATTAGTTAAGCGGAAAGAAGAGAGATCACTATCTGCTTTATGTGATCTAGATTTGCATTTTGGGGAAAACTGGAATGAAGAGGGGAAGAAAAACAGGTGAAGCTGCTGATGGGGAGCAGTAGAAGGAGAAAGTGGAGTCAAGGAGCAGGCAAAGGGAGACTATGAAGTGTAGAAAGTGACCTGCAAGAGTGTCAGCATGGAGAAGGAGGGAGAATTAGGAGGCAAGAAAGCACGTGTGGGACAACAGTAAGCAAGATTTTAAGAATGTGAAGGAGCTCTTGCCTTCCTTGGGAAGCAACAGGGTGCGCACTGCTGTGAGCAGGGATAAAAAGGAGAGGGCAACTGCTAAGAGGTAGTCTCAACTATGCCAGAAACCCAAATTCTCCCATCTCCAGTTCTACCCTGCTTAAAGAGAATGAAATTTGTTGAAAGGGCTATAATTTGGCCCAACTCGAATTGAATTTTCGGCAAAGAACAGAACCTGCCCTTTAAGGAGATGCGAGTCAACTGATTTCACAACCCGAGTAAGACTGTCGTCTTCTGAGAAATACGTAGTCATTAGATATGAATTTTTTTATGTACAATTCCTAAAGGAAAATATACCTCACTTGCAGATTGAAAGCTGTCTCTTGAGAAATCTTGCATGCCTGGTGATCATTTGAATTCCTTACAGTCCTTAACTTGCTGCCTGTGTGTTAGAAATCATTTTAAATGAATTGAATAAAATTCACAAATGTTGTATGCCAGAGTATGATGAATTCTCAGGAAATAAGACTCAAATCTATTTGTTTTCCTTTTTTATTACAATAAATAGGAATRGACAAATATGATTTTAATGACACATTTCTGAATGAGATTTTACCAGTCTGTTATCAGTAGGGAGTGTGTAATGCCTTGTTTAAATAAGCTGGTTTATGTTTGTTGAATTTCTGTATAATTATAAATGTATAGCAGGGAATAACCACTGAAAGATCAAGGATTGCCTGTGGAAATAACACATATGTGGATATAGATGTCAGCAATCTCARTTAGGACCTAAGAAATGAAAGTTGTTTTTTTGTTCTGTTTTGTTTTTTAACTAAGACTTTAAAAAAAAAAAAAACCTTTCCCATGTGAGGAGGGCTGTTTTGTGGATACACATTGAAATGTTAATGCCYCCAGGTTCTTACCTGCTGCCTGCAGTAATTAAAGGCACAGATGAGCAAATTTCAGCATTGAGAATGGACGTTTATTTTCAGGAGGATATGTCTTTAGTCGCTGTAGTGGCTCAGACCTAGACATGCCTTAAACGTTGGGATTTAGGAGATGAATGCTGCGTTTGGTAACAGGAGGGAGCAGCACATGGTGCCTTGAGCTCCAGGATCACTGYGCCCATCAGACCCAAGGTGTGACAAGGGTGGCCCTGACATGAGCCCTGGCCCTGGGCGCACTTGTGCGAGGGTCACTGCGTGATGCCCAGTGCAGTGCGGTATTCCAGGGGTACAGCTGGATGCCAGTCCTGGACCAGGCTGGCTCTCTGGCCCCGTGAGGGTGGTAACGCTCRTGGTTGGTGCAGGGCAGGGCAGGAGCGATGCTTGAGCAGCACACGGGGAAAGCAGCAGCGTCCTGGAGCGCTGCAGCAGCCTGCACGGGAGCACGGGCACCAACCTTGAGCCCCGGGGATTCGTGTGCCACACGGGGGCCAGAAAACAGCTTTTTCCAGGACGGTCTATGGATCAAACCATGTCTTAATTAGCTATTTAACAGAGATATCTAGCTCTCGTGCTGTGTCAGATCTTACTTGAAGGCTCTTGGTTTTCTGCTTAGCATTATTTTAGATGAGGAGGATGATCCTTCCAAATGGAAACCTAGYATCATCACCTAGAAGTATGATTTTTTTTTTTAATTAAAAAAAAAGGCAATAAAAGATTCCTCTTGAGAGGCACTCAGGGAGCAAGACAAGACCTTTGGCTGCCCGTAACTGGGATCGGTGCCCCTTTGTGGAGCTGCCTGCTTTCCTGTAGGATTCAGAATTGGAACAGGAGTCAGTGCTAATTCTCTCTCCCACGTGAAATTTGGTAGGAGGTGAYGTAGCAAACTGAATGCAGATGGCTCCGAGTTTGATCCATTCCCTTTAAGAAGCCTTTAAACCTCTTTGACCTGGTTTGGGGTTATCCTGTAGTTAAAGRGTAGATTTGGGAGCTCTAGATTTGATTTCTCACTCAGTCATAAATTTGTGTATAACCTGAGRAAAAGCATTCAGCTGCTGTACTTTGGATTCCCATTTACAAGGGACTGATAATAATGCTTCCCTACTTTCTAAGTAGGGAAGTATTGGGAGATTTTAATTTCTTAATATTTGTCCTCTCTAAAGTACTGCATTGCACAGATGGATGGAGCTGCAGAACTAAGGGGAGAATGAGGAAAGCTTCCCTAAGTTTTGCTTTCTGCATTTTAATACTCCGCAAGGTTTTAGGTCATTTTGCAAGAGCCTTTCCTATAAAAATGTGCTCCGTGGAGTTCTGGGTGGTCTGAATCCTTCTTAGGGAATGCTCTTCTGAAAAGAAACGCGCAGAAGGTGGGAGGGATCGCACACAATGTCAAAGTTGTCCACTGTATAAATATTAAAGGCTGTAACCCTGAACTTGAGCGGTATTCAGCTTTTATCTTCTATTACCCGACTGCAGGAGTCATGCTGTATCCCTTGATAACACAGGAATGGGTTCTGCAAACATCAGCTGATACAGGGCCGCACTTACTCTCCCTCCGTGCTTCCCGGGCCTTGGCGGGACAGGCCTATTATTTGTCAGGAGGAGAAGCGAATGCTCCTGCATTTGCCAAAGGAGTCCACCCGGTATCGGTTATGATAAGTCGTTCGCCTTCCACTTTGCTCCATTGGTTTTGCTGAAAAGAGCTGATAAAGGAACATGTTATTTGGGGGCTGGCTGCAGAACTGGAAAGATCCAAGAGTGATTGTAACTTGAGTCCACTTCACATGCTAGCTTCTGATTGATGCCTATATATACTATACGTTAACCTCGTGTGATTGATGGCTGGAAGGAAACTAGGGCGTATTAATGCTGAAGTGGAGCTTTAGCAGAGGGAGGATCTCTGCCCYGGAGCGTCTGTGCTAGGGCACAGCTCAGAACAGGTATTTGCCAGGAGGTGACCTCTAAAATGGGCCATGCGTTGTGTGTTTGGGAAGGTTGTTAATCTATGCCAAATACAGCATCACATGTGAGGGCTGTACTTTGTATTATTTAATTTCATTCCAATTATTCCAGAAAAAAAAATTAAGAAAATGAATAATTATAAAAGTAAGGTCAAATCAATTTTCTCTACTAATGTTTTTAGTTACTGGACTCATTATTGCTAATTTCTTTCATAATCTTTGCCATCTAACCTCATTTGTTTCATTTCTAAGTGGTAAGAAGAGAGCATCATAAAATTTCAGTGAAAACAAAGCAGAAAAAATCATGTCATTTTAGCGATTTCCTGAGAAAGTAATTATCTGTTGTTAACCTTTATGGAAAGAACTCTTCTGATCATCTTCAATATAGCTGTTAAGTTTTCAGCTTTCCATTCCTGATTGCAACTTCCCAAATGAAAAAAAAAATATAGCTAGGTAGATATATTAATATCACATAATCTTTCTTCTAATAATTGCATTAAATTCTAAAATAATTATATTAAACAGCTTTTAGAAGCTGAAATAAAACTGATCTATATTTACTATATAATTAGAAAATATGAATAAATTTCATATCACTGAATTCTTAATGKTTTTTGGTTGAATTGATTCATACAGGCTTGTAAAATTACCTTATATTTTCTTGCAATGCTTAAGGTCTGAACAAACATTCACTGGAGYCGATGGGAGCCTTTCTCTTTCTCTCCAAAGGTGTCAAAGCAGACTGCGTTCTCTAATCCCRTAAATTATAATGCATGGGCAGATCCCCCACTTCTGTGAAGGTTTATTGACTTCAGTGATGTTTTGTGTGGGGGCCACCTATATGCAAGAAATTCAGRGGTTGAATCCTTTCTCTTGTGTTAGCAGCCAGAAAGCAAAGTAGCTGGAGGAGGCAGCTTTGGAAATCAGAGGTGGGTGGCAGGGGAGAATAGTCAGGTTCCTTTTTTTCTTTTTCTTAAACACAGGTTTTAATGTGTCTATTAAAATGAACATGGTTAGCTTTCACATAGCAGGAGTGTATACTGGAATGTGATAATCTTCTACTGAAACTTTAGAATAACCAAAGGTASCATATTTGCGCTGTAGGTGGATTTAGTTTCTTTTCCCTCATTTGGCTGTTTTTCTGAGTGTTTTCTTGGTTTTTGTTTGTCTTATGAGCATGACTTAACTATAAGCAGTATTGAAATGACGGTGCTATCTGTGCAAAAGCGCTCGTATTTTGAACAAAACTTATGGCACAATCTTTTGAGTGGTATTGATATATACGCCCAATAAATTTAACTGTGACACATTCATGTGGGCCTTCATAATGCCTTAATTGTACAGAAGCCATTATACAAGAATGTTAAGGTGAAAGGGAAACTCTTGTAGATGTTTAAAGGAGCATATCTACATCGAGATGCCTAAATTAAAAAGGGTGAGTGGAGGTCRTGAGCAGTCTTTCACTGCTGATGGATTTAGTGAGATGGAGGCTAGCAGCAAATAGCCTCCTTATAAATTTCTTTGACTGTAATGATCCTAAGCAAAGGGGAGATTCTTTATTTTTCCTTTTATTCAATTTTTTTCAGCCCTTTTAATTAAAAGGAGATTTCATCGGGCCCCTCTGTGCTTCAGGCGAGCTTCTGCTGATGTCGCAGTAGCAGCAGGGTCGCCTCCTTGATGCCTGGTAGCAAACGGGGAGGCCAGGACGGATGCAGGGGGCTGGGATGGATACAGGAGGCTGGGATGGATGCGGAGGCTGGGGCAGAAGCTGTGTGTGCTGCTGAACATGGTTAGTAGGAGGGAAAGTGGAGACAAGGCTGTCATGAAGTGGTCACTTAACGGGGCTAGTTAGGCATGGGGGGCTGCAAAGAGAAGTCCCTGCAGATCAAAGTACATTGCACCTTGGAAAAAAAAAAAAAGGGGGGGGAAAAAGTGGTTGGGAGGGAGAAGGATTAAAACTATGGAAACTCTCAGTAACACCTTGCAGCTCCAGCAAGGTGCTTGCCATTAGCCTAGTATTCAGGGTAGCACTGCAWAATAACACTGYATTATTWTTGTTATTTATTATTATCTGTGCTGTTGTGGCACAGCTGCAGCCTGGGGTCGTGGCTGTCCCCGTCCCCCAGGAAAGAGCCCCAAGGCCACAGTGCTTCCCCCCTCCAGGAGGCTCCTCAGGGAGCACCGTTTTCCCCAGCACCGTGAGGACGTGTCCCTGAAGCGGTGGCTGAGCAGCAGCCGTGTGGCAGCTCCGCGCCCATCCTGAGCGGGGGTGGCTGTGCAAACGGGGGGCACGCAACGCCCAGCCCTCTTGCTCCTTATGAATTCAAAATGTTGTGACACCTGCCCAAGGATTTCTGTGTTCAGTCGCTTGGCTAAAAAACCTAAGCTTCGGATCAGTTTAATATCTGAAATACTCCCTTCTAGGGATTATATCCTGCTAYGGAAAGGAGCTAGGCTTAGTGAACTAATAGGTCTTTTCCATCCCTAACTACTGCCAGTATGATTATGTTTTTTTAATCGGAAAAATGTGTTGCTGAAGAGTACAGAGATTAAGCACCACAATTGCCTGTAACAAAAGCAAGTTTTGTTGGATGAGCAGAGATCTGATGAATGACATGATTTGAAATGTTTTCATCCTAATGGCTTCCTCTTCTGAAGTTAATTTTTTTTGTCRGTTGCCAAAACATTTATGAGCAGATTTGTGGATAATGACGCTCTTAGATGGGGGTTTAAATAAAAATCTGTTCCATTTGCAACCTAAAAGACCTAGTATTAAAGCAGCCGAACAGGCTTGGAATCTGATTCCTGTTGCGGCAGTACCATGTATGCACTGGGGGTCAGTGGACAGAGAGAGGCACAAACCTGAAGACCAGGTGTTCCTCCCTTCAAGGACATCACCATAGGAAGTCATAAACAGGGTCAAAATACTGTCTTTCCAGGAGCACTTCCTATGAAGTGAATGGGCCTGCAGTCTAGCCAGGTTCTCATTCCCTCTGTTGCCTTAAAAAACCATCATTTAAAGGCAAAGAGGTGGACCTTGAGTACAGACTTAAACAGCTAAATTTGGAACAGGTCTTGGTCAAACACTCAAATGTGTAAGAGGGGCAGAACAAGAAGCCCCCCGGCCCCAACAGAGCAGGGGAAAGTTTGGCCATCATGCACCACCTTGGTCTTCTGCAGGCTTTTTAGTTATTTTCCATACCTTATCTATTGTATAAAATATTATATATTTTAACTATTGTCACATTGCAGAATGGCAATAGTATTATTTGCTCTTGGTAACTAATAATGAGGTGCAGTCATGACACTGTCTGCAGGAGATACTTTTGCTCTGTTGTCTCAGCTTTGACATTGTCAAAAGATGTTTTGCTTGGTGTTCAGTGTTTTCCTTGAACTCTGAGTCTRTGTCCAATGAAACCAATAACCATAGGAGTTAGAAGTGCTAGCTCACMTATGAAGTGACCTAAAAGGTAGAAAATGGGGAAGGAAAATTACAGCAGGCTTGMTTTCTATTGCAGACACCAGCGACAGCTGAGAGACATTCCAAATATCTTCAGAGTGTTCTTCTAAAGTACTTATTTAGTTACATTTATTTATAATTTRTTGAAACAGATCTTTTTCTTTGAAGTCAGCTGGGTCACCACATTCCTTCACTAAGATAACTCTAAATTATAAAATTAAGTCTTGATCTTGATTAAATAAATACAAAAATTCCTATTCAGTTTAAAGAGGCCTGAATTTCATGAATGTTATTTAGGAGAAGAAAAGACTTTTTAGGTTTTACCCATGCAGTTACCAACGTAGTGCAGGATTGTTTCTTACCATATATTTTCTAGACTTTACTTTCAGGACTACTTTTTAGAAGTGGGGTTTCCTTTACTGTCCTCCATACATTATTGCACAGCTCCATAGATCTTGTTCATGCTGGACTTTAAATCAGCTATCAAATACCTACTAGTATCTTCAAAGGCTTCTGGAAAAGAATGCTTTGCAGGGCTGTTTCAACTTTGCCAGTATTATGATTTGTGATTCATCTTGTGGATTTTTAAGCAGACCCCTGTACTTRGTATTCGTATTAATGGTCTTCCTGTATTTAGCTGGATAAAAAACATTCAGTGCAATGTATGTAATAGTTACATTTCTGTGATATACATACTTGGTAAAAGCTTTCTCATTTTCATCATTTAGACAGGTAGGGTCTGGTAAATCATGAGCAGCACTCAGRGCAGCGTGACAGGATGGTAGGGGGTAGGAGAAAATAGCAGGCAAGCTGCTGGAGGAGGTTTTTCTGAAAACCTTGACCAAAGKCTCATAGCCAAAAGAGGCTGAAAGGGAATTTTGGCTTCCCATTTGGGGATCTGGGGATTTGGGGCCCTAGAAGCACATGGTGCAAAGCAGAAAGAATGCCCAGGGGTCGGATGCTGTTTCCGTCAGGATGCAAATTGTCCTCGCTTCGCTGACTGAGGTTAATTCAGATTAGCGCCTTTTAATGTGAGGCGAGAATGTGGTCCCCAGGCAGACTTTCTTCCCTTGCAACTCTTCYTGTTATGTGGGTATGTGTCCCCGTTATAGCTTTAGCTGTAGCAGCTGAAGTGCCAAATAATCGGTTCACAATAAGAATTTTGCTGTTTTTAATTATTATCTGGGGGAAAATCACCAACCGTGCTGTGCGCATAAGCAGAGCAAGGACTCCTCTTAGACGAARGCAATAGCAATTTAGGGAGTAGGATCAGCAGAGAAGCACAACACTTCCATCTCCTCCTTCACCCCAAGCTTTTCCTTTATTTCCTGCTAGCGTATATTTTCATGACTTTTTTTAAAYTTCACAGAAGCTTTTCTGGAGGCTACAGCATGCAATCAATGAGAATGGCACAGCTGTCTCCCTGTTTTCTGGTCAATATCATTGGTATTAATTTTCTTTTTCCCTCAAATGATCAGAATTATTTCACTTTCTCCACTACTGGTTGCTTTGCAGTTAACATACAAAGCCAGTACCTCTCCCTGTGGGGAGGCTAGGAAAACACAGCTTTCTGTGGTGTTTTTCATGCACCTTCTAAGAAAAAAAGCTCTATGTTCCAATGAGTACTATATATTAGCTTAATTGTGCCAGCCATATAAGTACATAAATAAGAAAGTGTTTTCCTCTAATACCTTAAAAATTCTAAAACATAAACAGCATTTCTGTAGCAAATCACTCTCACCTTGTATTAATTGCTGATTTTTCTGCTGCCATAACGATGCTGTTTCCCAACAGCCTGGACGTGTCTGTCCTCTCACTGAGGTCATGACGACTGCGAAATGTGCCACATTTCCTCTGTCGATTGGGGAAAAAATGTCTGGTGATATATCAAGCCTTTACTTTGATGCATAACTTTCTATGAAACACACGTCACCAAAATAAACTTGGTACCTGTCCCCCTGGCAATGGGAACTCATAAATACGGAGGCAAAGGTAAAGGCCCCCATTTGCCCACAAAGAATACTGTTCATTGCATTACCTAGAGTTTGGGACTAAATTTACTTTAATGGGAAGCCTTGAAAACTGGTCTTTAAAAAGATATGCTTCACCACTTTTATTAGTTGTTAATTCCATTTTTAACTACCCATTGTTGGTAATATCCTCTTAGATTGGAAATACAATTGCTTTCCTTCGTGATTGTATCCATTTTTAATTCATTGATTCCCTAAGAGTTTTTTTTTTCCTTTGGATTTCTTCAGCAGCAGAAATTAAAAGAAGTTCTTAATTGTTTACTTCATTGTTTGGGCGATGGTATCAGTACTGACATCTGCAGGAATGCAAACAGCAGGCTGCAGAAGAATTTGTCTTGTTCATTTATTTAACAGAGCTGTGCTATGTTAAATCAATTTAAAGTTCCAAATACGGGTCAGATAAACTGGAATGATCTCAGGTTAATGTCCTCTCTCTCACTATTTATACCGTGTTTTCTGTTGTTGTTTGGAATTAATCACATTTGGAGGCTACAACCAACATCAAATTCTCATGTAAGGAGTCCTCATCCAGTGTTTAACCCTATGAATAGTTTGGATTTTAGTGCCGTTGTCAGCGAGGCATCGGATCTTGGAGCTTGGAGGTGGGAYTGTTTTTTCAGCAGACCAAAACTTTTTGGTTTCCTTCTGTGGCTGAATTATGTTTTGTGTTTTGGATGCACTAAAACTGTTGAAATTCATCTAAAAAGGAGACACACACAGAGAGATCTGCGTGGCAGGCAGTGTACTCGAGCCTCACATTTGCACAATTGCATGACAGAGGTGTATAAGGAAGCAGAGACAAGATAGATTTTGTAGGTCACATGTATTTGGTGGCTGTTTTATGTATAAATGTGATAGACACTGGAAATATGCAGAGGATTCTTTGCCAATACCGAAGTGAATAATTAATTAGTTTCTCTGACACTGAGAAGCTTCTCTGAATTCTTTGCTAAAGCCTGATCTCTGTTTTGGATACCCATAACAGTGCACATTTTAATGTAAACAAGCAGCAAAGGTTTGTAACATACAGGATCTGTTAACGTTTCAGACTGTTATACATGAACCAATATGGTAAAATAGTGTGAATGTCTTTAACATAGAGCATACCTGCTTGTTGTTTACTTGACAGTTTTCTGGGGCTTGCAATGCAGAGTTCAGCCAAACTCAGACACTAGCTCTTCTTCCTAAAGGTACAGCACTGTATGGCTTTTCTCTTTGCATTCATTTGGCAATCCATATAGGCATTGCATTTGTTTTCTGTAATGTCTAAATCATTAAAGGAGAAGCTTTGGGGTGCAATATGAGACTGACAAAGATAATTGTGGTTTTAAAGCCCTAAGAGGTTTCATGTATCATATAAAATTTTACATTTCACCACCAATTTAAATCAATTACGATCTTTAAATCTGCGACTGCGCTATTTAAAGCATCTTAAAGGGCACCATGCATGTGGTATTTCCCTGTGTGTTCTCAAGTATTTTCACAACAGGTCTATTTATTGTGTGAAAGCATCTCGAAGCTATTAAAAGATGATCAGAGCCATTATTAACTCTTTAGTCTGTCTCCTTAAAGCAAGAAGCAGCTATGCTTAAGCATTATTTGTCGCTTAGTCTCAGTTGTGCTAATTTTCTCTGCCTTTAGTCACAATAATTGTAAGGAAGCTTGGAATAGATGATRCAGAGTGTCCTCCTCATGCTAAGCCAGTGACTTCTTTGTGCTTGGGTAAGCGTGCATTTACTTTCATGTTACAGCAAGGCAGAGAGACAGAAGRCTTCTCCAATTTGTTCTCTTGGTGCTAGATTTAGATCATTGCACAGGTAAAGATGGTGCTGTTTAGTTTTTATGCCATGACGTCTTTTGTTTTTTCCATTCACTATCTATATTTAGTTGATATCGAAGGATTTTTCAGCATCTTGCTTAAGCTATTTTTTTCTTAGTTGATTAACTAGAATGAAATTGTGCTTATATTTCAAAATCCTAAAGCAGAAGTTTCAGGTGAATATTGGTTTTGATATTCTTAACATTTTTGTTCTGATGGGAATTCCAGTATCTGATATACTCAAATTTATATAAAAATGGAGCATTTTTTTGTGAATTTTAAGCTGTGACATCCTTTTTCAAAGCTTGTTTTGGTGAAACTTACTTTTAACTGTACCAAAATTGGAGAGCAGAAGTGAAAGGCTGCAACTCGGTTGAAATAAAATCTCAGTAATTTCAAGAGAATCCATATTTCTAGTGATTCTGAAAGTTGATCAAAAGAAATCTTGACTGTTCTACTGTTCATTTTATATGCTCAATAGTTAAAATTTAATAATATATTGCCCATATTTAGCTAAGACTTTTCTGGTATGTGCCCATACAATTAAGCTGATATTTAGTGGAAGATCTGGGAGGAACTTTTTTTCAAAAATTGTTTCAAGAGAGGACATTCTTTCTAAGAACATGTCAATCTGGAAACCGATGACCAGRCACAACTGGGGCATCTGTCTCAAAACCAGCGCTATGGGTCAGGTGCCCCTGTTGTGCAGACAGTGCTCCTTTGGAAATATCATTTTTAGCAGTAACTCAGGATCTGAATAACCCACAGGGCTCAGAGCAAAAGCTGTTTTTTTGCCTTTGAAGCCACTCAGAGTAGTTGTAYGCATTCCCCTGGGAAGCAGCAGGGATGAATCCAGTTGCTGCTCGTAGCATAGGCAATAGTGTTGCTCAAGAAACATCGGCCCCATGCCCAGGCCATTCCCCTGCCTGTGGCTGTGATGGAAGGATTATCGTGTCCCTGGGGAGCAGCAAGATTCACAGTCTCATCACCTGCCCCATACACAACTTGGGATGGTCTGATACAAGTTGATTATACGCAGTGTTGCAGCAGCCCTTCCCAAATTCGGAGAGGCCCAAATAAATGGATGATTCACGACCATTGCCAGGTATTCCTATGAAGAGTTAGTGCCTAAAATGCTTTTCTTTTAGTAAAGTTCCAGTTCTGTTTTACCTGCAGGGATGTCTCCTTTCGGCTGCATGTGCCACCAAAACCGCTTTAAGGCTGCTGAGYGCTGGCTTGCGGTGCTGAGCGCGGCAGATTTGAGCCGTTGAGGACAGGAACATCTAACCCTGTCATCCTTGAAGGTGGCAGGTTCTTTGTCCTTGCATTGAGAGGGGACAGGACACAATCCCTGTGCCGTAAGCGYTGGTGTCAATGAAATGAATTGCCCTGAACGTGGGTGTAACTGTGCAAGCCGCATCCGTGCCAGGGATGTGCAGCTTTTCTGCAGGAATTTCCTGGGGGATATGAGCTGTGGAGGAGCTGGCCGAGAGCACCCTCAGCTGCTCTTCGGTAGCAAGGGAGCCGCTCAATTCCCATTCCAGCTTCTCCCAAGGCAGCTCTCCATCTCTGACTGAGACTCAGAGCAGGAAAAAGATGCTGCCCAAAGCAGTATGTAATCTCAGGTGATGTATGTCTGCATTTGGCTGGTGGGTGGATTAAATACTTTCTAACTCTGTGCTCATTTAACACTTTTAGGGCTGAATTGTGATTTTTCTGATGTTTTCTTATATCTTCTTATCTTTTCTTAGCAATGAGAAAGTCTGGATTTTTAGAACTGTGCTTGGAAGCTTTTGTTCTTGCAAGTCTCTAGCTATGTGTCTGTTGAAGATGCACATTATTTTGCCACCTTTTCTTCCCCTTTCTAACATAGATATGTGTCTTTTCATGATCTGATGAGCAGTTCCGGGAGATGTTTGGTTCCCCTCTTGTTTATACAAATGAAGAGTTTCTCCAAACTGAGTTAGTCCCAGGATGTTTCCCTACACTTGTGTCTAGCTGCACGGATATGACAGTGTTTTCTTCTGCTGGTCCCATAGAAAGATAGACTTGGGCAACCCTTGAGTTGCCTCATGGCACTGCCTGGTCCCCATGACACCCATGGGGCTTCGGGCAGCTGATGGACTCGCTTGCCTGAGCAGCCCAACAGGCTGAAATCAAGTGGAGGTCTAAGACGGATGTGTTTGCAAGAGGCCAGGAGCATTAACACTGGAATAAAGCAGATCGTTGGAGGGTGGGATGAGGTCCCTGGGTATCTAGGCTATTGAGAGGATCCATCTTAACTTCTCTTGCTTCAGAAAGCAACCAAGAAACTACTGCAGAGCTAAGAAATGGAACAGGGCTTAGATTAAACACAATTAAGCCTGGCCCTTTGGGGGGGAAATCAGGGTTTTATTTTTAGTATTTTCCCTTGTGGCTGAACTCAGTGAAGCCAATAACTCAGTGTTTAGCATTAGATGCAACAATACAGATATATAATGAAAAGGTAGTGCAAGTGCAGTATTCAAAAAAACATCCTGCATTAAAAATATTTTCCCCCCCTAAAGCATCCAGACAACTAGTCTAATAAATAAAGGAATGTCACTATAGACTAAGTAGATTTAGAGAGGATAGGTCTTTTATTTTTCAAGTAATAGTAGAAAGTAAAAAAAAAAGCCATTAAAAATCCTAACAATGTTTTTATATTCATATAAGAAAAACAAATTTCCAAACTGATACCTTCATATATCTTAATGGTAATCTGTTCCCTATTTAAAATTCAGCAAATACCCATTTTCATTCTTGAATTAAGTTATCCTATAAAATAACAGCAGCTGATAGTAGGAATTTATACTGGAAACAGAGATTATTGATTCTTAATGCATAAAGGATTCATAAGACAAACATCAGTGGCAAAAGGGTTTTATTATTGCATTTTTCTGTGTAGTTTGAAAGTATGCACTGCAATGGTTTATTTTATTTTTCTAAACTAAGAAAAAGTAAGGTTATTGGCTAAAAAGTGTAGGTAGGTTCCTTGGTAGTTTTTTCATTTCTTTCATAAAATACATCAAAATATTCAGCTTAGAATTTCTGAGCATCCCTATATTAACTCAATAATACCTTCCATCAGCTGCAGTAAAACCAACCCATCATGCAAAATTTAGTGCTAATAAGGTGTGATGAACAAAGACGGACAAATGATCAAGAATATTTTATAGAAACAATTTGATTTTTTTTTCCTCACAACACTCAGGACTTTTAAYTGTTAAAATTAACCCATAAATAACCTTGTAGAGAAAGGAGAAAACTGTACAGAGAAACAAATTTGCTTCCATTTTCAAAGAATTGTATTTAACTAAATAACACTAGAGGAAAGGAAGATTTTTAAACTTATAGAAATAACTCAGTGTTGCCCTTTTAAATTGTTTCCCCCTGACAAGCGGCGTCGCGGTGGCATTTGTTCCCGCAGCTCCCAGCGCACACGTGGCTTCACGGTGATGCATCCCTCGCCCGGCACAGTTCTTCTCGGCTTGCTACCTGTCAGTGCTTGTACTCAAGAACCTTGAATATCAGTGACTCACTAATGTTTTATGATATTTTACCTCACTTTATGGTAGTCATTTATGACAAGACCAGAATGACATAAACTGCCATAAAGCAAAGCAATGCAATCACACAAATGACCATAAATCAAGGTAGCAACAGAAAAAGGTCATAAAAGGGAAAGAAAATTGGAGAAAACAACATTTGAGTTCAGATTCAGAAGTCTGGAGTTCGCAGCACCAAACTTCAGGCCAGATGGATGTGGACGGCAGGCAAATGCAGAGTGCCACGGTGCTAATCATGTCCACACGTGCGGATGCCCTGGCAGATTGATACCCAGAGAGGCTTTCATTACTCCTGAGACGATGCACGCAGAGTTTACTGCAACCGTGTGCATGAGCAYGCTTTTTTCTTTCTTTTATTTTGCCATAAGAAGTTAGCTTAGTCCTATACCTAAAGCAATCCCTGATTCAGGTAACCTTTGGGTGATTTTTCTAGCTAGTTATCTACATATATATATATATATTTTTTTTTTCTCTCTAAGAAAACTTTATTCTTTCGAATGCAATTGGCTCTCTCTAGAAGATAGGGTTGTGAAGGGCTTTTCTTAGGTCTCTCCTCTCAGCTAGATTTAAAAAAAAAAAAAAAGGGCGATAGGATGGTACATGRGGACTGGGAGGATCCTTCCCATGGGGTGTCTCGTCACAGTTGCCTGTGGAACAAGGACGCACCGAGTGACGCTGGTGGGAGCAGAGGGCTCAGTGGCCCTCAGGATCGCAGCCTAATGGGGCAGCAGAAGCTGTAGGGAATGAGGTATAATGGTACATATACCACACCTTAAAGTTATACCACCATAAAAATGAGAAACTGCTAGCGGTGGAGATAACAGCGTTTATGAGGAGAATTTATGGGCTGCTCATGTGGTATAAATATATACAGTACACAAACACCAGTGGGGATAAATTTCACTGGACAACCCTGTTATTTTAACAGTAACCTTGAAAATATTGTTATGGTATTTAACTGAAGCAAGTACTAAAGGCACAATATATAATTTAGTCTCCTCTCCCACCTCGTGCAGTGATTTTTTTTTAAAGATGAGTATGCATTAAGATAAACACCGATAGTTAATTGCATTTACTTTAACATCCTTATGGTTTCTGTTCACACTCTGTGCCTTYATCTTGTGTGAAAGGGCACCTCTGATGGAGCTGATGTGCTTTAAAAACTATAAAGACACATTTTTTATCCCCATCCTGCATCTAAAGCTTCTAATTCTGCCCCTTTAGCTCTGCCTCTCTGTCTGCAAAGTCTGTTACTTCTCTCTTTTGTAGTGCCACTTGTACTCACAGCTGCCACAGCCTTTTGTAGTCAGTTTTTATAATTATCTGGCCACTGTATTTTCAGAGGACCCCAGTGTAGCAAGTGGATATCCTGGGTCTCACTAGAAAAGATGCTCCACGTCTTCCCGGGGTAAAGAGCTGGTTTGGTTTCCTCCTCTGCAAGAGAAATATTGGAAGAGACTGAGTCTCTCTGATCATGCACGAAGACAGTGAAGGGGGTGTTGGCCCAATCGCATGCACAGGGCAGGCAGGACCCCAGCGTTGGGTACTTGACCAAAGAGGCAGCAGTTCCCTTGCCTCGACCCATTGCTTAATGTAATCTGATTTCCCTGCTACTTCCCTACCTAGGGCAGAAGATAGTGTCTGGGGAGGAAAACAGCCATGCCACATGCTTCAGAAAAAAATGCCTTAGCCTTTCACAAGATTTTTCAGATCAAATTTTAGGAGTTACTCAGCAAGGTATAACTGCACTTACTCTGACGATGCTCCAGCTGCCAGCAGAGTAAACTAGGGCAAGTTAACAGAATGATCCAAGAGTGCAGAAAAAGCTGGTATCTTAATTTTTGATGCAGTCTATGTGTTCTCATTATTACATTGTCTGTTTGTATTACTTTTGATTTATAATGTAATTGGGGAACTATAGAAATGTTAATGGGAAAGATACTGTTCTGAATATGACAAAGTTGTTTACTAATTGTTGCCTTTAACTTAGGCTAATTTTGTAGTATTGAAATATTTAAAAATGTTTTATTTCCTTATTTTTAGGTTGCCTTGAGAACATTTAGTTTGAACTCCATTCTCAACTAAGCTGAGTTCTTTTTCCCTTTAAAACTAGGAAAATATTGCACATTAAAAACTTGCTACACAGGGGTTCGATCTCAAACCTTTAGGCAAGCCCATTCATTTTGTTAAATATTTAGATGAGAAATTGTTGCTTGTATGTTTATTTATTTATTTTTACAACATCCACAGTGTTGCTCATTATCTTAGGGGAGATGGAGAATATTGCAATGATTATTAGTAAGCTTGGTAATGAGATTACTGAACCATTTGCAGTTGACTTTTTGTGATGCATAATTACAGGGGTTTATTTACAGTGCCTTTGGAGGTTTTGTTTTTGTTTTTGCCTTCTAATGATTCACATTTATATCCTTTCTTCTTCATGTAAGGGATAAGATTCTAGCTCAATATTTTGCATTTCCTCCCCTCTTTGCCTCTCCTCCCCACCAAAGAAATGAATCAGTGCATTAAACTCTAGATATAAGAAAGAAGCTTTTATTCAGTTCTCCTTTGTGATTGTCATCCTGTAAACTTTTATATGCAGGAGTAATCTCACTAATATCAATGGGAATAGCCAAGTGAATAGGATTATTTGTTCATCTGTCCTACACGACTCTTCTAGTCCATGTTAAAGGCAATGGAGAGGGTCTCATTGACTCTTTTTGGCCTTGTCTGTCTCATAAATATGATGTATTAGTAGAAAACAGTAGGAAGGAAGAGGCACTGGGTAGGTCTTAAATATCTCATAAGCGTTTGGGGGCTGTTAAGGTTGATTACAATATTGGCACCTTTAGTACCCATGTCCTTGACTGTCACCCACTTTTCCTCTCTTGAGTAGTTGTGATTCCAGCAGTTTCCTGAGCTGTTGTTGGAGGATTCCTGAAAAGGAAGGCAAAAAAAAATGTGGGAAATGGAGGAGTTACTGGGACCAGGTAGAGGGAGACTATTGTGGAAGACAGAATTATGGAATAAAGTTCCCTTGTTCAAAGTGTACCTATTCCAAATGCCAGGATGGATTGATTTATAGATCTCATGGCTTATACATGTTAAAATCTCTATTTTTCTGTTGTAAAGCTGTTAATGTTAGTGAAAGGTCTCCAGCTGACTTAGTGGGATCTGTCAGTCTCTTTTATTATGAGATATTTCTGTGAGACTTTGAAAACCTCTGTTTGTCTGCTTGTTTTGCCAGACCTATTTACAATAGGTACGAGAAAAAAAATTCTGGGAGAAAAATGTAAACATTTTATATATTGGACTTTAAATAAATAGAGCATAGATAAAAACATAGATGGGTGATAATATGTGACATTAAGGTTATAGCACTCATAACAATTCAAAAATTGCAAGTCTTGAGCTTTTTTATTTTTTTCTCTCTCATATTCAAAAGGAGATTGTGTTGAACAGTTCCTGGATATTGCAATGGATAAATCAACATACAACATACAAATACATAGATATGCTTAAAAGGCCTTAATACAAAATTCATCTTTTCATCCAGCAATAATCTATTCACTTCCCATAGAACTCAAAAATTGCACAACATATTTCATAGTTTACTTGCAGTGTGTAAAATTTAGGAAAATAAGGACAAGAAGGTCCAAGGTAACTGTATTTCTGTATAAAATAACAACAAAGCTGGGGGGATTGTTTGTTTTTGTTTTTATTTTAGGTAGTGGAAGAGTGGGAAGAACAACACTCCTGCTGTTTAGCCTGCTGTAGTCATGAACTCAGGTTCATGGTAATGCAGAGCTTTAAGTAAATAAAATACTAAGTACACTCCACTATTTTTAATGTGCAATGTGTTCCTGTTGCCTTTGAGCCCAGGTTCATTTGATCTAGTTCATACATTGCTGTATTCAATTCCTTTTCCTCTAAGAATTTGTCATTAGAGAGTCTTGAATAAAATGCACATAAGACAGACCACATATCCACTTGATTTCTGAAGCATTGCATTATGAAGTTACACAAACCTGCTTTGAATACCCCTTCCAGGAGAAAAAAGGGTCAAAAATATGTTGTACATCCAGGGTTAATTTTACTCTTAGAAATTACAGATTCAGCTAAACTGCCCTCATCTCACTGTGATAACTTGTC
This sequence comes from Eudromia elegans, assembly GCA_003342815.1. Lineage (NCBI taxonomy): Eukaryota > Metazoa > Chordata > Aves > Tinamiformes > Tinamidae > Eudromia > Eudromia elegans. The sequence goes on along the minus strand of PTEX01000028.1, from coordinate 1,796,181 downwards.
ACACTGTCAGAATTTAAGCACCAGGGATCTACTGGGAGCAACCGTCCTTATGTACACCAGCTAAAGGATGGCTGCCCTGGGGTTTCTACCAAGCCTACATGATCATATATTGATGCTGGGCTTATTTATTTCAGTGGTTCTGAAGTACACTTAATCATCCTACTAAGGTGCCCTGTGTGGTACATAATTAATATTATACATTGGCTTTGGAAGAGGAGCTTTGTGGGGGATTTGGAGGATCCAAAAGAAATACAGCAGCTTCTTTATATTCAATGAAGGGTCCGCGTGGTGGAGGCCGAGAACCTCCTTTAACAAGGACGAAGAGCAAGACGAACGCTTTGTGTTCRCCCTCGCCCCTAACACTTCTGGTGTTCTCTCACTTTAAACACAGGTCCAGTGCTAATTTTCGCCAAAAGTGAAAGAGAGAGTGAAAAAAATCATTAATTCAATTTCTCACTGTTTTGCCTCTGGTGATCGCTGTCACGTCAGGTAATGGCTCGTCCCTGGTTCTGACCCAATTCTTAAACCAGTCTTTCTGTACTTGACCAATTAATCTAATGGTTCATTAATTGCAAACATCTGAAATCATTAGAACCTGATTGAGCACAAAAGCATCAAATCCTTTGAAGCTGYGACTGCTTAGCCAGCAAATGGTCTCATTGCAAAGGAATGTCAATGTTTATAGTAAATGTAACCTAAACTAGGGTGTTCATTGACATATCCCTCCATTTGTATACAACRGCTCTGACATCTATCAGTTCAAGAGTGCATGATTTATCCACTGCTATATCCTGGAACTGACAAGCCAAAGATTACAGCTTAACCTACATGAAAGCAGAGGCTGTATGTATTCCTAAAATAAATATTTAGTAACTGACAAGCTCTGGTTAATATTAATTCCTGATAGAAAGCAGTCAATTTAAGCTTACTTCATGCCAAAATCTATTTGTATTTTGTAAATCATTTTTCATGAATACAGTCTAGAGAAGCTCAGGAAAATATGCAAGTGGGGGAGGGCTGCTGCGTGGGTTGCGTTTGCCATATTGCACATCTGATTTAATGGGAACCTGCAATGGGCCAGTGAGCTGAGGAGACTGGGAACGGGGTGAGAATGCACACAAACCGGCCTGCGATAGCAGCYGTGCAATGCAGACCTTTAATTAAGTGAATTTAGTGTTGTGAAGGTTGTTAAATTTACCACTCTGGAGAATAAAGGCTTCTCTTTGCCCCATGGAGATTCAGCATAAACAACTAAACTTCATTACCAAACTCCATCATGGATTCCTCTGTCTCCTTGATGTGGTCAGCCTTCAGTTTTTCTTTCTCCTTTTATTTGTTTCAAGAGGCTACTAATTGCTCTAGTGAGAGCTTTTAAAAGGGAAAGAGATGAAAAATTCAGTTAAACCATTTCTGAGCACTGGCATTTTCCTAAATGTTCTTGTCTTTCTCCTTTGATGACAGCTGCCTTCTATGGAGTCTAGTCTGGGACTAACAGTTCACATTCTCCTGCTCATCAAGCATAATGTAAGAGGGAAGTTATATTTTCCTGTTGCACATGTGTCTTCATAAGTGTCTTTATAGAAAGAGGAAAACTTAATGGACTGCTTAGTTTGCAGTTACAAATAAAGGATGTGCATAATGTGCAGATAGGAGCTCGGGGTACCTGCGCATCTGACAAATAAAAATCCTCTGAATCAACCAGTAACTGGGTGGCCATAGTGCAGAACTGTGCAGTGCTGATTAAAGGGTTCTTTTAGTTACTTGGGTCACAAAGCTGGATTTCTTTTTGCATACATCCTGTAATAAAGACCAACTGTAGCCCTGCTAAGCCGATGATGTAGCAGAGGTGAACACTGCACGTTCCTCAAACAGGATAATTGCATTGTGAAAATAYTTCTCTGAGCTCATGATGCTTAGAGTATTTCTCACACGGGCTGTGTGTGTGTTTAAGAAGGCTTCTACAAGCCCTAGGTGAGCAGAAGGGGAAAGTTCTGGTTATCTTCTTTGCAAACCGTGGTCCTTGCAGCCCACGTAGCATACTCAGGATAGTTTGTTTGTTTGTTTGTTTTATTTTGAAATAGTCTGGTTTAAAAGGGATATTCAAAGGGCAGTCTACCCACTGCCGGAGCTTCTGCCCCTGCATGCAGCAGAACGGGAAGGGGTCGGAGAGGCTCCAAGCAGAGCGCAGCTGGGGAGCCGGGGCTGAAGGGCAATTGGGAAGGCGCTGGCTGTGAGCTCCTGGCAATAGATGAGCAGTATCAGTAGCCCTAATGATCCAGGGCAGTGGCCTGAGGAAGTCCTTGGAGTGTGGTTTCCTTTATCACTTTTACTGGACTGCCCTTTGGGAATGAGTTATGATCTGATGGTTTGATCTTTTGTATTGTGTATGGGGTTATTGCACCTTTTAGTTTCTGACAACAGTAGTAAAGCTGCCAAGTATTACTTAAAGTGTGGGAATGTTTATAAGAACTCAGCAAAGAGGAGTGCCTCGTTTTCAGAGTGCTAACACGCTGCTGCACAAGAAACATTATCARCCCTCTAGCAAAATGGTGTGCTGTGGTGCTTGCCGGAGTACCTGGCTTTGAAATGACCTTTCCCAGCCAGTGATATAAACCATTATCAGCGTGCAAGGGTCAGGACCACATTTCCAAGGTATCGCCAGGCTTATGTTTCAGGAGAACAGCACGGGTTTTTAAGTACATGCGTATGTTCTTATCTGCTGTAGAACTAGTTTAGATGAAACCCCCCAAATGTGTTTGTTCTGTGCATTAAATGGAGTGACATTATTAGTTTCTTGACAACGTCCTAATGGAATCATAGTTCAAAATATTCAGTGAAAACATTACACTCCCCCATCATTAAGGTGAATTTTGTTTGCATGCTCTTTTCCCAGAATACCGATGTTAATTTTTGCTTAACTTTAGTCTTACAAGGTACGAAGCAATTTAACAGACTTGGTAACCTTTCATTAAAGTTCAGCACAGTGCTTAAGCGTGTTGGGTGCATTAATTGTTAGCTGACAGCTATTATTTCTGTGAAACCTCTTGTAGTAAAATTTCTGCGTGATGGATTGGTTTTTACAAAATTTGCATTTCACGGAGATGGAGTCAATGGACTACGGAGCTGTTGTAGATATTTAAATAAGAAACTAATATTTCTTTAAACTTTTTTAAAAATCTATTAAAAATACTTATATTTAGGGATTAACTGCATAATGTGGAGTTCATATTCCTGCAGTATTGATTTTGTCTGATGGGAAGCCTTACTATATATCATTATAACAAAACTCTTTTTTAATATTGGTAAGCCTAGAAGTCTGGACTGAGTCCTAAATTCTGGCATGTAGTTGGCCTGAACACTCTTGAGCTCAATACTTCTAAAAATACAGAAAAATCCAAGAAAAACAGTAGGCAAGAAGGTTTATGTCTTTTTCTAAACCTCTGTTTTAGTGAGAGAGAGTCAGATACATATATTTCCTACTCAAGATGCTATTAGATGGTGTAATGCAAGGTGAGCAATTCTCTGAGGTGCTGGAGAGCGTGGAATTTCTCAGATAGTAAACTCTAAGGACTTTAATGGATTAACATAGTTTTCCTGGCTACTGACTTTGCAATGACCCTTGCCTCTAGCAGACTAAACTACCGTCAGCACTACAAAAGTGAGAAGAAAAATAGAGCTCCAGTGGTTGGCAACAGGTTTTGTTAGGTGGGGTTCAGCACTGCAGTAGGGCTGCTGTGAAGAAGACCATGAGAAAGGAGCCAAGAAAGATGCCCAATCTCTGAGCGGGAGATTATTAAATACATAAGAATAGTAAGAAATGATTTAGACCATCAGTTTTRTCTCATCAGCAGTGGAAAGAGAATGTTTCTTCCTTCCATATGCAAGATAGGTGAAGTGGAAAGGAGAAAAGCAGGGCGAAAAGTGAGTTAATTATTCAAGAGGGAATTTCCTCTTCAGCAGATTCCTCTTTCAGTTCAGTCAAATTCTGTCATTATATGGCTTATCATTTTAGGTGGAATCTGGATAGTGGGTAGAGCTTTTAACAATGTGCTTGAGTCTGTGCTACCTGTAATGGTCAATGGTCAGGGGCCTGCCATAGGCATCATGCCATCAGATACCCACGCAGCCAAGSTCTGTGCTCTTTATTTCATTTTTATGCTCAAGAAGAGATGAAGGAGAGCTAAGTGGAGTGCTGCAATTTTAGCAGCATTCTTTTAAGTCCTATCCCCTGTCTTTTTCATAGGTTAATCCCATGGGTTCGTTATTCCACAGGTAACCAGCATCTATCACTGGAAGGAAATGTGCCCCTTGGGTTGGATTAGATCAATATTTTGACCTTCAGGAAGACCCTTTGTTTGCATCAAGTATTGAAAAAAACTTTAAAATAGCATATTCATTGTATGTATGACACAAAAGAAATATATAATGATAAGCTTAGGCACTGCTTAATAAATGGAGTCCGTTTACAATATAGAAAACATGGAAATCTGAGTAATTAGTATTCAGATTGCTCATGACCTCTTGGACTTTTGTGAGACAGAGGATGAAATTTGTCACATTTGCACTTTGCACTGAGGTTATCCATATGGAGAGAGTGATTTTCCATGCTGTAGTATCAGTTAGCCAAAATGAAAACAAAGTGAAAGCAGACCTCATTTGGGAAAACWGCATTAGTGCAGCTGATGGAAGAGAAAAGGTGGAAAACCTAAAAAGGACTGAAACAGACGGGTACGAGACACCAATTTTAGGCTTGTTCAAAGCAGGCTAATCCCCATATTTTCATTATAAAATTGTCTTGGTTGTGTCCCAATGCCTTCAAAAAGACACAACCTCCAAAGCAAGGGAGACCAGGGGAAATATTTCAAAGGAGATGAACGTCAGTGCTGTGCTTAATAAACTAGAGARTAACCAGCCACATACTCAAAATGTGTGAAATACGTAGGCTAGACGTGTGTGTGTTACGTTGTGTAAGTGTGCACACCCGCCACAGAAGTGTTCCTGGGGTGTGTGACACACACCCCCGTCACCAACAACCTGCACTGCACTGTAGCTTCTRCAATGGGCTGCCTCAGAGCGTGGAAAGGTGAACAGAAACGTCAGCATGTGATTCATTTGCCTGATAATTTTCATGAAAATATTATATTGATGAAAAAGTTCTGAACAGTTTTCGGACCAAAAAAAAAATAGTCTTCAAAATTTCTATTAAGGAAGAAATGAAATTTCTTCTGGGACTCCAATAAGAATGGGGATCAGAGATGCTTCTTACAACACTAACTCTGCCAGCTACTTTGAAAATAAAGTAGTTAAAGGAAAGCTTGGCCAGTTTACAGTCTGCTATCCTGGTAGATGGGTGGTCACAAAATAGCATTTTCTGTTATTTCTTAATATAACAGATTTCCAAATRAACCTTCTTTTTGTTCATGTGACATTGCTATAGCAGAAAATCTGCATTTTTACTACCTGATTTGTAAAATAKGTAGTTAGATGAATGCACAATCCAAGCTTTGTGAACATTTTTTTCTGCAAAAAAAGAGGCTTAAGTAAAATCTACATTATTAAATTCAAAAGTCAGGTTTGAAAAAAAAAAAAAAATCTTAGTTTCCTTTCTAAGTTCCACAGAAAAGATCAATGGTATATTTTGTGTATTACTTTCTTTTTTTAATTCCAGTCTTTTTACTTGAGATACTACTATTTTTTATTGGAAAGTGAGTTTTGCATTTAATTTTTCTTTTATTGTAACAGTGAATCTTAAGTATGTCAACTGCAGATGTAGTGAGSCACTTCTGTGAAATATTCAAAAAGAATCTTTGGTGGAAAGACACATTTGGCAGCGAGTGATAACTTCAACTTTGGTAACAAACCTGACTGTTAGCTTAGTTTATAGCAACTAGGTCACAGCGTTCTTCATGGTTAGCATCATCCATCACCAAGGAGAGCACACTTGCTGATTTCCAACAGAATCCTTTAACCATGCAAATGGCACTTGTGATCTGAATATGTCTTGAATATTTTTATTTTACCTTTGACATAAGTAAAGTGGTTTTATGCACTTTTGTCCCAACTGATTAAAATTTCTCTTGCTCATCAGGCATGGGATTATTGATGAAGGGAACGTAGCTGAGCACTCATATCGGTCACTGTATGGCTTCATAATACACCCCTCTGAATGTACGAGTGGGAGTCAAATCGGAGTTTTATTTGGCTGTGGTTCTTGTGACAGCAAGACAGTCTATTCTGCTGTGACAGGACAGAAATAAATCTTGCTTAATCTTAATTAGAGATGGACRGTCTGTTCCACCTTAAACTTTTTTTGATATAAAATTTTCAGAGAAGGGACAGAGAAAGAGTGAGAAAACTCTTAAAAGTTAATCTTAAAAAAAATCTTTCAGTTTCTTCCACACTAATTTTAATCAACCCCAAATTCAAAAGACATCTTCCATTCTTCACTGGTAAGCAGTAAGTCACTCCAAAAGGAGTGTAATCATACTAAAATTCACAGCTAGGATAATGTACAACTGGAACTCTATCAAGCCTCTGCATCTTGAGGAATTGAGGTATGCCTTGGAGGAATGCATTAGATGCTATGGTTAATTAACTAATTTACTCAATCAAGTTTAACAGTGGTTTTAACTTTAATGGCACCATTACATTTTAATATGAAAATAACAGGCTGTATTCCTAGCGTTCCCTGCAGTCCGCCTCCTCCCCACCATCCACTTTGCAATTTGATTTTGATTTGTGAAGTCTTAAACCTGCATATAATGTCAGGCGCGTGTAATACAATATGTCTAGCGAACATTATCCGTACCCACCTTACAAATACTGTGGCTTGATGTCGTAGCTACTGACAGATAGTGTATATTCATCAAGAATCACTGGGCTTGCATGAGTCCTTCAGGAAGAAAATGGCATACATGTGTAAATAGGAGCAAGCTCATATTAAGTATATTGGAGCTATTTTTTCAGAGAAGGCTTAGGAAAACTCCCTGTTTGGAGGCTGCTTTCTCTGGTGCCGGGGACAGGCACAGCTGGGTCCTGTTAGGTCACAAGTAGAAAATGAAGCAGGGAGAAATGTAGTTTATCCTGCATGCCTCAGCTTGTTGAAGGATGAAACTTTTCTCCCCTTAGGATTGGCAGTCATGAGCCAGCTCCAGAAGTGTTCTCAGCCCCTGGTAAAGCCCTTTCTGGCTTTAGTCTCCCCCAGGCGTTTTCTACTTTATGTAATACAAGTATTCCATGGATTCCTTGAATTGCAAACCTTAMCTTGCTTAGACTGCCAATCTCTCCTTTACTCTCTGTGTGTCATCTTTTTGCCTAATGTATCTTTATGTCTGTCCAGGCAGAGACACCATTCTRTACCCATCCTTAGATCTCCTTGTCAATGGAATCAAGTAGAAATAATCTCATTTCTGTCTTTTTATGACAGTAAAATTCTTCGAACGTGTTTGCCATGTACCCCGGGGTGTCAGAACATGGTCAGCAGCTTTGCTAATCCSTGGGGTGAGATGTGTGAATCCCACGGGACTTCAGCAAGGTCTAGACACGGTCAAGGTCTAGGTCTTTGCAGGCTGTTTAGCAAAAGGTGCTCCTGCCTGGCAGCAAATATTCAGGTGCTAAATTCCCCCTTGCATGGCTGATATGTAGACCATAGTTCAAGCCAGAGCTCAGACCCGCGTGCACCCCTGCAGTTTGTGCCCATGCGGGGACACCGACTGGCAGAAGCAGCCAAGGTTTCAGGCATCGGATCGCAAGCTCCCTGTTCGGTGCCCACATCCAATTTATAACAGGTTTAATCTGATTCTRGAAAGGGACAGTAAATCATCGCTAAGCAGCTCTATGTGATTTTATTGAGAGTTTTTACTATCACAGATACAAAGACTGTACTTTAGAGATTAACTAGGGAAAGTTTTACAAGACGGTGCAGATAATGAATCACGAATTCCGTAAGGGTGAACCTCCCAGGCTGAATCAAAGTACAGCTGTCTCATATTTGCTCTGTGTGCATTTTGCTACCAGTAATTTTGTCATCAATTTTCATATTTTGTTTAAACATATTTGTCTTTTGGACAAGATAGGTCATATTTCACACATTTGATGAATTTTCTCCTTGGTCCAGTTTTACAGGATTTGCACTTAATTAATTGCACAACCTTTAATTCGACAGACTGTTTTTAATGGCTCTGTAGTTTCAAATGCATATACACAGAGGAATTTCAAAAGTAATTGTTTTTATGTCACTACCATTGAAAGTTGCAATTATTAAAATATTCAGATAATGACTCAAAAATTCCAAGAGGATTATACTAAATAATGCATGTGCTTTTTTACACATATTTAGAGATTTTAAGTTGAGACATCAATTGTATAAAGCAACTGTAGAACCATGCAGTTCCAATTTGCAAAAGCACAGGCAAATGTTGCACGTATGCCTTTGGACATATGGGAATAATTCCTTTTGTGGTCATTATGTTGCAGTTCCATTATTTGCTATTGATGGGACTCTTTGCACAGCACCTTAAGGTGCAAAGGAGATCTGGTAGATGCCCAGCTTASAGTGGCGGTGCTCAGGGAAGTCCACCTTTTGCTAGAAGAGCTGCACACTGACAGTTGTGGCACTCTCCGAAGCTGCTTTAGTTCTTAGCAGATGCACGGAGCGGGGCTACCTCTCCCGTGCAGACAGCTCGCTGTCTGGAAATGTGCCCATCAAAAGTGTTTGTCAAGCCACCAGGCTCCTCCATGCCTGGTAAAAGGCAGACAGGAAGGAGTAGGCAAAGGTCAATCCTTGTCAGCTCCTTGTAAATGTAATTGCACTGGCAGTTTGCAAGGCGCTTGCCTGTTCCCTAGCAACTTTGTATATGTGGCGAAGAGTTAAATGTGTATTTTGGAGTGTGTTGCTTTTCATTAAWTTTAGTAGGTTTTTTTGTAAAACTTAATTGCATTTGTTGGCCTTTGGGAATATTTGCAAGTTTGCGTGCATAAGCTGCAAACTCACGTACGCCGTTGTGCAAGCCTTGGAACAAAAATGTGTCGGTGAAGGTTGGCTTCTGAGTTGGAGTTTAGAGGTGTTTGTTAATCTCGAGTCTGGCTCCTTTTGCGTGCAGCKCTCAAGAACGGCATTAGTTGGGCTGCAAAGTCCTTGCTGACTGTGGTGTTATCCTCGGTAGTGATGAGCTGCAATCAGAATATGGTCTTGTATYATTGGGGGCGCTTTGAGGCATCTTTTATGGTGGAGCTATTGAATGGATTATTTTTAAATGCGTATATCACAAATGACTCCTAACAACAGATGTAGGAAGAGTGATTTTGATACTGTCTTTTGTTCAGAGGAATGAATTCAGGGGTTAAGCACAGGCATACGGCTCCACTCTGATTTCTAGGAGTTGTCCCCACTTACACAAAGGATGAATTAAACTCATTTATCTTATTCAAGSCTTAGACAAACTGTGGGGCTCCTATGTGCAGCTGATGGAAACTGGCACAGGTCCATTGACTAGAGTGAGCTGCCCACACAAGATGCTGCAAGAGATGTTTCAACAAAGGACCAAAATATGTCTGTGAAAGTGCGTGTGCAGTCCGGTGTCACCAAAAACGAGGGGCTGGTGGATATTCTTTATCTAAAGCCTTTTGGATATAAGCATCATGGATCAGACAGGGCATGCTAAGAAGAACTGAAAAATTTGTCCCTTTTAAAAACAGTATGTTGCTGCACAATCTGGAGACTGAAATTTGCATAGTTACCGTGATTTAACTGTGTGCAGTGCACTAAAAAACATATAGGTTTATAAACCAGACATAGAGCAAAATACAGTGTGATTCTGGGTTTTTTTCCTTGCTATTGTATTAACCAGGCTAAAAAACAACTAAACACAGCGCAATTTTTAAGTGCAATTATTTGAGCTGCCAATTCATAGGTTGTTCCCTTTGCAGTAGTTAATATTCACTTTCACTTCATTTACCAATGGAGTCACAACATTTCCAGAACACTTAATAGTAATACTGATGCAGAGACAGAAGTGCGTCCAGAATGCTGTTTTAATCCATATTGTTTTAATTTAACAGACCAGATTTCCYGACATTATTTCCTTTGACTGCGGTGGAGTTGCTCCGGCAGAGGATTTGTTTCAGCGAGTTTTACGGTGTTCCTGACTYGTAGTAATTTATCACCATACACGTCTGCTCGCTTAACTGATAGAACCTACCGAGATGGGCACAGGGGTTTAAATTGCTCACTCACTCTCCCCGGGTAGGTAGTAATAACTCTTTGCTCACCATTATGAACCGTTTTCTGCTCATCTGTGGATCTCAACGTGGGGGATAAATTTAGGGTGAGCCGGTGCCTATTAAGGTAATTGGGTGGTTCAGGATGCCCRCGCAGGTCCCTGCAGGGCTCGATGGGATGGCTGGGCAGCTCCTGCCTTTCTAGGGTGACTTTCCCAGCACAGGACAGAGCCAGGGAGCCCTCGTGTTCCCTGCCCAGCTTGTGCCATCCTGAGCTAACTGCACTGCAGAAACTGTGCCCAGGCCMCCAGAAAGTTTGTGGAAATCCTCTATCCAGCTTTTTTTTTTCTCCTAACTCTGGAAACAAAAAGGACAATTACTAAGGTAGAAGGCAAAACTTTTCCAGGCCTTCTTTTCCTGTCCTCTGTTTTAATGCCTTCAAGAACCAGGAATAATCTGTTCTGGAAGAAAACCAAGACACCAAGATGCTAGAGGATATATTTTTGAATAGTTTCATGTTCCTAGGCCCACAGCCATGCACTTGGATTATACACAAAGACAGATAACGGGCATGTATCTGAAAGTGGAATCTCCAAGTACCAGATTTGGACAACACAATTTTTTAGTGAGAAGGGTAGGCAGACAGGCTGATGCCTTCAGCTGAATTTCAGCAATAAATACACCTCTGAAAATTCTGACAGTTTCCACATCCGTTTGCAGTGAGTAAGAGATCTGGCTCGCAGATGAGCCCCGGGATGGGTTTGTGGAGCCAAGAGGCGGCTCCAAGCTTCCCATGCTCCGTGCAGCAGAGAGCTGCTCCGCGGAGCCGCCGGCGCTCCGAGGGCGCTGCCGGGCGGGAGTCGCCGTGCCCCGAATCCATCCTGCGTCCCGGAGAGTTTCTCCTCTTTGTTCCCTGCGGATGTTAAGTCATTTCGAGATGCAAGTGGCTTCTTTAAAACTGCTTTCTTTAGGGCTGAAATATAATGGCAGGAAATTAGCTGTTAATCCCGTCTTTTCTTGGACAGACTAGACACACGTAACGAACTCCCCCTCTGCTCCTTTTGGCTTGCCCAGTGATTCAATTTGACCTGAAAGAAAACATTTTCTTCAAAAAAAAAAAAAAAAAAAAAAGACAATGTTTATGAGGTGCAACCATAGTTTAGCTCTGATGATTAGAGACACATGTATCAACCTGCACAAAATCTGTGATGGCTGTTTCAAATGAGCCCTGGTCAGGAAGGCTGAGATCACAAACACCTTAATAATCCAAACGTCAGTCCCAGCTTCACGAGATACCCCAAAGCTGCATCCAAACACACAGACCTGGTGCTGCGCGCTCGCTCCGTCCCAGTGCAGCCTTCGCACGCAGACCCCATCCTCCTCTTGCTCGCTGCACGGAGCATGCTCTGTGAGCAGCATAGCTGAATAAACGGGATTTAGGTTATATTACCTTCATCTTCCACTGATTCCTGGCTCCAGGAGCCTCTCCGTGGCTTTCCAGTCCTGCTTAAGGTCTGATTGAAATGGGCAGAAGCCATGGTGCTGGAGAGTTAAAGTTCCTGTCCCACCTAGATATAGACGTAGCCTGATGAGATATTTGTCTATACTGATGTTTTTTCTACTAAATTTCTTAAATGATTTCAATAATTATTTTTCCAGAAGTAGTGRAAGAAGTGGCAAGCAAGATTATATTGTCTGGCAAAATAGATATCAGCTACAACTTTCACATTTTCTCACGTGCACTAGACCATATGTCTTATTGTAGTAAGAAAAGCTTAAATTTTTCGTTTCCCCTTTTTAGCTCTTCGAACAGCTTCAGCTGATGTTACATTAGCTGCTTGGGCACTGGTGAAAAGGATGTCATTGCAATGAGGCAGGCATTTTATTTTCTGCTTATGTGGTTGAGAAAGTTTTGTTATTTCTGGGTATTTGGCAAATGAAAGAGACACTTTGGGGAGCCTGGGAGCTCTTCTGCTGAGCAGGAATATACATTCAATCTTTAGTTCGTGGCTTCTGGTGGGCAGGCAYTAAATCAGGCTCTCTAACCCGGTGCCTGGCAATGCCTTTGTTAGCACTCCTYGTTCCCTGCTTCCATCAGAAATCTCAAGAAAATGAAAAGTGATATGAAAATATAAAAGTTAATACATATACTTCTAATAGCRCAGTAAGGGTATGGCAACATGTATGTAGAGAATATTGTGATGGAAATTGAAAGGCTGTGAAAACTACAAGGGATGACATCTATGGGGTGTGTGTTAGCTTGGGCAGATRCCTGGGAGAAGGGGCAATGTTGAGCACGGCGGTGGGAAAGTCAGGGATTAGTTTTTTAATCTTTAAACAATAACACGYATCTTGCCCCAAACTTCTCAAGCTCTTGGTGCCTGACCTGAGGAGACCTTGATACCTCCCAGGTCAATGGGAGTCAAATGGACTTCTAGTAGGTTCCTTTCTAGTGAGCAGCTCTTAAGGAAAAGGGTCTATCAAAAAAAATAAAATTTCACCATCGGGTTGATTATTTTTAAACAAATAAGCTTCTTTCAAAGTTATTATTAGTCAAACCAATGGGGCCTTGTGCTAAAATTCATATGCCAGGCAGCAGCCTTGTGAAATGTAAGCTGAGTTATAAACCTATAGAAAAGGGATTTTATTATGGAAATGTAAACTGTCCCCTAAGCAAAGCATGTGGAGGTGATGCTGTAACAACATACTTATAAGTAATAAACAACAGCCAGTATTATATCAGATGACTGGATACAGCTAGAAATGTATCTGTTTGGGTGTTGAATTATCCCCCAATTTGAATTATGGGCGTATAATTCAAATTATCCCCTTCTAGCAATATAAAGTCTGACAGACATATTTTTTTAATATACCTCTTGTGCTGTTTTGCATTATGTCACATCCTGCAGCGTTAAAACCACAGCTTTCCTAACATGATTCATCAGAAATCAGGGGGGAAAAATAGTTGAGATCTGATATACTGAGTACTCTTAAATTACATAGCAGCTTCAAGTGTAGTCTATGAGGAGACAGAAGCGGAGTGAATAAGTATGTCTCGGGCTGTCATGTCCATGAACTGGGAAGCTCACTGGCTCATTGAATCATTTCCTGGTACTTCTGCTCATCCATCGATACGGAGAGAAGCAGCCTGGGTTTACAGAGACRAAAGCCAGAGTAATTCCGAGCCAGCTGTAATTCTTTATAAAACATACACTAAGTATTTTTGTTGACTCCTGCATGACATTTCCAAGGTGGCTGGGAAGCCAGGCCATTTGTTACACGGAATCTAGATCGATAGGAAGCACAGAGGAAAACAAAGTTGAAATCCTGCGGAAAGAAGGGCAGAGCAGCTTCCAAGTGGGCACAGCCCAGGTGTACCCAGTGCATCCGTCCTGCTCCCCACTGCAGCACATTCCGTTTACTGGAAGAAATTGAGAGATAAAGCTATTGCTTTGTGTRAAAGTATTTACCAGACTTCACTATAAATATAAAAGCCTTTGTGTGCCCTTTCTCCCCTCGCTTTTCCATGCAATTGCAGTGGCTTTGTGTGTCTTTGCTAACCTATATTCCACAAATACTTTATGAATACTGACACACCTGAATTCTCCCCTCTGTGAATGATATCTGCTCTGTWACTGCAAAACTACTGCATTTTAGCATGATCCACCAACCCAAAAATAAATATTTGCGATAGTATATAGCAAATAGAAGGATTCTCAAAGAATCTTATTAAATTTTGTAGTAAAAATTCTTTATTGACTTGGAGACTGAAGGTTGCAGGGATTTGGGGTTCATGCTTCAAAATGTGGAGTCCATTTCATTTGTGTTCATGGCTGCCTTCAGCTCATTGAAGGATCAAGTCTTTCTCTACTTGTATTCTGTATACTTGTCTTATTTAGAAGATCCAGGCTTTCAGGTGTATTCCTTTCCGTTAAAAGGAGAGAAGGGGGGATTTAGGTTTGTCTGGGTAAGATTACTTCTCGGTAAGATTTAAAAAAAATTAACACATCACCTGGACTTTACATGTAAAGATTTAACTTTTTGATAAACAGCAAACTCATCTACTGCTGTGCCAGCTATTTCTAACCCACCTTGTGAGTATGCTTTTTTATTGCTTTATACAGCATATCTGATTCTCTCTAAAGCACAAACTAAAAAATCTATCCGGCTGTCATTTGCTGCATAGTGCCATCTATCATCATGCAGCTTGGCAGCTGTAGTGCATGAGAGAGGGGGGAGCTGAAACAGGAGGCACATTCAAGGACTTTCACATGTAACAGAAAAAAAAAAAATCCTTGTCACAATTATTTATGGCTCTTGCTGGGGCACATAATAGGACACATAAAACCTCTGTTTCAGTTGCAAGCACCCTCACATCCCTGCTCCCTTGTCGAAGTTGGTCGCAGGCAGTTTTGCTTTACACATACAATTTCCTGAACAATGCCGAGCACTTGTGAAGTGACAGTGACAAATTCTGGAGATGCTGGCTGCRGAGCGGCGGGCTCTTACGGGAGCGCCGCTGTCAATAATCAAGGAAAGCTGCCAATGACTCCAAAACGCCRGTGTGATATTCCACTTTGGCAACCAGCTGCCTCTAATGCTTTTGTTTTTGAAGTTGGAGGAAACTTCTTGCGACCCCATTGTTCTGGGCTGTAAGTGAATAGAGCGTCAAAGGAACCCCTGCCAATAAATGGCTCTCCCTTATTTGATCTTATGCTTAGTTGGATTTTGAGATAGCTAAAATATTGCTATTTCAGAGTGACTTAATRAATATTTAGCGGTTTCCTATTAGTGTTGGCTTTGAGCAAAGCCTTTTTGTTGTGGCCTATCCTCTCAGCCCGCTGCATGGTGCCCTTGACGTTGTTGTTTGTAAGGTAACCTTTGGTTCAGGTCCCAGCTGATGGATTTCATAGAGGCTCTGTCTGCTGCCTCTCGATGGCAGGCAATGGAGACTTGTGCTGCTAAGGAAACCACACATTAGATAATTAAACATAAAACTCGGGTCCAGTCCAATAAATTGTCTTGCTTGCAGTTTCTGAAGAAAGAGTGTGGACAGATATTAACCTTGATGTCCCCATTAAAGTCCTCTGATACACTTTTTATTTCCCACRTTTCATAGCATTTCTGATCTCCAGTGTTAAGTAGCAGACTGTTAAATTAGCAGAAGAGAGGCCAGGATATATTTGCTCCTATGGAGCAAATCAGCTTTGATGAYCAAATCCACAAAAATGCCAGGAATACAAATTAAACAGAAGCACTTTGAATGTCTTAAATTTTCTCAGTCTTCAATGCAACCATGAACAGCATTCAAGCATGCAAAACAACTGTCTCTTGATAAACTCRTATTGGGGTTTATGTTTAACCAGAGAACTGGATCTGACCTCTTCCTGAAGACACAGAAACAAAAGGGGGGCGACTTCCTAGGACAGCTCA
The DNA here is from genome assembly GCA_003342815.1 of Eudromia elegans. Classification (NCBI taxonomy): domain Eukaryota; kingdom Metazoa; phylum Chordata; class Aves; order Tinamiformes; family Tinamidae; genus Eudromia; species Eudromia elegans. The sequence continues at coordinate 1,780,530 of PTEX01000028.1, read as the reverse complement.
GTCATTTCAAATTATAAAGCATGCCTTGAAAAAGGAAGAGAGATCTGAAAGACCAGATTAGCAAGAGGTGAACTGCTATAGTTTTCCTGTGTTTCAGTTCTGTTGAACTTAATATGCTGTCAATTATATATGGGAGGTCATTCCAACTTATATCTCACACAACCGTATTTGCAGAGCAGTCCCTTTAGGTCAAAAGTGTTCTTACATTAAGAAAGGCTGCTTAAGGAAACCCTGGTTCTTGTAGCTCAGCTATGTTCCACATCATCCTGTTTCCCAGCATAAGAAGTGCTATGTGAAACTGTTCACATATGGCRCAGCATATCTCTGTTTGCCTGTGACTTCACATTCCTCCATCCAACCTCTCTTTAATTCTATAAAGAGAGTTCCTGTTGAGCAGAGGTGGTCTGGGGAAGTATAAGTTGAAACAGCTGTGTGCTCTTTACTTCATCTGCATTGAGAATCACAGCCAATTTCTGTTCATTGCTTCCTTTTTCACAATCTAATTAACCATGTRCACATGTATTTTTCTCCTACGTAGCTTTTTTTTTTTTAGAAAAAATTGCTGTCCGACTTAGATTTCTTTTCTCACCTTGGTGAACATAGGAATGGGATCAAATGTTGAACAGACTGTATTTAAATCCAATACTACTTACGATGATAACAAGATTACCTTCAAACTCCCTGTAGGCAGAGAAMAGGGCAATGCTCTTTCCCATCATTAATATCAGTAACAGCCAAGAAGAAGATGCATCTTCTAGACCAAACTGACGTGCAGCATCTCAGCCATTGTCATCTTGACTTTGCTAAGCAAAGGTGTGGAAGTTAATCTCGTGTGTTTTCAACAGCCTGATTCATTGAGCCTACGTGTTCACTTATGGGTCACTGGAGCCTGGGAAGCTTAAGTRGGGTTTGCTTTGCAGTTCTTCACGAAACCCACGAAGTCCCCACTGAAACTAGCAATAACCGGATAGAGCAAGGCGAGCTGACTTGCTCAGGTTTCTTAGGTTTGGCAAAATATGTTTCACTTAAAAAAAGAAAAAAAAAAAGTGTAGCAAGGACAGAAGTTCTTCCACTGAAGGCTCTGTTGAGTCAGATTTTGTAGTTGAAATATATGGCTTGTWTGTTGCTTTATAGGGCTGCTATATACCAAAATAATTTCTTGTGATTTACTGTTGTCTAATTTCTGCCCTTTTGCTTATATTTCCTACCTGCTTGTGATATTTTATGGTTATGGCACTTTTAGAAAAGGAAAAAGATTTTGATTGAGGTTTATATATTGGATTTAGGAACGACTTAAATACTGTGAGAAAAGCTTTAAAAGACAAACTGTACTGTGATCCTTGTGGTGGAAATGTCCACATACTTTGTGATTATTTTTAATRCATTAGTTGTCCCTTGAGAAGAACTTTTTGCTCGAGTGCCTATTTCCATATATTTTGGTAATCTTCAGGATTCTGGATTCTGGGAGAGTTTGGAATATGTCTTCTATTYCAGTCTCTCTATGCTTCAGAAAAGATATAAAGTGTTTTGGATTCTATCAGCGTATGAATAATTGCTGTTAGCGTTAATGCCTGGCTAAGGACTGAAAAATTGGAAGGCTTTTGCTGAAACATAAACATATTTCATAGAATTTTCTTAGCATTGGCTCCATTTTGGCTTCTTTCTTTTGGAGATTTCTCTGTTTTATTAAGTTTTCCTTTTGTTTCTAGTTCTTCTAAAAAAAAAAAAAAAAGGAGAAAAAAGAAAAGTCGCTGCCCCYCCTTTTCCAATGAATTATAAATGTGTAGAAATGTTGCAAAAAATGTAGTTTACCATAGTCTGATTACGTTGACTCTGGACAAAACATCCTGAATGAGACAAAATAATGACTCATTGGCTCATTTGGCAAAAAGCACGAGTATTGAAACACTGCGTGTTGTTTTTATTATTATTATTATTATTATTATTATTATTATTATTTTCTGTTTTTATAGAACTGGAGGTAAGGCTGTGAGTAGCTATAGAAACGATATTGGTATTCCTCAGTGTAGTTCATCTCATAAAATTGGTTTTATTCTTCAGCATTCATTGAATTTGTTTCATAATTGCCCAGACATGATTTGGTTGGCTCATACAATGGTATGGAGATAGACACTGCAGTTGACAGAGTATGTGTTGAACGATGTGSCCTCTAAATGGGCTTATGTGGAACCTCCCACTTTTAGAAAATATGTGACCAAGAAAATATGTGACCAACTTAATCAGTTGCTATTTTTGATAAGTTTTTGATAATTGTGCACAAGTATGCAGCATATCTTTATACCGTCTGATTTCTCCAGTATGTTTATAATCTGCATTGTCCACCCTAGGGTTGTAAATTACTGTATAATGTAATATTAAAGAAAATGATTGCATTTAACACCTATGGCAATATCAAAAAAGAAAAAAAAAGAGGGGGGATGTAGTACTCTGCTTTTTTCTCTCCACAAATTCAGCTCCCATAGGAGTGCATTGCCCGATGCTTTCAACAGCTAAAAAGTAAATTCTTGTAAGAGGTTGCCTTTCAGAATTTTAGATGACTTGAAAGATTTTTATTTATCGTACAAATWCATTTAAATACACAGCTAGCAGATGAGTCCTACAAAAGTAGTGCTTTTTCTGTGATATCTTTTAATAGCTTCTTTTCTCAAGTGATTTGGAATTTTCAAGTTATTATTTAATAAACTTTAGCCCTACTGGGGTTTTTATTTCTTCTGATGCCACAATACATTGTTCTTCRCCCGAGATTGACACCAATTTAGTAAGATGTGGCAAACATGCAGCTACCAAGGAAATAGTTTCCTTAGCAACAAGGAACCTATTGACAACGCTCAACACGGAACCCACTTTAACCCCAATCTGTGGTGTTTCTGTTTCTCTCTTTTCGAGCTGTTTTTTGCAGCTGTACGAATTGGATGTTTCAGGCCAGGATTTGCTGTCGTGCAAGCACAGGCAATGCCATCTTCAGCATGCATGAAAGTGGGAGCTGGCAAGTTACCGCTTACRGACAGCAAAACTTTAGACTTTAGCACTGCACGTTAATATTCAAAACGTGTGGTACGTCAGGCTGAGCCTAAGCAATGTTAAACTGCAAACTGGGACTGACTTAGCCAGTGTTTAATACCAATAGATGCTTTAACGATGCTCACAATAATGGGGTATTGCAGCGCTGTAGGTATCCCAGCGTTTTTTAACTTCTTGTGTGCCAGGTAGTTTCAAAGAGTATCTCTTTGGTCTAGAGCTCTGGTTCATACAGAACTTTCACCATACAGTATTTTTATTGCTTTAAGAGTACAAGATTTAATAATTTATTTTTAAAGGGAAAAATTACTGAAATTGAAGAAGTTTTGTGCTGTGTTTTCATAACAAAAAGCAGCCCTGGAGTATTGGTAAAACTTAAGAGTTATCTCCCATGTAGAACTTAGTGGTTTATCTTTGCAAACAGTGAAGATTTGGTGCCAGAATTCCGGTAATGTCTYGTGAAATGTGCAGTGGCACATGTGATCCTTCAAGAGTATGATTTAGATTAACTTGCACTGAGATCTGTTGCATTATTTCAACATGCTACAGCAAATGGAGACAATTATAAAGAGGAACATAATGAATTTGCAGTATTTCAGCCATGAGGATCAGCAAAAACTCTTTTGAATCAATAAGAATCTTTACGATGGCTTTGGCCATAAAGATCTGATTTTGAGAAGGAAGCCTTTTTTTTTTTTACTAGTACATAAATAAATCTAGAAATCACTGCAGAAATGCATACAGAGGATTGCAATCATTAATATTTTTGTAAATGCAATGATCACATTGCCATTATTCCCACCAGCCTGCATAAACTCGGGGCAGACACTTGCCTTGTGCTGGGCACTTGGAAATTAATTTTCTTCCAGGAGAGTGTTAATGTAACAGTGCAGCAAATGGTGTCTCCTGAAGACCTGACTTGAGTATTCAGTGGCCTTGGCGGGTTTTTTCTGTATTTTTTTAAATTTACTTATGCCTTGCTGTATCCCAAAATGTTAAACCTGTGGCAGCTATTAAAGAACTTTATTCTTTTGCTGCTAAACTGCTGTAATTAAGTTGCTRTATCAGCAGTTCCACATTGAGCATCTCTTTCACTCTGAATGGTTGTGATTTGATTATCTCTTCCATGAACCCTTGCAATTCTGTGGATATGCGTTTGTRTAATTAGATGAAGTGTGGTCTGAACACCAACAATATTTCCTAGCCACTGGCTTTAGAAATCCCTGCTAGAAAGAATACTAGTTATAAAATGATTTTTTTTTATTTTTATGCAAATTACAAGTATTATAATYCACCATATATTTTAGCATCAATTGTTCTTCAATTTGAGAAAYGCTGATTTAAAGCATAATTTAATACAAATTATTCAGTGAACCGTAATAGGAAAAAAAAAATAGAAAGAAAAGAAACTTCCTTAAAATTGTCATAGTCATTTGGCCAAAGACATATCATTAAAAAATAAAAAACTTTCAGTACGGATAGACAGGAACACCAATATAAGACTTTGAATGTGGGTATTTGTAAATTCATACATGACAACATGACATAGGGTCAGATCTGGGCTTTCATTATAGATCTGTGAATTGTTATAACTATTTTTATAACAACTCTTTTAATACAGACAACCAGGCAGTTCAACTAGAATWACAAAAATAATTAAAGTGTAATTTATTCCATATTCTTTAACAAATTTTTCTGGGGTTCGTCACTCAAGTATTTCCACAAACAGTTCCTGGGGAGGACTGGTTGCTTGTGGGGCTGGAATTTTCCTGATTTATTTTGCACAGAACATGTCCTTGAGGGCAGCGCCCTATAGCTCCTCTTTCCAGGGTCCTGTCGCCTGGTTTGTCGTGTGGATCAACACATTTTCTCCCCATCGTATGCACCACAGTGTTGTGTATCTTGTGCTTGTCCTCTCCTCTGTGCTCTAAGCTGAGCAAAGCAGAATCTGTCTTTATTTCTCCATGTCCTATCACACAGGGCGCAGTGTCAACACTAGCCATAATAAACAATAATGCAGTCACCTCTTCATGAMGCCAACAGCTAATTTCATTGGTAACTCATCCCCAAAGGCAACTAAAAAGCCTATTTTGAAACATATGCCTTTGTGGATGTCAGATAGTGATAATTTCCAATTGACCCCTGCTGGAGTCGAGCAAGCMAGTTGGAAGGGTTTTAACCTAACCCTGCTGCAGGTTTCTTGAGCCATTCGTTCTCTCACACTCAAGCCAGGTGAGATTTCTTTTTTTCTGSAAACAGACATTTCAATTTCATTCTTCCATCTCTAGTGGATAACGATGCCAAAAAGTAACRTTAGGGATACGTTAGTACTTCAGGTTTTCTGACACTTATTAAAAACTCCATATGACTTCAGCACTGCCTGTCGAGGTCACTCAAGCAGAAACTCGGTGGCACGCGGCCATTGAAAGCTGTGGATTAGGCACTAATGAACTTGTGTGTCAGCCCTGTAGCCTTTCAGCTACAAATGTTCCCAAGTTCTCTAACAGTCCAAAAAAGGTTGCAGCAAATAAGAGAAGACGTGCCTCCCTTGTAAAGTTCCTTCCTAATCACAGAGTGGAGGAGACTCACGAGAAGATGGAAGATCTGCCAAAGACAGACACCACGAGGGTAGGAAATAGCAGCCCTAAGCCTTAGAAATTAGCCATTAGCCATTTGGAATGGACAAGTAGAGTCTGAAGTAGACCAGGTCTTTCCTCTTGGTACCACACAGCAAATTAACAAGACTTTATGGTCAAGAAAAGAACAGTAGTGTGTTCTTCCCCAGCCCGAGTAAACTTTGCCAGGCTGTGGTCTTTTATCTAAAYAATATCTAATGATATTGCTGTGGTGGCTTGGAGGACTGCAAYGAAAACAAGTGACACATCCTAATTCCCAAGGCCAGTGAGGAGGACATTCCTTGTTGAACAGAAAACAGAGATATTTTCAGCGAATGCTGAAATTCCCTGCCCTACCCTCAGCTTAACTCCCTCGCTGATGAGTTTCTCCTCTTTCTACAGATATTCGTTGCCTTGCCCAAATTTGTGCTCATTTTCATGTTGARTAAGCAAAACCCCAAAATGTCTGAAAAATTTTGCAATTGTATTTTGGTACCAAATAAGAAAGGAAGAGTCTTTGGGCAAATTGAGAATGTTGATTTCTGCTATTGTATTATTAAGAGCATACAGTGCATACAGGGAGAATTTCATCTTATCAATATGTATATCTCTGTCACACACTGTTTTCTTKATATAAAATACCAACCTGATTTGAGCATTCTGCCTTGAGCAAACTGTATATAGAAATATTAGCATTTCATTAGTGGAATATACCATACAATGTAAATGATCATACATGACAGGCTAATCCTTATAATAGTAGTTGCTGAATGAGTGTAGTTCATTTGGATTACAAATTTCTAAGCCAAAATTTTTGTGAGCAACAGATTTGGGGCAAGTGATTTTATTGTAAGCTACCAGTTTTACTATCATCTTGAAAAATAAAGAAAATCCAATGACTTTGTTATGGCTTGAGTTGGCTAGAAGCTACTGAGTGTTTCTGAGGTTAATGAGAGAGGAATTAAGCATATTCGCACATGCGGTATTTCTGAGCTGTTTCTGTAAGAGCTGTTAATGTAGGATAGAAGTAATAAACCAATAAATTAAAGGTTCTTAATTATCGTTAAAAAATATTGCTATCTTTAAATGCAGATGCAAACTGGGGAAAAAGCAAAGAACTTTCTTTTTTTAAATTAGCATGAATTAAGAAAAAAAAACACTACTCAGATTTTTCTTTCATTTTAGTTTTAACTAGGGAAATGCTGAATATGCAGTGATTTTCTTTTTTTTTTTAACATTAATAATAATAGGAAATGGTAGATAGTGGCATCTCAGCACAATTCTAATTTAATGAGAAACAATAAAATAGTTTTCCAAAGGGGCCTATTTAGGTCCAAGAAAGGGGGATATTAAAGTTTCAAGATTTATTTTACTTTCGTTAAGGTATGCTGATGTGCGTTTTCTCTGGCTATATTCTATCTGCTGATTAGATCTTTTATAATTTCCTTAGTTGGAAGAGAGCTGGTGTTCTTCAGACTGGGTAATTTTGAAAAAGCTTTAAGCAGGTCACCTTTTTTAGCTGTGGTTGTGTTGATCTACATGCAAAACATTGACTATGTGCAGGATGATGGCGTGAAGGAATAGCAAAGGATATTCTAATCCCGCCTAAACAAGTCTAGATCTTAGGGATTTAAAAAAGGAGGAGACTCATAACCTGCAAAAACGTAGGGAAACGTTATAGAAACTTCTCCTTGCTATATGCCAGAATAATTCATGTACAAAGAGCAACCTGCCTCACAAATGGTCGGACGAAAATGTGGTCACTGAGATGTGACTGCTTCTGTGGGTTAGATCAGSGATTCCACCTCTGCAAGGGGCTCTTGCACAAGTGTGCTCAGCGAGAATTTGTTTCATGTTCTAGTAAGCTGATCAAGGTTTTAATTTTGCTTTTTCAAATCGACCCCTGGGAGAAATTTCCATTAGAAGAAACGTCCACCTTGCATCTGAATCAGGGCTTCCTGCTTTTGTCTGTGTTTACTTCTCTCACTGAGCGCCTTAAATTCTGGAGCTTTAAAGCTGCCTGAGAAATGTCCACCTGGAGAGCAGTGCAACCTGTGAAAGTATCATCGGGATGCGTCTGACCTGCATCCCTCATGAAATACCACAGTGAACATTTCTGAATAGAAATCTTCACTGTTGGCTGAAGATCTAAGTTCCTAAGTCTTAAATTAATAAAGGAGAGGGTTTTTTCTTTACTGATTCAACAAGTGATTCTATATTGCGCTTACATCCTCCAAAAGTCCATTTTGTCCATTTTTTGAAGTAAGAAAGCATATAGAAATCCCCATAAAATATTGGAAGAATAAGCATTATTATGATTCTGTTTATGTATTCATATGTATAATTCTATATGTGAACTCTTACAATTGATAATTATTTTAAAATATAGTAAGGACTATGCTAAGTCCTCTAGTATTCTATATTTGTAGCTTTTTATTTCTTTTGGGAATTTGTGGTGTAATGTTTTCTTATAATTTTGTTAAATGCATACATTTAGAAGAAAATCTTGTGACCTTAGAGAGGACAGAAGGCTCAGATTTGTAAGAACAGTGTTCTGGTAGCAGGAATGGTGTAAACTTKGAGGCTTCACTATTACTATGCACTTTTTAGATGACAGTTATATTAATTAACATAAATAATTAATTAGTAATTATTAAATTAATATTAAGTGTTGAGGAGTTCTTATTTAGCYGAGATTATTGTTTGTCAGAATTTTCTCCTATTTAGCTGTTTAATCTGATCTATTTGTATAGATTTGTTATCTTTTGAATATTTAATAGACTATCTTGATAGGAAAGAGATTTAGTTCCTAATCWTAGGAGCCCAAACTTTTTTCACTGCCGTGCTCTGGTTTCAGGGTCCACTGTTTGGTGGTGTGTTCCCTAATTAGGTTTCCAACTCTGTATTTTCCAGAAGTGCGACAGACTAGGGGAGCAATATGTATCCACTTTTAGGTTAATAAATGAAATTACTTTTTTCAGAAACGGCAAGAACGGTGATTTTTACTCATTCATTACTGACTTTGTTTTCAATGAGTCTGTCTGATGTGGACAACTTGAGATACCTTCTTGGGTAAATTTCAGTAGMTGTCAGTATGAGCAAAAATTAATATATATTTRTATTTAAAGCACATAATTAACTGTTGGGATTCATATTTAAAACATGCTTTGCTAGTCTCATGTTCCGTGATGTCTGCTTAGTTCACATCATCTTTTTGTTGTTGTTGTTGTTGCAAAGGTCTATGTTGAAAAACTCTCTTTCTTCCAAAGGACACTTGCTGTATAATCCTTTGTTAGGATAACAGGACCATCTGGTCCCATCCATCTCCCTACGATTCGATGCTGGGTTAATTGCACCCTGTCAGCATGCATGATTGACACTGTTTTCTCTCTTCACTGAGAGCAGTCTATTAACAATGCAGTTTTTCTGAATTCTAGGAGATCTTTTCACAGCTGCTTGTATGGGACCATATACTCTTCCTAAGTTTTGCTATCAACCATTGCAATAAAAATACATTAAAAGTAATGTAATAACAGACATTTTCAAATTTGGTGGATAGGTGGAACTCAGAGCATTCTTTTCTAAAATGGAATAAGCTGTTTGAATCAATACATTCAGGGATCCATTATTTCTTTAGAATGGGCATCTCCATTAATGCTGCTGGTTTAGGGCATTCTCACTGCAGTTAGCCATAAATTAATGGGCACAATTCATCTGACTTAACTGAGTTATATTAATTTACTGTAGCCTTAATTTAACCTCAATGCTATAAAATGCATAATAGTTAATACTTCACGTTCCTACGTAAATGTAACCAGCTGCATAGTAAACTAGGAAACCACTTAGTATACTAAACACGACCCTGCTGCTCCAAAATATCATTACAGCTAGGTATATCCTAGTCATATGTATATTCCATTTTGACATGTCTGTTTTGCTGTGTTAAATACAAAAGGTGCAGCACTGTTTCTGTGCAGCTTGGCGCGAGGTCTAGCAATAAGGCCCAAGGTCTAGTTGCAGGAGCTTTATGCTTTGCAGTAACTGTTCTCCTGCTTTTGCAGCCCYTGATTTACAGCGTGTCCACTGATGGACGACCAAGATTCACTGTTTGCCATTAAAAGAAATAGGCCAACCAATTCATAATTTTAAGGAAAGCCAATTTTAACAGCTCTATTAGTTTTACAATTCAGACTTCTGCAAGCCTCAATTTGTTATGTTTAAATCACTTGATTTGAGGTCTAAATAACCTCAGATCTAAAATTCCGTAGTCCTGATCTTTTATTGCTTTGCGGTTTGCATTGTCATTTACACCACCCCAGGTGGATCTGACATTATAAGATTTTTTTTGCATCTATTATTACTCATTTTGCCTGTGTTGACATTAAGGAGATTTGTACCCCATTTTCCAAAGCATGCTCTGTACTTAGAAAATACATCTGTGCTAGGACTTRACTGATTGACACAATGACTTGACTGACACAATGCCACTGATAAAGTATATACAGGTGAGAACACATAACCAAAAGCAGGAAGATTGAAAAGGAGCCAGGTCTCTGCTAGTTTGGGAACTGTACACTGGAAAACTTAGTGGAGATAGAACATTTCTGTTTGGTCCAATCTATTTTACTAAGAATACCATGCTTTTGAGGTTTATGGAGAAAGGTTTTCAATTCCAGGATCAAAACAAAATATGTAAGATATAGACTAATGACAGAATATTTGAGAGTTTATTACAGGAGACACCTTGTGCCCAAGACGAGTGGTAGGATCACCCGTCTTGGGTATTATGGGGTGGGTGCATGGAAACTGGGAAGGTGCAGCAGCCCTCTATCATGATGGTCATCTACCCACCTGTAGAGTGGGATATTTTGCTGGAGTCCTTCCATTTGCACAAAATTACACTAAAATAAGAAATGTAATGATCCCATATTTAATGTCTTTGTAAAACCACAGCACAAGCAATCTCTAAGCACATCCCAGTAGGTGACAAAATACTTGGCTAACATCCAATTTGGGAAAGTGATTTTATTCTTCCTTCCTTTTTTAAAAAAAATAAAATGGCAAGAGATTAAGAAAAAAAAAACGTTTGGGCTTTATACTGGTTCAGAACAGAAAATTTTCTTACTTTTGGTATTTATTAATTTGTTGTCGTTCCCGCTATTTCTTCCTCTACAACTTCCACAAGCTGTACTCTCGCTCTCCAAATGCCAGATCTGTGGTACGCGCTGCTGAAAAAGATACTTCTTTATTTTAAGCAAATATTGGGCCTTTACATAATGCATTAAACCCGGGTTTCTTTTTCTTCCTTTTTGACGTCGCCTCCTCCAAAGCTCCTCCGGAGCGCTCAGTCAGGAGCTCTCTCTTTGATTGTCACAGACGAGCTGACAAGGCAAGCGCTGCTCTCCGCTGTGCTGTAGCTGAGGGTGGAACGTGGCTCTTTGTTTTCCCCTTAGCTGTTGGATAACTGGCACATCTCCACGTTCAAGGAGATGTGAAGACTATGTGATATTATCAAACATCATTTCTAATGGAAATGACAATTCTTTTTTGTTACTTTCACTGGTACTTTTACATGGCAGTTGCTATAATTTAATATAATTATATCTTTCACTGTTTTTTATTCCCCTATTGTATATATATTCATGCTTCCTCTGATGATAGTTTTCATTGCAGCTCMTGGTTCTCTTACAGAGAAATTAACTTATTACCTTGCTGCACCTCAAGAGATATGACCCCTTATAGATCATTTATTGGATATTTTTCCATCATAAGCTTCTCACTGATGAAACAGTAAGATGCCTTGAACATTACTATTCATTCAAACTCTGTYCCTTACTATATTTTGCAATTGTCATGAGAATAGTGGTTCATTGAATTAATCTTGTCCCTAGTCATCAAATTATTATAACTTAGTTTCAGCAAATACAGTAGCTGCTCAAAAAGCACATTACTTTGTAGAGCTGGTTGAAATATTGTGCACATACAGCAAATGCGACAAAATTTGCCACTTCACTGGGTTTGCAAAAAGGGAGAAAAGGAGAAAGAAATACCCCTCTTTTTTTTTTTCCTGCTGTAATATCACTAATTATCTCATTAGCAAAAGGCCATTCCATCAACAAAAATGTGCTTTTTGTACATTTTATGTAAGCGACCTTGAAAGTTCTSTATGAAACAGTGGTTTTGTAGCATTTGTTTGGACCGAAAGAAACAAATACCTGATGATGCAAAAGACAGCAGGGAAGAAATCATTCTAGTTCAGACTCCAAGCAGCAGCACTGCCCTGTGGCCAGCAGCRATACAGGATGGGCCACTAGACCTCAGCTAAACTTCTCTTGTTGCCATGTCCTTGGGCAAGTCTGTGCAGGCTTCTGTAAATCTGCTTCCTGCTCCCGTTTTCTGCACATCACRTTAAGTTAAATTGGAAGATCTTAGGGGCACAAAATTATCTTCTTTTACCTTTTGTATCTTACTTKGTAAAATTTATTTCCAGTTTCTGGTGGAGGCTACATAGGTATAGTAATGTAAATCTAAGTATAATAATGTGTAAGGTAGAATAATATGGCAGAAGTCAATTAAGATAATATTAATTCATACCATCTGAAGGACTGTCCCTCACCATGAGATTCTATGTAAAGGAAATATTCTCTTTTCTGTTTTCTGTGGTAAGATTGTGGAATATAGTGTTGGAAATAGTGGCATTATAATATAAAATTTGCAAAGTTCTGTCAATTCCACAGACATTTCCAGCTTCTCTGCCTCATGTTTTGAAACAAGTAAATATCATTTTCACTCGCATCCACCACTGCGGTTTGTGCAGAACATAGCCATGTAGGATGTGACATTAATATAATTCATGCCTATCTTGCCAGGAAATAAATGAATATTTCAGGTTTATTATGCCATGTGTTGTAACATTAGAAGCTATAAAAAGAAACATGATTTGCAGGCAAAGATTCTTATTGTGCGTGTTTCTTCAGTGCTATATTGAGAATTTAGTTATCTGTCATTCTGTGGATACATCATGAATCTACAGTGAATTACAAAATTAATAAATTACGAATTTAGTTCTCTCCATTTTGTGCCTGTACAACTTGACCAAGTTCAGTTCCTGAAAAGATAATCTACATATTGACTGAGTTTTATCTATATATCTATATTATGTGTCAGAAGTAGATACACTTGATCCTTTGTATGGCAAATAATCACATGCCGTGTTAGCCTTTTTTGTGTCGCATTCTTCCCATCCCCAGGAACAGAAATGTCTTTCTAAAAGTGAAACTAGGGTGGTTTTTGTTCAYATGAGACAGGTAAAGACAGACAGCTAAAGAGCCGTACTGTTTTATGAAGCAATCTAGGTGGTTTATTGTCAGAAAAACAGGAATAAAAGCTTAGAAATCAGTGCCCCCAAAATAAGAGAGAAAATATGATACTCCTGCTGTTCTGAGATAATGTTCTTGGATAATTTTACTACTGGTTATGTCTAAAGTTATCTGCGAAGGCTCTGGGGGATTCTTATTTAAGTATACAAGAAGMTGCATCGAAAATCACCGTGAACCTGACTTCATTGAAATCAATGGCAAAACATGCTTTTTGCTGCCACCGAGGTCAGAATTTCACTGCTGGCTTTTCTGGTACTGGTGGAAATAGAGCTTCAGAATCACGGAGATTCTCAATAACTGGTCTCTCCATCTGTTCTTCTGGAGATCTGGTCACTGGGAAATTTGGTRTTAAAAGCTGCACATACAACAGCATTTGTACTATCTACATGGGTGCTCTCAGGAAAACTAAGTCTGGTTAGCTCAAATTGTAAATTTAAGTCTCCTAAATAATTTAGCATTTGGAAGGGTCCTATGCAGCTAAAATCCAGGTGGCGTTTTTTTACAAAAAATTTATACCGGAGCTGTGGGATCAAACTCTGTTCTTGGAAAGTCCAGACTTTCAGCTTAGTTATTGGTTTATGTTTCCTACTGTCTGTGCCGCCCGAAAACTGGTTCACAAACTGGGTTTCCTCAGGAAAAAAAAAGGAAGATGCCCCAGCCAGACACAACCAGTTTATCATCCATTTTGGTCACTTGACTTGAGGTAGGTTGCGCCAGGCTTGTGAATTTATATTAAATCAGAGCTACCAAAAAACAGAGAGAGTTATAGTTGGGGAAACTCAGAATAATTCTGTCAGTGTTAATAAAGATACTCTGAGGAACAAGCAGTGGAAAGCCAAGTATACAATTGGCTTTAAAATGCAGGCGAGTAGCAGGGATTCTCACTGCCTTGTCTCCCTTTGCCAAGCAAGACCGAGGTGTCCCTACCAGTACCTCCTTTCCTATGCAAAGCCAAAATCTAATTTATTCACRAAAATCAAAGGAAATGATATAGTGATAAGGAAAGGAATATAGACAAAAATCTAATGCATAGGGTCATGCATTTCTACACTTAATATATTTTTTTAAAATATAAGAGCATCTAGCCATACATGCAGCTCAAAAGAACATTTTTTTGTTGTTCCCAGACTCAGTGAGGTTTCACTTTCCAAGACACAGTCATTTCTGCAGTGCACTTTCATACTGTCAGAGTTGCTGGGGAAGAAATTCAGTCAGCCATTAAAAGGTGGGAAAGCATCCTGCTGTTATGTATATGAGAGCAGGGCTTTGTCTTGTCACATGTCAGATACGCAGCAGTAGAGGGAGAGAAAATCGTATTGGTGTATGATGGAGTTTGCAAGATGTCCTCCAAACCTTAATTATTGGAATGTGTCCTGGGATAAGTGATGCTGTCATTGAACCCTGATTAGTTCAGTGGCAGGGTGGATGCAAGAGGGAGGAAACATAATGTCAGACTAGTTAATTAGCAAGCAAGAGCAACCCAAATTGTACAAGCTGATGAGCAATTTGTCACCCACTCATTTTAAATGAGAAATGTGGTATCTCTTTGCATTTCCCTTATATTTTCCATTTCTGGATCTCTTTATATGTGAGCTAGCTTCGTGCCCCCTCTGTGGAGCAGGCATTAGCATGCTTACTGCAGGGCGAGAGGAACCCGGGGCCGACGAGAGGAGGCCACTTGTCCAGAGGTTACACAGCAAGATCGCTGGGGAAGAGCCTGCCAGCCTGAACTGGCGGCCACGTTCTCTAACCTGCTTTAGAGACGAGAAAATCTGATGCGGACAAATTAAGGAGAGGTGGAGAAGAATCTAAAATTCAAGGTCAGAATACTCAGTCTATTGATTATACTGTTCTCAGCACATCCAGGATTTCAGTTCACTTGGCATTCCTGGTGGRCATATAATTTCTTAGGTCATGACTATGATGAATATAAGTAAATATATATGTAGTGCTATTTTGGTGATATGAAAGATATTTAAAGCTGATTCAACTAGCAAGTGGGAGCTTGTTTCTACACATTATTCTTCAGTGACACAGTGCTGCCAAATGGCTTCCCTGTCACCCTTTCTCCAAGCATCAGGGTCTACATGGATAAATCATGCGCGCTACAATCTGGAGGCTCACAAACCACCACACTAGCTGTCCCATAGAACGGGGGGTAACTTGATTGTAGAAACGAAGCTTGCTTAAACCCAGAGAAACACAATGAACTCTTCCACCTTTAAACCCCTGGGCTGCATCTCAGACATTGCTTWGGACTTAACACCGTTTGTGAACATGACACTTCTAATGTACTCATGACCCGTTCTTCCTGACATTAATTATGTGAACATTTCTTGATACTGGTTAATTTAACGTTTTACAAAAGCAAATCTAGCTCTCTGTTGACTGCTATTCCTTTGTAAATCTCGGTAAACTTTGCCTTTTAAAATAAAGAAGGGTTATCACCCAAACATGCAACTGGGAAGGTGTTCAGCCAGAAAAGAAGCAAAATTTCTATTGTTCTTTCACAATAGGAAGGGTTGGTTGTTTTTTTAGCCTTTGAACAGTTCAGGATACTTCAGCGTTTCCTGGATTGCATTTGAAGGCTTACAGCTTCTGAAGGAGCCCTTGTGTGGTCTAAGGAATGAGCACTGCTTCAAAGCACCATACCAAGGTTTTATAAATGTCTTTAAGATGGAGATGGCTGGTGCAGGGATAGTACAGAAGTGGGGCTTGACTTTCTGAAAGGTTTGTCCGATCAGTTGACCTGATAAAAGGTTTTGTTTCCATCTACAAACTGCATATTTCTCATATCTATAGACTTTCACAACCACCCCATATTACTACTATTACTGGCTTGTTTGGGCATGCATAACTGCTTCCATGCGGAGTTAAGAGGAGCAGTTCAAGGATATCTCTCATTAAAGAGAAAGAAAATTAAGATTTTTAATTAGAAAGCAAAATACATCTAAAAGGCAAAGATTTATTCCTAGAAAGTTCTCTACTGTTTTTATAGGATTCAAGAATTGTGAAACTTTCCTGAATTTCTTCTGCTTTATCCTTGTGGCATCTGACAGTTTGCAGCTCTTGGTCRTTTACTGATAATTATTTTGCAGGTTGCAGTTTATATGGAGCAGATGCTTTGTGGGTCTTCTGGTTTAAGTTATGGGTGCTAGTCTTGATCCTTAGATGGTCCTTTGTATTATGTATCAGTAAACTCAGGATGTGATAGTGACAGGTRGCCAGGGATCGTAATATAGGAAGACCACCTTTGTATTTATAGAGCTTGGAGATTTATATACTAGGAGCCACTGTGTGAACTCAGCTGAACCAAAAGAACAACATTCAGTGTTGTAGGGATCTTGGCAAATAGGTTTCCGTGACATTTCCTGGACATATTCCAGTGGGTACAATAGCTTCCTGCTACAGCTTGTTCTCCAGCATGGTAATGAAATGCAGAATATCTTGCCACTGATTTGTAACAGTCATAGGGTAAAATTTGTTGGGTTTTTTTCCTCCAGTAATTTTAACCTGATGCTATATAGAAAATTATTATTTGCCTAATACGATGCTAGAGCAGACTCTGCACGTGCATGCAGTGCAACCCTATGACTTCTGTCATCTGGGATACATGAACTGTGTCTACAGAGGTGGACAAATTCAAATAAGACAAAAGGGGAAGGAATTCAGTCCCACTCTAGTTTATTATATGTCCTTAAAAGAACAGTTTATGTGATTTCTCTCCTTGTAGTTGTAGATATATGTCACTCCCTTATAACTTGGTGATTTTGGTGATACTGTTGGTTTTGTTCACAGACAGACGAGTAGATCTCAGCCTTTTCAGACTGAGTTTCTGCTGGTTTGTGCACCTCCAGAATTCAGCACTTGGCTAGATTAGTCCTCAGGGACTTCCTCGTTGGAAGTGTTTTCTGGTACGTGTCCGAGGCACAGAATTCTTAGACAGATGTATGCATGCCACTGTCTTTGAAAGAGTTTTCCTTTTAAAAGCTTTATGCTAAAAACTCAGACTGTTGACACCAGATGCATTTGACAGTAGAACAAATTACATTTATTTAGTAAAAACTTTTGGTCAAATTTCAGCTACGGAAATCAAGGTGAGCCTGTGTCTAGCATTAGATGTCTTCCTGGTGGCTTTGCTCCCCTTGCTTGGGAATCCCGAAGACATCACAACTTGAGGTTCRAGGAGTTTTGAAGATTCTTCTCAATTTTAAATTTAAACCTAGACAGGAAACATAAGTCTCATAAGACACATAGGTTGTCGTCCCCAAACAGTCCACCTGACCTTGGCCTCATTCTGCCCATGATTTTAATGAAGGCCATGTAAGTCTGGAAAGTGGTCGGATGTCTCRCCTCAGATCTGAGTCCTGCAACAGCTCTTGCTGCATAGAATGTAGTCTATTCAGCATGCCAACCATCTGGCTTTGGTTTTGAAGAGATAAGAAATGGCATGGTCAGATTTAACCTGATGCAGTGCTGCACAATTGCTTCTGATGGTTTTAAGTTATTTCAAGTCAGTTACTTATTATCATTTTGGCTAACAAATATTGACACATCAGTATTCCACCCATGGCTGAACTGACATGAGCATATAAATACGATGCTAAGCAAGCTGGCAAGTACCTTTTGTTCACAGCTACTCAAATTAAAGACAGGTACTTTGGTGTGTCTTCAACCAGAAACAAACTGTGAAAATTCATTTCCCAGTGCTATTTGGGTATTTTTGTAACTCACTATGATCGCGCTGCATATGCAGATAGAAGTTAAAAATAAGCTTTTCAACTCTTACTTGTTTACACAATATTAGCAGTACTTTATAAAAGTGGATGTTAATTAATGCTGTATTTTAATGGCATTCCTATGAATTTGTAAGTACATTCTGGAGAGACTTTCAACTCTAATTTACTTTCAAAACAATTGGGATTATCATGATCAAAATAATTCAAATATTATTTTTTGATTTCTGCTACCTTTATTACTAAATTTATTAGGCTTAGATGTTTCACACAGAGAGAAAAGAAAAAAAAAGTAAAGTTTTTCTTACATTTTTTCAAGTGCTTTTTTAATACTGTKTTCTTCATTTTGATCTGCTTATTTCCAGAACAAGGTATGCACTAAGTTTTTAAAGAGATTAACCATACATTTGTGCACGTAASAAAGCTAATGTATTGAAGTATCTATTTAGGACACTTTAGGACACCAAGGTATCAGTCCAATGAATTCAAGAAGTCATAGGGATTGTACAAATATGTAAAGCACTYGCAGAGATGTTTTCCACAGAGATATGCTCTTTGAAAACGCCACCAAAATATTTAGGAGGTTTAAATGTTTCAGAGGAATTCCATCAAGTTGTTGAAATTATTTGTCACGCACACGATGGTGTGAACTTTCCTGATTTAGCATGTTGTTTTGTTGTATTGAGTGGAGCGCTCTCCACTGTGAGGTGTTAAGTTATGATCTGCAGAATAACAGGACCATAAGCTGCTCAGAATAGTGAAAATGTAGGGTTACACCATATGCTGCATCCCCGAGCACAGCCTAAGTGGGAGGTGAAGGGGTGACTTTATGCTCCCTTTGTTTGTCACRGATCTGAGTTGCCCTCATGATCCCTAAATCTTCTGTCTTGTTTTGCTTCCCCAAGACCAACGATGCAGCTRCAGAGATCTCAAGTTGTGCAAGCTTGGGAAAGTCTCATGTTGCCTCTCATTCGCCGCCTACCTTTGGTGCTACCCTTGCATACTCTGGTTCTCTGGTCCTCTTTTTGCTGGAAAACAACAGAAATGTAAGTAATGGTGACTGYTCTCCCAAGATTCTTTTGCTACGCAGAGAAAATGTTCAGATAAGTAGCGGTGTTCTTGGGATTGTATCTGAACAGGCTGCACAACCGGGCAAATTGTGATCTAAACAACTGCAAAACTGCCTCAGGTTTAGATGTTGAGCTGAGCTTAGCATTTCCATTTCCACCAACTATTTTAGACTGGTGCCAGAATTCTTTAGCCAAATGTCTTTGAATTTCTGGGCAGATGAGATTCCAAGCTTCTGGGCTTAACTTTCTTTTCTGATACTACGTTAAGGGTCCATTTTCAATGTGTTTAGCCCATACCTGAGGGACAATCCCCTTGTATATGGACTTCTAGCTATAAAGTTCACTCTCAAGGAAGTGACCAGTTTTCTTTGTGGCATAGGGTGAAGGCATATCTAAACCTTGTATCAAGGGAAGGGAATAGAATATTTTTTATTTCCATATCAATCTAAAATTCAAGAACTGTCTTTTCCAGACAAGGAAATTATTGAACGCTCTTYGCAAAGATAGTAGGCTGAAATTACCTCTTATTTGCAACTATTTTGCAAAGCCTCCTGGAAAATGTGCAACAATCACAGACATCACTAAAAATCGTGGCTCCTGGTATTTCTGATTAAGAACYGTGTAGAAAGTGCTTCCTCTACTGTCTGTCTATTACCTAGGGAAGACGGAATGAGTTTCTAATASCGCTGGAACAAACTGCTCATAATGSAACTTTACATTCGGTAGCTTTCAAAACACGGGGAGGGGAAGGGGCATGTCAAGAGAAGTTAATGCAAGTGGTGAAACAACATAGTCAAAGTTGTTAAGAAATAGTATGCTCTGGAAAAAAAAATGATTGCAAATGCAGAAACAGTAAAACTGGAAACATGTTAAAATCCAGCACAGTTACACATCTGAGTTTCCATTTATTATAGTTTGCTATTTTAAAATGGATCCTGAGTCATAAACATGGCTGCCAGGAGGTCCACCTGGGTCCCATGAAAAAGATAATAAATACCCCTCCCTGACTTTCTGTCATATCACTGATATTGCAGTGATTGCTTTGGGGCTTTCAACCAGGGCCCTAGAAACCATGTCCCCTGTGCTTTCCTCTGCTCCACAAGTCGTGGTTATAAAACATTTTCATCTGTGTTCTGTATCAGAAGGCATCTGCATTTTATTATATTTCATCTTTGTGCCAAGAAAGGAATATGTTCTGGAACTTCCAAGCACCATCATATAATTTTCATTAATAAAAGCAGGGAAGTACCATCATCCAGCACTTGAAGTGACCTTAAAAAGGAACCCCGGGAAAATTACACAGAAACAAAAGATGTAGAGCCAGGGAAGGCAGCGTCCAGGTTATCCACAACAGAAGTTCCTTGCCRTTACACTGAGTCAGGATAAACAGTTGATTTTACTATTAAAAAATGGAAGGAAAAGAAAAAAGGAAAACTGAAGAGGTAGTTTATTCTCTATGATGATCAGGATTGTGTAATAGCTGTGTATTACTTAAATATGTTCAGCAGTATAACTGAAGCACATYGTGACTGTCTGCCTTTAAAAATCTTGCAGGAGAAAGCAGAGACTTTACAGTCTTKCTTATTGTCATGTATTTCTAGAAGAATCGGTGCCAGACTAGTCTGCTGTCAGCAAGGCTGGACCAGCCTTGTTTTCCCATGGGAAGCCACAAAACCAAGTAGCTCCCTGCCCTTGCAGGGGCATTGGCAAGACATTTATAGCTCCTCACTCGCTCCTGCTCTCATCCTTCCATTTATTTTTCTACTGGTCCAAAGTGTCTCAACCTGTGCTGGCAAAGACCCTGTGGCCTGACGGGAGTAGCTGCCGAGTTAGATGTCACTTGAATGGCTGACCGCACTGGTGACATTTATYCTCTCCACGATTGTAGGATCTCATTTAATCTACCTCAGTTTCCCAACATACCAAGTGGAAAAATATCATTGGCCTTCACAGGTCTATTATGAGTGCAAAAAGGTCAATACGAGGTCTACAAGGTCTATGAGGAGCCCTGTTTCACAAGTGCAAATTATTTTCTTGTCATTAACTTTTCTGCAAAGTTAGGTAGCTAATGTATTAGTGTTCCGTGCTCCCCACCCCCTGCAGTTTTAAATTGTTATCTTGAAAATGCACAATAGGAAATTTTCACAAACTTTAGCCAATCAGGATCAGCCCTCCCAGATAATGTAAATACAATTAGTTGATTTAAAGCACATTTCATGTTATGCTTATCTGTTAAGTGTTTCAGTTATGGCGTTCATACAGAATGAGTCACTCATACATATTCCTCAAGGAAGAGCCAAAAGATGGAAGGAAAATACAGCCTGAGGAAAAAGTCTATAAAGATTTCTCGCTTTTCTAATCCCTTCTCTCTAATGTTTCTTTGTAAATTTGTCAGATGGGAATGAAATTGCCTCATAACTCTCCAGACGTGAAGAGCATCACTGCACAAAATTACGTACTTGTCAAAGCAAGGGGGAATTTATGTTGGTGTTCCTGAGATGTGATTTTATTCAGTCTATTTCCTTTGTGCACATCATAGCAACTAGAGAGACAAAAACAACTAGTTTATGTATATCTTTTTTTTCTTCCTTTTTTTCACCTCTAGTGAATTTTTTAGCTTCTATTTTTCCCTTTTGTTTTCTTATCTCCCCCCGCCTCCTTTTATCTACTGCTTATTGCTAGTGACAGTAAACTTCCATCCGGCGATGCTGCGATGATAGCAGCTATGATTCTACAGCGCTCGGCAGTTCAGACAAGTGCTACAGAAATTTCCCTATGGAGCAGGGAGAAAGGTGGGGCTTCTTCCCTAGTTAGCAAAGATTTTGGTTTAAAAACCTGTAACATTTCTCTCACAGACAGTAAAATCTCTTTTTTCAATTAATGCTTTCCATCATCTTTTAGCATTTTCCATTGCACACCTTCTCTCCAAAGCTTCTGCTTTTGTATTCAATCAAATTTACCAAAAGCTTCTTCCCTAAACACACAGACTCAGATTTGTGGTGCTRTTTTGAATAATATAGTTCTTAACCTTCTGCAGTATTTCTTCTTTTAGTTTGCGGCTCTGTTATTGAATGAAGTCTTAGGTACATAAACTCTATTGAATTTCAGCTGTGCCTGGCCATGACCTTCTCAAGATAATTTAAAATTTTCAGCTTTTTAATCCTCCTATTTGTGTTTTCCCAAAACACCTAGGATGGGATTAAACCAATATTAAAGAAAAAAAAAAGAATAAGAGATTTTTAAAGCATTATTTATAATGGAGCTATTAACTTCTTTCAGCCAAGAGAGGTRGGATTCATCTCACCTAAGAAGGTCTTTTAGGCTCCCCTTCCTTCTYGGTGATCGATCAGAGGAGACACAGATCTCTCTGCTTTGGCCTGTTGCTTCCCAAAGTCCCTCCTGGCCAGGGCTTCCTCCCYCTCTCATGTGCCTCTCTATTTCTACTAACTATTGTAGGAGCATGAAYAGCYTGGACATCTGATTTTGTGATGACCRAAATGAGCTGAAATGCAGGGGTTGGAGTAGCGTGGTTTGTTTTCCTTCTTGCTTCTTCCCTTAGCTTTCCCTAGGTCAAGTGCCTTGCTGTTATTATGGGAACAGTCAAACTCTAGCTTAGTCTTAATTTACTGACAAATACAGCTTGATTGTGGTGATCTGGTCGTATATGAAACTTTGTATACTTGAAGATGGGCTAAAGTTATGAAAATCAAATACTTTTTTTGAGGGGAATAGATGTTCAGTTGCCTATTATCTACCCATATTCCAAGAGCAGAAAAATGGTTTGCTYATTCACCAAGACCTATCATATTTTTACAGGTAAAAAATATTCTTAAAATGATGAATGTGGTGATAGAAGAGTAGGTGATATGCCAAGGATGTCATGGTTTTGCAAGGCAATGTTAGAAAAAAATGATTTAACTGGATGTTAAGTTTTCTGGGAAATGGACTGTGGGGTTATTCATTATCTAGTAAAACAGATTGCTAATATATGCTTCTCAGTACTCTTATAGTATTAAAAAAAMCCCATAGGCACTAAGGCTGTTTCTCTTTCAAAACAGTGTATCTAAAAACATATTTAATCTAGTTCTAAAACTAGTTTTGAGCTGCAATTACTGCCTTATGGACTCCATCACCAGTTCTGCATGAAAAACACCTAGGAGGCTGCGGATGAGGCAGAGTCTGTGCAGATCCTCTTGATCAAACATCCTGTCTCTTTTTATATTAGTAGGCTCAGCTGCTTTTTGTGTGACCTTCCAAATATTATTCTTGTGCAGTCAAAGCTAGTCTCTCGTTGTATATGATCTCCAAAAAATAAATACGTGCTGTACTGTGCTGAGTGCTGAAAGGAAAAGGAATGTCTGCCCCTTYAGAGTTACCACCACCACCACCGAGAAACATATTCAGGCTAGTAAGAGGAGTGAAATAATTCATGGCTGAGAATAGTCCATCATGGGCTGTATATAAGGACGGAGATACTTTATGCTACCTGWTGGACCAAGATATGGGTGTATTTCTCTTACCTTCATCATGGTCTGGCCCTGTAAGTGCCTGTGTGAAGCACCCCTTGAAGTCAGTGAGCCTATAGTGCTTGGTTAATGTTAGGTTACAGGTTAATATTAGGCTACAGGCTAATATTAGGTATCTATCAGCATTTTATCTTGGTAAGAGTATAAAATACTGGCTTAGAACAATGACCAAGCACTCCTGGAGCCATCCCCATGATTTCCTGGAGTGTCATTCCCCAAACAGTATTGGGCATGAAATTATCTCCACATAGGTGAGACCGTTAGGGGAGTCCGAACAGTCTTGAAGGGGCCCTTTGAGGTCATTGCAAGAAAGCAGCAAAGCAAATGCCAAGGCACCTACTGCAAAGTAACAAGAAGAATTTTTATTATTACTTTTCTTTTTCCCCTTTTGTATTTTCCTTACCATTTTGATCAGATGTACGTTGTTTATAACCCCTAGTTTACTGGCCCCAAATATCATTACAACGTCTACACTATGATATATGTTTGGTTGTTACCCTTTTAATGGATAAAAAAAGATTTAAGTACTTCATTCTGTTGCATTTTGACAGCTGTTAGCCATCATTTTTCCATTCACCTGCATTTAGCAATCCCATAAAGGGAGGCAATCTTAGAACTAACAAGAGCTGGGCACTGCAAGGTGATAATTCTGTATCACTTTGGCCTATAAATACCTGACAGGCTTTGCGCTGAGTCAGCAGTCTGTAACAAAGTGGCAGCCGTGCCCTTTTATCTGTGYGAGTGTTTCACAGCAATTGGACTATCAGCCCCTGCAGTGAAAATCCATAGTATCGATCAGGCTATTTCTCCACTGTAATTCTTTTGTAGGAAATCCCTGATGACAAATTTTATCTGCACCACTTTTTGATCGCTGGTTTGATGTAAGCGATCTCCAAGGGCAGAGTTAAGCTCCTGGCCGTTCCACATTATCAAGCACTAGCTTTATTTACTGAAACTACAGTTGTGGTCACCAGCAAAAATAAAAAGTGAGYGAGAGAAAGGAGGAGGTGGAGGAGGTTGAAAATTAGGAGTGAAATAATATTTCAGAATGCAGGAGTGAGGGGAAAAAACAGTTGCATCAGCTACTTGACTCTTAAGTGTAAGTTATAAAAGCATGTGCCACATTTATAAACACATAAATAGTAGAAATATGTTTTGATAAAAATGCCTGCATGATGTAGGGCTRTATCTTGAAAGCAGAGTATGAGCGGACCTGCAAGCTCTGGATTATATGATTGATCCCACTGGTTTCCATAGGATTGCTTGGCTGCGAAAGGGCTCTGCACATAAGTAAGCAGAAATAATTTGATTTTATTCCATTTTCAGACTGATATATTTTCATTCTGGGCTGATTCACTTGTGCTTATAGCTATGTGTCTCAGGCCACATTACAGTTCACTGTTGTGATAAGACTTCMGTTTTTTTCCATACTCTCCCGAGGTCTGGAGCCTGGGTCTCTTCAGATATACATTCAGACAAATGCTTACAAAAAGCTTATACTTACAAATCTSAAATATACTCACAGTAGGAAATAGTGTTAGTGATGTCACTCTGTGGATTAATTTAGGCTGTAGTCTACAAATTTGGTTTGAAAGCCCTGCAAAAGGAARCTCATGAGTTTCCAGTCTACCTATGCTGAGAAAGAAGTCTCTCAGACTTCTTTAATTACAGAACACAGAAAATGCTGCTAATGCAAATTCAGAATATATTCCATCTGTGATTAACTTAAATGTAAGTCKCAGCAGAGCTATTATATATTATCCCTTGGACACTCTAGGTTTCTGATTTTTCAGTTCATGGGACCCTTTACTTCTGTGCCCCTGGAGTTTTCTCACCAATAGCACAACAGCCGCTGGTGTTACCTATCCTGACTTTGCAAAGATGTTTTCTCTTTATCTGCATAATGCAGCCTGGAGCAGAGCAATGGTGCTTCATGTTTTTATTTATAGCCCGGAGTCGTTGGCATATCCCAAACACGGCACGCACTGTACAGAGTTACTTAAGAAAATACTCTACCTCTGATTTGGGGTTTTTTTTTTTTTTCCACTCAAAAGGCATTAAGTACAAAACTAAAAATAGGTTGCATAGCAATGAATTCTCCATCGAGAAGATATCTGTTTGTATAGTTGGACTCCTGCATAGAACTATGTCACTCTGCTAGWATTCAGTTGCCTAGTAAACACATAMCCAGAGATATATGTTTACTGAGCAACATATATTGGATTAGGCATAGAGCCATTCCAATTTCATGACTACACCTTTGAAAAATTGTCTGATTAATACGGGAAGGAATAATTCCATGTGAAGGGAATAGTAAACATTACCCACTTGAATGGATTTTCAATAAATAATGCGAAATGCTCTGTCAATTCAGGACCCTATCCTGAAGGAAGTACTTTAGTCATTCTTTTCTTTAGCAATAACTCAGATTAAGTAATTAATACCTATTAAGATCATTTGGGAGAAACTCTTTTAACTTTACATATAGTTGAAGGGAAGGTGAAAAGTRTTTCAAAACCAATGGAATCTTTTATTTAAGTTTCAAGAACTACACATCTATTTCCAAGATTTTGCTCACAATACTCTGAACAAAATTCAGTCTATACAGTTGAGCCCTATAGGTATTGCTATTATTACTGAATTATYATAAATCACAAACACATTGTACAGTGCTTCCTCCCTAAGTTGCCATAGTGCAATCATTTATCCTTTTCTACACCCAGATATAAAATTTTGCCCTGCACCTGAAAGATTAGCATATTGGATGATATGTGATTGGATTGGTGAATGGAAGATTTAATTAATTACTGTTATATCCACCAATCTGGGTTTATAACAAAGCATTTTTAGTGCAGTTGCCTCTAGGATCCTGTCATTTCCAAAGAGAGGTGAAGGCTCTTGGACCGTGCCTACCTACCTTGAGGTCTTTACAAGTTAACACCAACTTTGCAGAGCAAGTGATGCATTTGAAAGAGCATGTGTTAGAGAGAATTGTTTATAAATTATTTAGATGTATTTATTTTCTGGTTTTTGTTTTATCTTTAGATTCAGCCCTGATGAAGTGTATCAAATTGACATCTACAGAGGCTCACTTGTGTCTGGTAGAGACAGCTGTGCACTAGGCACTACATTAAGACCACCAACCCATTTCACTTATTCTCCTGAACAGCCATCAAGTAATAATGACTTCCAATTACTACCAACCTGAGCTAGAGTTGAACCAGTGACCTTGAAATACTCTGTATCCCATTAACAGTTCCCTGAGCCATCCAGTCCCCTGGTGTTTGATTGTCCTGAATACAACAAAAGAGCTTTTCTTCATTTTTCTTTATTTCATTTTTTAAAACTGCTTAAAATTAGGGGCGGATAGGTATTGAAATACTCAATTTACAGTTTCTCTCTATCTCTAATACCACTTCTAGAAGAACAGCTTTCATTTTCACTGAGAATGCCTCCCGCTGAAATGAAATTCTCTTTTCTCAGTCCTTGATGCCTTGTCTGTCACTAACATGTTTTGCACACCTAGATCTCAGGAATCAGTAAAAGCTGCCACACTTCTGCCTTCTATTACATTACCATGTGGTCCTCAAATCTCTCAGTGAATCCTGGCWTAGCTTGTCTGTCAGAGGAGCATGCAGAGGGCTGACCAGGTGATATCAAAAAGCAATTAGATGATCATTTCTGTTCCTGGAATATATGCCATTAGAGTTTCTTGATTATAGAATTGTTTCTTTACTTTTTTTTTTAATTATTATTTATTCATTCTTAGAAGAAGCTACTGTAATGTTTTATATTGTCATCAGGTCWGCGTGTCAAAGTGAACAATTTGGGGTGACGTTACTGACATTACTGGGAATATGACGCTAATAGCAGATCTATTGCAAAGAGGGTTCTGAAAGTTGGATTTTTCCTTCCCCTGTCCTAACTTGTCGTCTYGATGGTGTTCCTGGCTACACATAATCTTTGAGTAGAATTTTTAAATTTGATGCCAGTGTAGATCCAGGTGTCCACACCTAAATAACTATATTCTTAARGGGGGGGGCAGCATTCAGTTAGGTTACTTTAACTTGGTAGTTTGTATGAGAGAAAAGAGTTTCTTTAGGTAGAAGGGTACTTAGCTGGAGTAAAACAAAACGTCTGTAGTAAATGTGTCTTCCAGTGGAATTACACTGATGAGTCAGTGAGTTTTTTTCCTCTACCACACTGATGATATTAATTATAATTGTAAGCTGTGTGTCAGGTTTCATCAGACCTGTCTTCCACCATCAGACAAAAATAGTCTGATGTCAAATTACCTAACTCTCCAGACTGCTGGAAATTCCACTTCCCATCTCAAACTATTTTTCTTTACCACAAAATAACAAGCAAGGCCCTATGTGTTAGTATCAGTCCTGAAAGTGCTGTCAGTAAAAGTCATGTCATAACCTCAATCAATCACTCAATGTTGGCCAACGCTTTGGTAGATGATCCAGAAATACTACTTACTGGGATTATACTTCAGGAAATAACATATTGGTAGCTGACAGCAGCAGCAGCAAAATACTTCATAAGAAGGTCAGTTAGCCTAAAGTTACCTAAGTAGTTTCTTTCTGTTGCTTCAAGGCAGCAACTACTTAGATACATCCAAGTGTATGGAAACTTGGGAGCAGGAGGAACTCCTAGGGCTCCTTAATGRTATAAATATATACAATCACTGGTGGCAACTGGCTCCTCTTCTTTTGCAAAAGGGTCCAATATTCATYAATTATTTTTCTAGAGTTAAATGCCCAAAATGTAAATAAGCATTTATTAATTTCTTTCACTTGCACAGAAAGATATGTATAACATTTTCTGGATTTCAACATAGTTCTCATTAATCATTCTTTATGTTATGGAATAACAAAAATGCCACTGACCATCTGAGCCCATAGAGAATATAGCTGTAGATTTTTATCCTGTCCTTTCCCAGATTGGATAACTCCAAAATTGATGAATCTGCCAGTCAAGATATAATAAAATGCAGAAACATGATTGTAAAAAGAAATGTGATATTTACTGTTCAGCCATGTAATATCTTCTTCTTATACACCTCCCTTGAGGATAACCTGATGTCACTGGAAGTGCAATTTTCTTAGACATGCTCCATTTTCATCCTTTTCTGCTCTTCCTTTTTGTTGTTTTCTTTTTCCTTCCTTTTTTATTTCTTACATCTCCCCTAGAAAGTGCAAGTTGCTGAGAAGAGTAGCATCGGAGTAATAAAAATGAGTAACTATTTGAGACATTTTATTTAGGTTCATTTTAAATAATTTAAAATACAAAGTTGAAGAGCAGTTTAGAATTAGTGTGTTTAAGATTACTGAAGATTTAGACTTTGATTTGCACCAGAATAAGTCTGAACACAGACTTCCTCATTGTTAAACAATCATAATGAAAATCATGGTTGGGGCCTTTCCGTGGAGTAACACTGATGATTTAAAGCAGTAGGTAGGGATCTGGCTCTGTTTGCTAGCAAGCATTGGGAACTACATTTGTCTTTCTAATAGGTAAGTAGCTTGAATGAGAAGTAAAGGATCTGTATCCAAAACTGGAATGTGGTTCCTAGATATAGAAATATAAAATCCTCATAGCTATTCTCTGTTACTAGCACAGGCATATGTATAGGAGTTATGAGGTATCAAGAAATATATCTCTYTATACACATAAGTACATCTCTTTGAATATTTACCTTGTATTCCAAATACTGGAATGCTGAAAAGATGCCAAGTCAGGTCATAGACAAGGCCAACAGCGTGTACTTTGTGATGCTCAGTAAAACTGAGTATCATTTGACGATGCCTTTTTTTGAARGGAGAGAGAATATGCCCTTCTACGTGCTGTGGCGGTAGGTCTCTTTGCTTTTACCACTTTGCTTGCTTTTATGATGTGTGCAGAGAAAAAAAAAAAATCTCTTGTGAATGAAAATGTAACTTTCAGAGTAAGGGCTMTTAAATGTGGAGGAGCTGTGCAGGTCCCTCCTCTGCACATAAAAGGTGTTGCATATGGTCAGCCAGCTGGGGAGCACTAAGGAGCTGCCTTCTCACTGTGAAAGTAGTCTCTATAACAATTTATGTAGTAGTTCGGRGGAATCTCTGGATGGGTCAGGAAGAGGCTGTGGATCCCCTCTCTCTTGAAGTACTACTGCTGGATGCCATAAATCTGGAGGAGGTGCAGCTTCTCTTCCAGTGTCTACAAAGGTCTAAACTGTRTGCTAGATTTGCTTTGTGAGTTTCTCCCTCCTGCGTTTCATTCCCTTAAGCACAATTACAAATACATTATGCAGTGTGATTTTTCACCCCTTTTTAGCATTCAGTGGTGCTGTGAAACAATCCTTTCCCCTCACTATGCCAGGTTGGAATTAATGCTGTCTCTAGTGCCCTGCTGCTGCGTCGTCCCACTACGCTGCTACCCAGAGCGTGGATGCTACAACCAAACACCTCCCTGTTGGGTTTAGTCAATCATATCCGCRGTATCTTCTGACCCCAGCTTTCATGGAAGTCAAGGATCCAAGTGCGTTTCTGATCCCAGGTCACTGCACAATGAGCCCCTGCCAGGCTTGGAGTGATAATAAGCTCTTGATTTTCAGCTGGGGGAATAGCAGGAAGTACAAAMCAGAACCCAGTCAGACCTATTGAGCCATTGGTAAGAGGTGAAAAAGACATTGCCCATCCTAACAGGRGTTCAATACTCGTTAGACTGCATCCTTTTGTGTCCATATTTGATAGAAAGCCATCACGCGACACATGGTGTCGTGCTCTATTTTAATGTGGCGCATCGCGTGGCATGGCGCATCAGCTTCTCCCACGGGAAATGGAATTTGACAGAAATTTTWAAAAAGTTTGCTTGGGATTGAGAGGCAGTGATCAATTCTGACAGTGTCCTGCTCAACTCAATATTATCTCTGAACCGCCTGGAACCAAATGGCAGTGTGCAGTGCATTTCTTCTCAAAGTTCAAGAGGGTAGATGTAAACACAGGCTGTAAAAGACCTGCATGTCTTGAGCTTGTAGGGGTCGTAATTCTTTCCAGCAAAGTTACCTTTCCTGTTTCTATGAATTACTCTTACATTCTTGTAAGAGATACGGTTTGAGGTATTTATGGTGCATTCAATTTTGCTATCATTGATTTACTGGACTAAACCTGCTCCAGGATATGATGTAAAGCCCCTAATTCCAAAAAACTCTTACATCTCAGCGAGAACAGCATTTTCTGCCCTGTTGCCCTCAAGCAGATGACCAACGGAGATAAACAGAGGGCACTCCACTCTCGGTTGCAATGTGCTTGGTGATGTGAAGGAATCAATCAGACAAAAGCAGATTATTAGAGTGTCTGAGAGAGATCAAACATTGCTGGCATCTTCACCCACACACGGTTGATTTACAGGCAAGCTGATAAAGTGCTGCAGCTCACTGTCAGAAGTACATGACAGCTCCTCTAGCTCTATGGATAAATTATTGCTGAAGCCCATGATAACATTTCTCCACCTAGCAACCAAACATAACAGGATGTGGCTTTTCGTACGAGGAGCCAGAATGATACAAAGAGAAAACACAGAAACTCTTCAAGCAGGGAGGTAGCACGCTAAGAAGAAAGGCATGAATAGATTTTCACGCAAATGCACACATGCACATTGTGTATATCTCTCTGCTCTGGCTGCATAAAGTAGATGTTGTGTTACAGCTGCGGATTTGCAAATACACATGCCAATCTGCACATATTGGCACAGGGAATTACTGCAGTAGTGGAATGCCAGTGCTGGTAGTCATGCAAGGGGGTACGTTGGCAAGGTGAACCCAAGGCTGTGGGTGCTTGGTAGGGGTGTTGGCGATTGCATCCGAGACTGAACTGCACAATGGTGTAGGGACATTTATGGAAAATGGTAGATGTTTCCTTTTACCTGGAAAAGCACCAATGACAAGAAAGAAATGAATACTCTGGGCTTCAAATAACCTTTCTTGCTTCAAAAAAATGTCGTAAAGCACAAAACTATTTGGAATGGGGGTARAGGAAAGATATAATTCAGTTATTGTTTTTTATTTAGCTTCTTACAAAACAATAAGCAATATAATCTGCTAAATATTGTGTCATCACTATTTAGGCATTGACATTGCACTCAAAAATTAAGTTGGTTCAAATATAGCATGTGTCTATAATATAGCTATGTGTCTATAAAGACTGAATCAGGCTCCATCTCAGGAGCTGGAYGTGAATGATTTTCAGAACCTGGGAATGTGATGCTAATAGCAAAGTGAGCACTGGAAGTGCTCACAGGTTAGAGGTTCTCCTGCCTCAGAAGCTCCTTTAACAAATGTTGTTACTCTGAAATATGCTTCYTTATTTTAAAATATTTTTTCTCTTTGTTACCATATCAGAAATCAACACAGAAGAGCAGGAAAATGAATTTGGAAATAACTGTATCAAAGAAATGAAGAAAACCTGTTTATCTGCAGTGTTCCACCAAATGAACAATCGTGGAAAGGTGTGTATATATATTTTTTTTTTCCCATCACTATTTCAGTTACAAGAATGTAGAAAAGGTGAGAGGTAAATGAGAAATTCTGAAATACATTCAATGCAYGCTGATGATATCCCTGAAATAATTCTTCATATTACTTGTTATTTTGTCATAGTAAAGACTCAGAACTCTTGATATTAAGGACTGGGTACTGTTTATCTGCAGGCTGCAATCTAAGATCAATTTGCATTTGTATGTTCCGATTCTGTTTCTTTAGTCACTGCTGTGATTGAGTGTTTCTCAGCAAGCAAGCTCCCGTGTCAGCATTAATTAACCATTAACCATAATGCATTAACCAAACGCATTTTTGCATTTGTGCTAATGCACAACTGCACTAGCTGCAAGCATGCTCAGGAAAGTATGAACTCATCTAGAGACTTTTGCTTATAAATAGGTATGTTCCTGACTGGATTACTCGAAGTATTCTATTCCTGAATAGAGATCATAGAAATCTGAGATTGTTCATCATATTTTAAAATCTCAGTCTAATTCTACCGTACAATGCTCAGCTTTGCAGATACATTACAGATTGGTTTCTGGTGGACCTCATGGGGAGGATTTAGCAGTGCAACTGCTGTAAAAGCCAACAGAAATTGTATGCCTTAATCCTTGCATGCTGCATTGAAAAATTACCCATAAATATTTCACCATTATGTTTTATTATTACAGTCAAATTTGTTTTATGTACTTATTATTTAAGGGATAATAGGGCAGGTGTCCCATTTTATGAGGCAATAATCTGGTTTGCGTTGGCTCCATAGTTTATCCCTACCAGTGAGCTGCGTTATCACCAAGGGATATGGGGAGTTTGTCTTATTGTAGTAATAATAATAATAATAAAACCTTATATTTCTATAGCACCTTATATCTATATCCTAAAGCACTTTACAAATCCTATTAGGTCTTTGACAGTTGGGGTCATCTCAAGGATTATCTCAACATGCCATTTCTGGAATCAAGATAGAAACCAGACTTTAGATTATCCAGACCTCTCCTGATTCTCTGCAAATATTCCCTGCTTTTTGCATCTCTGTAGATCAGCCGGCTTGGTGAACATGTGCAGAGGATGAGGTTCCAAACACTAGTGGATGTCTTCAACTGTGGGACATACTTTGGTTCACGTACTTTGAACACGATGCCCTTCAACTCAAACGTCTTGCAAACATGTCTCTGTAACACACATGRGAAAGGGCTCTCTGCAGAGGGGTTGTGCAAACTGGACTGCAGGCATGCAGGCACAGCCCTTACAGTTATTCAAAACTATGCTTGAAAACAGATCAAAGGGAATGATTCCACTTCATCATTAGGTAAGGTTCCTATTCCAGATGATTCAGGTTATGTATCCTCCATATGACTATGATGTAGTTAATGTTAGTGCCCCTTGGGTGGATGCACATGCTGCTGACAAAGGAAGTCATTGCACCTCGTTCTGTGCAGTTGCTTCTGCGCCATTTGGGTGTTGTATTAGCATGAAAGCTACATTTAAGTTTGTCCTTGGCTGCTGTTATTTCTGATGAATACCAGTGTGGCACCAGGGTGTAAAACTCAAGTTGCATCATAGCCAGAAGTGTCTATGTCCATTCCCAGTAGCTATTTTATGAGCCTGTGCCACATGAATTCTTGGTTAGTCTCCAAATAATGTCATGTAACACATATGCCTTGGGTGTCCAGACCCTCAGCTAAGACTTGGGTACCACTGTGACAAGTGTTGCATTATTCAATATTTCAAGACTCCAGATCACTTCAGAACTTGTGATTACAGTATTTCCTCCCAGYTGTAATCTGCCCTACAGAAAAGAGTTGCCAAACTGAGATTAGTCTGGTAGYGTTTTTTATCAAAGGGAAAAGGAAGACCTACCTATACATATTGTTTCTTTTGTTTCTGCTACTACTTCATTCTCTTTCATGTTTTTCTTTCTTCTGTTCTCTTTCTTCAGTTGTAAATCCCAAAAGGACAAAAAAATTGTATGTTTTGCTGTAATATGAGAATATAATCAATTCCAATATAAAAGTGATTTATTCCTACCTGAAAGTTGAAGCAAGCTCTGATTAAGTTGTATATTTTTTGATTAAATAGGATAGATGAGGCAGTGTTTTATCCCACATCCTCTGACAGTCCGCAGTCTCAAGGGCACCTGCTCAGAGGATCTGTTACTTGTTCTTCTCTTCTCCTAAATTCCAGCCTGACCTAAGAAACTTTTTCCCAACTGATGTCTCACTGACATTGCCAGATTTCCACATTAACTTAGAATTTTACAATTTTAATTTTCTTCTCAGGAAAAAAAATCCAGCATTTTGTTTTCTTGCATCTTGCATGATTCAGCATACTTGAAAAATGCTATCTTTCCTTAGTGAGAAAAAAAAAAAATCTGTTTCTGCAGTCTTCAAGGAGTTGACCAACTATAGTTTTTAAATATTAGCGCTTAACTGTGCCAGTAGTTGCTTGAAAGGATTTTCATTAGCCTCATGCCTAACCACCTCCAAATTTTTCCTCATAGCAATTCACTCAGGGTAAAATACTCCAGCATTGTAGCTACGGCATAATGCTTTCATTAGGTCTATCATCCATTCACAAAATATAGCACTGTACGACATTTACATCAGTAAAACAAATCATACTCTGCCTCAACTTTCCCCCATTAGTAACTGAATGGATGTCTTGCCTCACCCAGGCAACAGGATATGTCAAAAGTTCATTGGATTTACGGACAACAAATCACTAGCTATCTTTCAAGCCTTGTGCAAATTATCAAACATTATTTTATGTCACAGACTGAGTTGACTAGGCCATGATTCAGGCATGCGCTGAAGCACTTGTTGACTTAACACATCTAAATATCTGAGTGTTTAGACTAAGAAAAGAAAAAGGGCTTGGAAAAGAAAAAGGGCCTGGACCGTTGTGCATTAGTATAGTTCTTAGTTTGAKTCCTCAAAAAGTATCAAACTTTATCCAGGAGTTCAGCCCCCAAAACAGTTTTGACTTTGTGAGTCTATTATCATTATTATTGTTATTATTGAAAAACTTCCTTTTTTCATAACTTCAAGAAAGTTGATATTGCAATTTAAATTGTTGTGTATACCCCATTATATTAAAATGTTAACATTTCTAATATTTCCTAATGACACTAGTATAAACTAAACAATGGAATGAAAAGATCTATGATAAAAGTGGAGCCTAGAGACATTTAATGTGAATGCATTTCTGGGGTAGCTTAGGATTTGTTTTGGGAATGTATAGAAAATTATAGAAAATTGGTTCAATTATGCCCTCAATTACAATGTGTAAAGTCATTGTACTCTGCAACTGATGGCAGAATTGGGACCAAGTCGTATATAGTGAGAAATAWGTTGTAGCTTTTATGTTTTCATATTTTATGCTCATGTACTCCATGTTACTGTCTGTTATTTATGCGAGGCAGTTGTTATCCTTTGTTATCCAATTGTTCTTTTTTGAAATAATAACCCTGGATAGAGCCTGGAGGGTCTAACTCATCAACACCTACATTACAACGTGTTATTAATTGGTAAATATCTCATTCCTAAAGGGAACAATTGTGTGTTTTTCATGCCACATACAAGTCCAGGCGTCCCAACTGTTGGAACCACCATTGCAGGTAAGGAGAACTGCTGAAACGAATGAGCTGTCTCATCTTCTCCAAAAAGGATCACCATGTGATGTGCAAGCCCCTCTTGCACTACTCAGCCCTTATCCTCCTTATCTGGAACACTCCCCACTGCAAGAGTCAGTTCTTTTCATCACCAGTACCCATACAAATCCACCTGCCAATGAAAGTGCCCGTAAGCACTTTGCCAGTTCTGTAGGACGGTTTCTGCTTTGTCAAACCATTATTAATGCTCTTGAAAATTATGGCTCGATGCTAAAAGGCTCGATGTGATTAAGGCTGCTAGGCACCGCACAAATATCGCATTTTTTTGTTGCTGTTTACATCATGGGGACTCAGAACACTCCCTGGATTTGGGKTTTCTAACTCAGCATGTTTGGCCGGAGCCAACTCTGACAAACAAAGCAGGCTCGAGCATGTATAAAATATAAAGCAAAAAGTATGGTTCATATTTGCAAAGAACACCGTGAGCATAAATCACGACTTACAAAGCCAAAG
This sequence comes from Eudromia elegans, assembly GCA_003342815.1. NCBI lineage: Eukaryota > Metazoa > Chordata > Aves > Tinamiformes > Tinamidae > Eudromia > Eudromia elegans. The sequence goes on along the minus strand of PTEX01000028.1, from coordinate 1,744,515 downwards.
GAAGATGTCAGAACAGTTAACAAATGTTGCTTGTCACCTAAAYACTATGTTGATTGGCTCTAAGAATACATGGATGCATGGTTTTCAGTTGGGCTTGCATGATTTAGCTGATCATATTTAACAAAATCTGCCAAGATCTCCTTGTACCCCATAAATGAGCTCCCAAAATGTATAGTATATAATTGCCTCCTGCTTGTTTTAAATGAAAGCCTCTAGCAGCTGGGAGATGCTACAGTTCTCTGAGTATTCAGACAATTGAAATGCAATAAAAAAAGAATCCTTTTCTGTGGCATCAGCTTTTTGAGGCTGYGGATATTAGGACTTAGATGTGTGATGCTTGTGTGATCAGCAATACAATTCTATATTCATGAAAAAGTAAAATATGAAGTATAGTGTAAAGTAGCTGTTGCATTTGTGCTTTRTCTTGAAACAGTAATTGAATAGCTGCTAAGTGCTGAATCCTGGGGGGAAAAAAAGCTATATGGCTCTTTGGCATTCTTTTATCCAACAAAAGTTCATCTAGCCATCCTAATTTAAGAAATAGCTTTGTATTTTGGTCTCCCAAAATTTGACCAACTATGTTTCAGATGCAATGTCTTCATTATCTTGTATTTTATCAGAGAAGGGGAGGAGGGCACTGTTTTTCTGTGAATTCTCGTGTTGATTTCTATTTGAAGATGCAGCCCAGACAAAGATCTCATTGAATGTGAAGTAAGAAAAGTGCTGATGCTCAGCTAAAGGTTGAAGCATGAAAATCCTTCTCGCATTTCAGTGCAACTCACTGTTAATAGATGACAAATGAAGACACAGAGAAGCCCTAGCACCATGGGAAAACTTAGTCCCCCATTGGAGATTCCATCATCAAGCTTTTGCGAGCACCTCCGATCTCACTGATTTCCTCAACTCCCATTATAATGAAATGTGACGTCCACACAACRTTAACAAAAAACAGAAGCTTATTTTAGCTACAGAGGATCCTACACAGCTTAGGTGAGGTCTACAACCTTCCAAACCGCTGAAGGCCAAGAGAATTGTGGAATCTGGCTCAGTGGGCAATGCTGATCTTCCTCCTTCCTGCACCAAAATTTCCACACAACCGTAAAATAATTTTTTTTTCTTCAAACATATTTAATTGCTCTCAAGTTTTGGCACTTCTGTTACTATTCGATTTCCAGCATGTCCCATGGTAATGACTAGATTTAAGCAAACACCTCAAAATATTTTCCATGAAAACTCCCTTGAATAAAACATTGAATAGTCTTCAGCTGTGTTCACACCCCTTTCATATTTGCTTCCTCTTAATATTCCAGTGAGTGATTTATGGGCAGAAACRTTAACTGAAATAGCAATATTTAGAGGAATGTTACATAACATTAATGGAAGGCAGATTTAAAACTCTTAAATATGGGTATAGTTAGCAAACACAATCTCATTGGAGCAAAAATAATACCATGTGATTTAAGTCCACTCAGCATAACTAACTCATCTCAGTATTCAAAACTGCCACAATCACCAACAAAAGAAGTCTCTGTCCACTGTGAAGTCCAAAACTTAGGATGAGATATAGCTTAGAAAATAATTAGTTTTGAAAAATTATCTAAACAGTTTATGTGTCCAGCCTTTTGGATAAAATACCTGATCCTATCTCAGAATAAATGYTGGATATTGAATACCTTTTAAAAATGTAGAAGTAATTCAAAGTTAATTGTGAACAGGAAGACAGATGAACTCATCTTAGTTGCTTGCTATAAATTATTTGTTTAGCCTTACTAATGTTGCAGGATTCTTGGCTGTTCCTTCCAGACTTCATTGYCAATGAGAAAATATTTGCATATTGCTCCTCATTAGTTTTATTTTGGAAGATGAGTCATTAAGACATACATCYAAAAAATGTATAAACATTGCATGCCTAATCTGCATCAATGAGTTTTATATACGTAAATCAAGTGAGCTTGCATGGAGGTTACTGGTCACAGCATCCTTGGGTGTGCAAGAATGCATAGAGACAAGTTAGGGTATCAACTGTTTAACAAAAAAAAGGAAACACAGACTTCTAAAATATAGTCCTAAAGCTCTTCTGCAGCARGTTCCAGAGAAAGAGTGCGCGCGCTTCCCTGGTACAAAGGACCTTAGAAAGATCTGTGGTATTCCCCTATGAGTGCAAAAATATCTTCATGCAGTATCTGAAAAACCTCATTTAAATGCTCTGTGAATACAGCCCTTCCCAAAGGCCAGGGTGTATTCATGTATTTTGGATGATCTTCAGCTCAAAAACCGTGCGGCTAATGCACCCATCTTACCAYGTAAAAGATTTAGAGAGAGAAAAAGAAAAAAAAGGGAGAGAGAGGAGCTGAAAAAGCCAGCCTAAAGCCTCTAACCTAGATTCATGCTTTTAAATAAATATGGTCTGAGTATGTTCTTATTACCCAATTCCACTAGCAGCTACGATTCTTTCTTTTAAAATTAAGAGCTGGAGTAATTTTTAGGTCCACTTGTACTATATTTTGCCTTTTTCACCTTTGTGGTAAAATCTCTTTAAAATATTAGAATCAAACAACAATTCTGAGGATGACGAGTGCTTTGCTTGCTTCTTCTAGGAGAAAGAAGGGCAGGTTTTCTGAGGATAGAAAGTATGAGTGGTTATTACTGGGGCTGTAACCAAGAACCAGCAAAGTTCAAACTGACACTAGATAACAGGTTATTCAAGATAYTTCAAGGCTACCAGATCTTCTTGATTCTTATGAATCACAGTTAGGATGTGTAAGCAATCACACTTTAGTTTCCTCTCTCCTCCCAAAAAAAAATATTTTCTTACCCTAGAGCCCTCGCTAGCTGAAAAAAATCATCATTCTTTTAATAGGACAGCTATTTTCTGAGCTTCTTAAATTTTTCCAAATTTTCTTACCGCAGAATTGATTCACTTCATTTCTTATCCTCAGACTGATAACAGGGTTTCTATAAAAATGAACATTCATGATCAAAGAGCAACTTGGTATTATAAACAAATTACAACAACTGGGCATGCTTTGAAATAATTTAACCTAATTAAGCTCAAATGCTTTCAGCAAAAGCTTTTAAAAAATGGGTGTAATTGGAGCTCCATTCAGGTTCAGCTGACTACATATTTTTAGTTTATTTGATTTGGGGATTTTTTTTTTTGCTTTTAGAGTTTTGCATAAACAAACATTTTGACAGTGTTGCCATCTTGGGGAAAAAATGTTGGTGGTGCTGAAAATTCAAATTTCCAAATGAAAAGCAATTTTAATTGCTCATTTTTACAGTTCTGGTAATTCACATACAATGTGGCATGTGGCAGCTCTGTGACTGCACGTCTTTCACTTGTGTGTGCACAGGAACAAGCGTGTCCATGGTGTGCCTGGCATGTGCACCTCTGAATGCACCTTCTGAATCTCTTCTGCCTCAACCCACTAAATCACAGACTGGTTCTGAGTAGCACCTTGGAAAGCCCCATGGTACTGTCCAAGGCCACTGCTTTATTCACRTGACATTCCCAGGTGTGACATTGACATCCCAGCTTCAGGATGTCTTCATTGTTTCACAGTTTATTGTTGGTTCTTATGGAAAATTAACTTTTAGGCTAGGATCATCAGATGGTGGTGTCTAACTGATGRCCTCACTTTCTATCTCCATTTTGAAAATATCAAATGACACGTTTCCTAGCAGTTTATCAATTACAATACACTAGGTTATCATGATCAATCATCTCCTAAAATCTAATTTTAAAATCTAATAAAAAAACTAATAAAAAAATTAAAATCTAATAAAATCTAATTTTAAGCCTTTTTACAGCAATATTAGACCAGAGTCCYTTGCCCATTGAAGGCAGTCATTTTGAAGGTGTAGAATCATATGTGGATGGTAAAATGACACAATGCTTTTTACTGAAATGCTAACTAACTTTAAGTTTGCAAATATACTTCTTTCATAGTCTTTATAGGATCCTGTATATGATGAGGAATTGATTGCTATAAAAACTGAATGTTAAGTAACAGAGCTTTGAGCATCACAATCACTTTTGGTTATGTGATATTCAGTCTTTCTGCAGCATATAATTTAATTTTTTTGATTTATTTTATTTTTTAATTTCATTATAAAATAATTTGCTGTTTGCCTAGCTGTAGAATTTTAATGGGAAGATAGTAATTTACTGAATGATTTTTATTTCGTTTGATATCTTCAGCAATATCTTAGACATTAAAATGAAAGCTGTGGGTGGATCAAGGTCTGGATGAATAATTCTCCAATATTTGGGAGACACCAGAAACATTTCTGGAAGAAGAAATCCAAGTTCATTCTGATTTCCAAGTAGTTCTGCATAGCCATTAATACTAAAGTTCTTTGCAAATCCATGCTTGTAAAAGTTTATTACAGCAATGATTACTGAAGGTCTGAATTGAAACAAATTTTTATATACATTTCAACAAATATTTGTGTTCTATGATACTCAAAATTTTCCATGTTTATTGCTGCTTTTTCATTTCATGAGAAGAAAATCTYCAATAAAATTTATTTTAATAATTGGAAAGTATTAGAAGTGCTAAACTAAATTACCTGTAATTATATAACCTTCTGATTCTGCCTGTGTTTAACAGATTAAATGTTCTGCCTTTACAACTTTCAAGGTTAAGTGCTCATAATGGGACATGCTGGTGAGTAGGTCATATAATCCACAGCAAGAGGTACTCAGCAAACCAAATGGAAGATAATTATTAAAATCTATAACAYATAACTTTAATCTCACACTTAAATTATAAGGAAACCACTTGGAAAGAGCTGAAGGCTATTTGCAGGTTCTGTGTATTCCCTTTGCTCTCCCCAGTGATCAAAGATTGGGATTTCGCGTCATGGATGGGTGTAAKGGCTAATTTGGAGGAGATACGAAAGTCGATAGTTAAACGTCCAGGTTACTGTGACTCCGTAACTGGAGGCATTTACCTGTCACTGAGCAGTCGTTTGCGTCGTGAGGTTTTCCATAGGCTTACATCGTCGTGGTGAGAGTTAGAAATCAGTGAAAGTCAATGAATCTGAACAAGCAGATAAATTCTCTCTGTATTTCAGCATTATGCTTTTAACTTAAATAGTTCCTTTTTAATTGGTGGACTTTACAGTACACTGAGAAACAAGACTGACTTGTTTTTTGCAGGGAGTTTTCAGGAGGCAGTCACAGCTAAGCCTCTCAAAAAGGCAGCCTGCTTTTGTCACATATATTTTTCCTTTCTGTTTTTTATCTTGAATCCTCATTTTAGTGATATTTTCTTTTACTAAAAGCTGTGCAAAGTCTATAAAATTAGGTCCAAAAGCTCTTCAGGTTTGGGGTGACTTGTCTTTAAAAAAGAGGGCCAACTTTGCATGTATAATTATTATACTGAAACAATTGTATTGAAAGCCCTCTATCAAAACAACGGCACCACCTTGCATTGGTGTTTTTCCTCTGTCAGTCCTTGAAATGACCTTGGTTTAATTACCTGCATCTCAATGAGTGAATCTACATAGAAAGTGAAGGTTAATTAATGAAGGATCGTTTCTTACTTTAAACCCATCAGGCAGTGGCTGACAAGCAAGTCTAGTCCATGCAGTATTATCCTATATCTCATTAGAAATGGTCAGATTGATGCTTTGGTCTAGAAAAAGGAAGAGGACAGTTTCTTAATGAAGAGAAGCGATGGTGCTCTTGCAAAAATCTGAAAGCTGGTATAGGAGCCCATTGTCACAAATGCTGCTAAGCTTCAAATTCTTCCATTACCTTCTTAATTTCAAAAGAGTTTAATTTGCTCTCTTTAAACTTAGCAAAGGATCAAAGTCAGCCTCCAAATTTTTCATCCAAAACTTACTACTTTTTTAAAATGAATGAATTAGTTTGGACCATAACTGACAAAATAATTAGGTCCTCTCCCAGAGATTAGTGTAGCTGTCACATTAGCCAGGCAGGTTGCGGCATTTTACAAGCGGTAGCTACGAGAACTTGTACTCTTGACTTGTGCTTCTAGATCTCTGCATAAATCTTTGCCCCAAGGGGAAGAGTTGTGTTTCAGAGCTCACCGGCGGCTCTCTTGGTGGCCCTGGCCATGTCCAGCAAAGCGTTCAGAGACTCRGCTCAACCGTCCTTCCCGCCAGGACGTGCCCTCTCAAACATGCAGGAAAGCTGTTTTACAGCTCCATAAAGGCATGAGGAGCAAAGTAATGAAGCAGACTGAGGAGGGTCTTGCTGTCATTGCAGTAGGTAAATCAGTGATTAAATAATGGTTAATATGTCAGTTACAGCACATCGAGCAAYGGGCCACGATATCAGGTCTCCTTATCTCCTACTGTTCTCGTGCCTCCAGCAAGCCCAACACTTATTGTGGAAGATTCAGCTTTGGTCATTAAAGCTTTGTTTGCGTGTGTGTTTTTTAAGGCTATTGTGAGATGAGAATGAGGTGAAACTCAGAATCGTGCTCAAACTTGAACATGAGATCCATATTGTAGAACAAGCAGCGGTATCACTACTGCCAATGGCTGAGCTTTAAAAAGGGATCTCACTGCTGGTGTCTATGCCCCTTGCCAACACAGTGCGTGTATTTATTACTAAACTGTGAAACGTTGTCCATGGCGAACATGGACAGATTCCTGACGGATATTCTGTAATAAATTATAAGTACTGGCAAATATATTGGTTGGATGATTTATTTTTATATTTCAGGGTCTTCTGACTGTTATTCAGCAATTAAATAATCTCTTGAATGACAATGTAMTGTGTGTTGTAAAACACCCTCAAAGACCACCAAGGCCAAAAACATCCAGACATGAAGGAGTGGAAAAAGACCCTTTCTCAAACTGAGCACYTGAAGCCAAAGTTCACAAGTTCTGCTGCAAGCCCTGAAAGGCATCTGTAGTTCTAATGGTAGAGACATACAAACAGCAGGCAAAACTTTTCATTTCCAGTTACTGTACTTGTGTATTTGGCATAAACCAGCTTGTGGATGATTTTAGAAAGATGCTTGCACTTTGTTTATTTTGAAGACCGTGGAGGAGTAAATGTGTTTAAGACATGTGCCTTACAGCTGGCTATATACAAGWAGGAGGAATTTGGTCATATGTCACACAGGACTTTTCAAAACACAAAATGAGACTCATTTTGCAGTGAAGCTCTTGTGATAGACCTTTGCAGAAAGGCAGGTTGCACCAGTAGTGTTTTGTTATACTCCTAGCATCTTGGATTGCAGTGCTCAAACCAGACCTTCTACAGACAAGGGACCTTCCCTTTGGAGGCTTTAGTTCAACAAAGGTGCAGAGGTTTGTTTGCTGATGTGTTTCGACTAAATGACTACATTTTGACTAATTTTGCAAGCAATATGGATTGCAAACATTGTTTCTTTGGTTTAGATTGTAATATACTCTTCAACACCTTGCAACTCCTCTTAACTGTTTATGATTTTCCCTCCTCAGCTTAATAATGGGCCAAAAATTAAATCATTTTTCATCATCTCCTCTGAGGGTTTACATAAAGAAGGTGGAGCTGAGCTGAGAGGTAAAACTTTTCATACACTGCATAAAGGCAACTTATATTTTAACAATTTAAGTGGTAAAWTACTCTGTCCTTAAGCAGAAAATGTCGTGTGTGATCATGCTTCTGTCCTATAAAATGTGACTTTTCTATATGCAGAAATATTAGGAATTGTTTCTGTTTTGGTCATGTGCCAGAATTTAACTCATCACACTTTTATGCCTTCAAGTATTGAAAGAAAAATGATATTAAAAGTTTTCTGTAACTGTGAAACAGAGCTCATTTACCTTTGTAATTTTCTATTAATTTACTGCTAGGCTTCATTTTGCATTTAATTCAGTCCTCTAATGGCTTAAAACTGTGTCTTTGGTCTTTGCACATTTGTGGTCTCAGTCGTGTCAAGCTTTCTCATCTACTTTATGTTCATTTATTTTAACTTTTAGTGGTCTTCTAGCCAATTCTTTATCTTTTTTATTACAAGAGCATGAAATTTTATAATGCCCTAGAGCTTTGTTAGTCAGCTGCTACAAGGTTCTTAACCTTAGTTAATTTATTCTTTCACTTTTGACTTTCAGATGTGGAGCATGCTTTAATATTTTGGTTTTGAATATGAAAGCAACTTTTATTAAGTCGGTTTATTGTATTATTAGATTTTTATTTCGCTTTACAGTAGTGTTTGGGTATCCTGCTAGTCATGCCATGTATCTTTTTATATAATTTTTTATTATTTAAACTTTATTATATGAATATGTTCCTAATATACAATTATAAGTCTTTTCCTAAAGAGTAAAAGAAGAAATAAGAGTTTTCACTAAACAGTTTTTACTGTAAGAATTCTTATACCAAAGAATCTTCGCAAGCAAGCAAAAATATGTTCTTTTTACATTTTACACCATTTTTTTTGTTGTTGTTGCTTAGTATATTAGTAATTTCTGAGTAATGGCAGAAAGAAAGGAGGGGAAAGCACTAAAAATTATCATCTGCCTTAATTTTAGATGATTATTCTGAACACATCCTGTATGCTCATCATGTGACGTAATGCTGCCTGCTCTAGCAATTTGGGCAGTCCCGTGGGGATTCATTAAATCCCTACAGCCATGTTGTTATCCAGGAGTTTCATATTTTTATCTTTCAAAAGTAATTATTAGCATTCCCAGCCAGAGAGCAAAGCTTGGAAATATAAATGCTAGTCTCCAACTTGAAAGGACTAATGAAAAACAGAACAATACAAGGGGAAAAARAAAGGGGGGTTATTACTGTTTTTAATTTCTCTTATTTTAAGGCTGATATTCTAATTCTGAGGGTCTAGCTGGCGTTATACTTGGATTAGAAGTGTTACGTAAATGAAAGATGCATCAAACTCATGAAAAGCTCTTCTGAACTTCTTTTGGACCTGCATTTGGACCAGAGTTGAGACTTGACGCTTGCCCGAGCCCTCTGCACCATTTTTACCCCTTATCAGTCTTTTCATCTGCACCAGGCAGTATGTCAGCCCTTGTGGCTTCCATCCAGGGCTGCTACCTGGAGCTGCAGATCTGGGGAGGGAAAAGGGAAAACTGAGCAGCAGAGGATGGAGATAGCACGGAAAGATTAGATACTAGCTTAACTGAGCTACCCAAGATTAAACATTATCAAGTTCTTCAGTCTCATCAAAGAAGTGCAATTTGAAGAGAGAGGCTCAAAAGAGAAAAGGATGGAAGTGGATGAGAGCCGGAGCTGTACTGGAGCTTTAATATATCCAGCTCCAAATGTCATGGCTCAGCCCCAAACATTATTATTAACAGGATCCAGACTGGCTGCTCTTATTCGCTTCTCGAGTCTTTCCAGTTTGCAGAGTTCACATTGCCAAACTACTTCTTGTATGGAGAGCTACAAAGTAATATTTCAGTTTTTTATATATATATTTTATATATATATATTATATTTTTAGGGTTTTTTTTAGTTTTGTTCTTGAATTAAATGTTTTTTGGGAATACCTTGGTTACAGCAATGCCAACCCAAAAAGGTTCTCGATAACACCACAGTAGGGAGCAAGAATGGATGAGATCCAGAAAGGGGTTGGGGAGGTTCTAAACAGGGAGAATGAAGAAGGCTTKGAAGGAGGAGAAGTTCCCTGATTGGCCTTGTGAGTTTGCTTATGGGGCAGGATATAAAGAAARGATAAAATATCAATTTTCCATTCAAACACCACTCTCTGAGCAAGTACACTCACACCTCGCACCAAATGATTTACASAGGACAGGGTATTCATGCTGCAGAGGACAGCACTGTCACTCTGCTTCTCTTCTGCTTTCTCAGATGGTTAGATTCAAAGTTTGGAAATATAAAATTAAAATCAAATGAAAAGGGTATTCTAATGAAATGCATTGATGGTGTTGGCTAGATGTATAATTGCCACAGTTTACTGTAGTATTACATTATTAAATTCTCTGGCTTATATGCACTTCCATTAATCTGTAATCTTAATAAAAATGGATTTTCATTTCAGAACAGGTAAGTGCTCTTGTTATAATTCTCATTCTTAACATGATATAGTCGTTATTCCACCTACATTATTTACTTGTGTATAAGTATCAAACTGACTCCAATACCTTGGAGTTTCCTTTCTGTTCTTCAGGGAGCTAACATTTAACACAATTTTTATATATATATATTATAATATATATGTATATGTGAACATTTCTTTGTCAGGTAGAAGCTTTTAGTCATTCTGACATGAGGCTTTCATACAGCAAAAATATTACTAATACTATTTTGCCTCTARAGTGCATTTGTTATCAATATGCACTTAAACTAGTGATCAAGAGTTGGTGGGAGAGACACCTGCTCTGCATTTCTTATCTGTTTAATACCTTAGGGATACATCACTTAATAATTTAGTGCTAAACCATTTAGCATTTTAGCCCATCATCTCTTATATTACACATAGGATTTCAGTAAYGTCTGATAAAATTATGTGTTAGCTGCCTTATGTGTGTGTAAAACTTAATAAGTCTTCTCCCCCCCCCAAGTTTAATAACTGATTTCTTACATTTATGGATGTGAAATTTTATTGCTCATGAATATAGTTTGAACCTAAATCTTCATATCTTATAAATTGATTTTTAGTTTCCTTTTTGACCTTATGAATTTCAATCAGACATTGACCTCTTGTTGCTCATGAATCTGACTGATTTAATGCTATATAACAATAATACTGTAGAAAAGCATTATCATAAGAGCCCATAGGGTTTGCTGAAACCCATAACTAGATTTTGGAGGCCTCTAGCAATAATAATTCTTGACCCAAGACTATTCTTTAATGCCTCCATCCTTTACTCTTCCGGACTGACCAATGCTTGTTTTAGTACGTTCAAGGAAAGTGGTGGAGACTCCCAGGAGGATATGAGCTAAAACCGTATGTAAAAGCTAATGCTAAATATACTCGAGAAACACGATRCTTATAAAAGACCAGTTCTGCTTGGGACTTGTCACATTTTGAAGCAAATGGAAAAGACTCTTTAAAAGGAGACTTTTGAGGCAAAAGAAAAAGGTATTTTCTTAGCATTTAAGTTTTTCAAAAATAAATTTAAAAAATAATGCTAATTGTCTTTACGGGAATGTACTGTTATTCTTCGGTCTATCGTTATGGCTCCAGCCTAAATAGAGGACTTGAATGATTACTGCTTTGTTTGCTTGGCTGTACTAATTTAATTTAATTGCTTATAAGCTTTGGTTTAGCGAATAACTGGGTGTTAGTGTTCATTTTTTCTTATTAAGAAAGTCTTAAAATGAAAACAAAAGGGTGAAGGACATAAGACTGTGGCGTTAATTTATGAATGCTGCATGTGACTGACTTTGGGCATGAATGTTTACAGTATGAATATATTTACTATATATAGATATATGTGTATATGTATGTAGGACTTTCATATATTACGTGGTTATTAGGATATAAGGAGGGAGCACCAAAAATCCAGATAATACCACTTCTGATAAACAGGGCRTGGGGTTAAGAAACAACGCATGAGCTATGAGCTGTGAAATACTCCTTCCACACTCTGGCCAAAATTATACAGGTGTTTCAGCATGACAGGGGGCAAACAGATCAAAAGGGCTACAATCAGTTAAAAACTCCTTCTGTTCTAAGGTGATGGCCAGTTTATTAGGGATTTATTTATGAGGAGCTAATTGACACAGACACTGTCTTGGAGGGCTAAAGGATAAYAGGTCTCAAGCATCCAGAACTATGTAAAACTTAAGAAAGAAAGAGAGAGAACTTGCATTAAATCATCTCTCTTATGCTTTGTTATATCCTTATTTTCAATAGTAAATTCTACTGCTCTATGCTGTTTAACTTGTTCGTCAGTGACTTGGATGAGACGACAGAGTGCACTCTCAGTAACGGGCACTCCAGAGGGCTGTGCTGCCATTCAGAGGGACCTGAACAGGATGGAGAGTTGGGTTGACAGCCAATATGAATAGGGTTCTTTGGGCCTTACTTTTTTTATCTAATTTTGTCAATATTGGCAATAATTTTGYTGTTTCAATAACTGATCTTACTCACCTGCTAAGAACCCTTGTCGTTTTGAATTACATACCCTGCCCAGATATTGTTGCAATTAGCTATTACAAAATATCATGAGAGAAGTGTACAAAGGTTTGGAATCCAAAATTGTAACTGTATGTAATCATGTCTTAATTTCCTTAAGCACATACCAATGAGTTCTGTTTATCTGAGCATGCTGCTTATTGATCTGTGTATGCAGATGCAGTAATTGCACATGTAAATTTGGAGCAATATGATGTGAGCACATAATCTAAATTCTACATCCCTTTGCCCAGCATTTCCAGTTGATTGGTTAATTGCCATCCAGCCAGTCACAAACACTAGGCCTGTGGACTCAGACTGAATTAAAACCATTCGAATTCAGGGCATACGTTTTTGTTTAGAAAAAAGTATTATGGAAGATACTTCTTTGAAGATGTTCAGTTTATAGATCATTTCCCTTCCACAGCCACCTATCTCCAAGGTAAGATTCAACTGGAAATGAGGGATCTTTCTCATGGTATGCTGATCACCTCTTTTTAAAAACAGGATTTGAAAATGTACATGATTAAAATTGTTGAAATGTGTTGACCTTAAGTTGGACACGCTTTGAATTATTTTAATGACCAGTCCCCACAGCAGTTCACCCAGGTAGAGCAGCTTTCTASATCTTCTGCAGTTCAGCTTACTACTTGGACCATGTAAGATGATCAACCCTTTGGATCTTAATATTGAGACAGACTTGTGCTACTGTGGCTGCTAGGTTGAGCAGAGACAGGAGAACAACTTCTGCATGTTTGGGTATAGAATGACTTCTTATTCTCACCCCTCTGGTAGATCTTCRAGGTAATACAGATGTCCCCTACCATGCCAGCCATGAGGATGTAGCCATTACAACCCATACTTGAGCGTATACCAGTACAGATAGGGGCTTGTTTCCAAGTAGGTCTCATGGGACCACTGGAGTCCCCCTGCCACATGTGTAGCAGTGGGTCACACCRTGCCCAAGCGTTCCGCCTCCTTGGTGGGAATGTGGAGATTGGTGTGCATGGGAGACTGTGTGGGAAGCACTGGCTCGAGTGAGTCAGGACGTGGGCTTCAGGAAGTCTGCATGTTCGAATGTTGGTCCAAACTGTAAGGATCATTTTTTCCCCTGAGAATATTTAGCGTATAAAAACTATATCCAAAAAGAGTGGCATAATTTAAACAAACCTAGGAAAATAATCATTAAAATAACTGAAAAGTATTTGTAGATGGGGGAGATGGAAAGGAAATGTTGTCTTTTGTTTCCAGCTGCTGTCCTGACRTAGTACCAAACAGAGTTATTTGGGATCATCGGATATTTCTTCATTTTTGGTTCTCCAGCAACTAGAATCTATTTTGATTTCTTGGTGTCCTTTCTACTTATGCTGTATTACTCATAACTGCAGCGCAGTGGTAGCTGCCAATACAAATTTAGTCTTTTCTGTTTATTCTGTGCTGTCTTGTCAAAGCAGATAAGTCTGCTTTGCATTAGAGCTCAAAAATTTAATTGTGGGAAAATGATGAGTCACTCCAGCTAAGGTAAACCAATGTCTGTGTCAGAAGACTTTCTTTTGATGTACAAAGCAACGAAATGACATTAGGGCCATGAGCCAAAATCACCAACTCTCACACCGAGGTGTCATTTACACTTCTCTGAGACGACAAGGCTCTCTGAAAAACTAGAGGTAAGACTGATGTGGGGTCAAGCTGGAAAGAAGAGMACAAAACAAGCAAAGGGAATCTTGCAAACTTTGTGAGCTTTCGTGAGCAACTCAAGCCATCTCCTTGGGAAAAAAGCTGATAAAACAGCTCAGGACACTGCTCTGGATACTTTCTTTCCTCCTTTATCCTTCCAAGGAAGGGAGTTTATCAAAGAAATGGGACAAGTGACCTTCTCTGGCCACAGGAATGCTACCAGGTCTAGAGGAGGGGACCACAGTTGTGAGGAGGTTTGTGGGAATTGCATGGGAACCATCTTGAAAGGTTTTTTATCCCTGTCTTGCCCTTTCCTGCCATACCCTTCAGATGCCACCTAAGACCCTTGGACCTCCTACGTGGCCAAGCTGTCTAAGTGAAGGTCATTGGGCGAAAGGCTCTGGACAGGCTTCCTCCACATTTCTCAGTCCTTTTGAGAGCCCTCTTGTAACAGTTTAGAATTCCACAACAACCCTGGCTTTTTTTCCAACGTAAAATAATTACCAGTACTGAAGTCCATCATATTACATGAATGTAAACGTACAGAAATGAAGATGAAATCYTTTTCCTAATTGCAATTTGACTTAYGTGATGTTTAATCTAGTCCTGTCGTTTGCAGCTGATGGTGTTGAACCTTACCTATGTCCAGAAGTTTACCTTTCATGTAAATTTTGAATTGATAATCCAGTTTTACTTGAAAGAAAAACACACTTTATACACTGAGATAATCATTTCAGATGCTTTGCTTAACTGAGATGTTTTGCTTAACTTTTACTGCATTTTAATTTTGCCCTGCTATGACTTGCACTGGAGTGATGTGCTGAAGTAACGTGTCTCTGTCCACAGCCAAGCTCCAACACGAGTGTGAACTTGGTCTCTGGGAAATTCAAGGCAGCAATTCCTGTGTGGAGCTTATGTACCAGGTTCTTCTCCCAGCTAGTTTTAACTGCATACAAAATTACATGAAAGAATTGGCCAGCAATACAACAGGCACCCTAATGAGATATCTGAAATCTTGAAAATGTGAATCCGAGCTGACCTACACCGTGTTAGCACTGGAGTAATGCCGCTGACTTTGATGGAGTCGTTCGTAATTTACAGCTATGTAAGATCAAATATATAGCACAAAGTACAGAAATGTTAACACAGACAGTCTCTGTCAGAGGAGGGATGCTTATTCTAATGGTACCTCCTGTCAGTCAAGTCCTAGACTAGATGTCACTTAKGAGGACAATGGGTCACCCTTTTTCCTCTCTTCTGAATATGATTAAAAATATAAAAATGAGAGTTAGAATGGAAAAATGAACTATTAGGAAAATAAATAAGGGAACAAAAAAAAAGAAATTCGGGAGGAGAATGAAAGACAAGTGCCCTAAACAGCCCTGAATCAATTACCTCCAGCTTTGCAGAGGGTGAAGTGGTTGTCTCTGCAGCTTGAAATGAACCATATTACTCAGCCACATTACAGTCGTCATTCCCTATATCAGTCTCCCAAGGTTTAGGCAAGACTTCTTCAGCAAGTGCCAAGCTGCTGCCAATCTGAAGGAATGAGAGATCCAGGATCCCTCAGCAAGCCAAAGCCAATGTGCTATAAGGGCAGTTTCCCTCCAAGAGTCACATACAGCTAAATCAGACCGAGCAAGGGAGAACAGAATAACCATCTGATAAAGTCATATCAGACATGACTAAATAAAGGGAGGGTTCAGCCCACATCTTTCAGACCAAGCTGGAGGCAAAAAAAAAAAAAAAAGAGGAACAACTTTGCAGAATTGAAATGCTGGATGGATTATTGCCCTTCTGTGATGGTCTTGCAATGTGCCTGACCCTTTACATTTCATTATAGCAGGGATTCAAATCAACACTAATATCTTCTCTGTGCTAGTTCTTGCATAAAAACAAAAGACAGTATTTTTCTTGAGCAGAAAAGAGGGCTCAAGTGCAGAGCTCTTAAGGCACAGAGCTTTTTGGTACCTAATCACAGACTGAGTATGAGCCATGCTGGAACCTCCAGTCACATCTGCTTCGAGACATGTGAATTGTCTTCTTTGAGACGGCCTCCTATGCCAAAAAGACCAGACATCTTCAAGTGGCTGCTAACATGCCAGGTTCCAGGTTTCCCAAAGGAGATGCCGCTGTGTAAGGACTAGCTCTGCGGAGACACGCCGACACTCCCGCGACTGCTGGGCACCGACGTTGTTACRCACCACCAAAACACAGGCCTGGGTGTCTCACGCTGGACTTGTGTTCTTTAAATGAAGGTATTTGTAAGTTACACGGCACTTCAAGCAAGGTAAGCTGGAAATGACAGCCCTTTTTGAAGCCCAGTGATACCTAAGTATGACAAATACTGTAGAAGTGCTAATGCTGTTTTGGCAATTTCCTGGAAGGTCTGTGGAGTGGAAATTCAGTTCATTAACTGATGCTGATACCTCCAGAAGTCATTTCAAATTGTTTTCCTGAAATAAGACTTGAACCCAGATGGCAGAGGTGAACCCACTTTGCTAGCCTCCAACAAGAGATGTTATAGGTTCAGAAACAATATTTATATTCCCAAATCTCTCCCTCTCTTTCTCTCTCTCTTTTAAGCTTATTAAAATTAAAAGCATGACCTGCCACATCACATTACATCAAAACATGATGTAACTTCTTAATTTAAGAAAAAAAAAAGTTTTAATTTATGATGTTGCATTATGCCACAAAAAGCTTTTGTTTTCCCTAGAGTAACTATAAATTTTTTACAGCGACTGTTTATCCAGTATCTTTGGCAGACTGAAACAGGGAGCGTTGGCAAAAAGCAGATATTTAACAGCTACTGACGAACAGCTTATGAATCACCAGAGCTGAATCCTGGCACACATCTCCCTGTAGGTACCTTGCTGAAATCACCCATCTTCCCCTCACCTTCTTCTAACTGCAGTAACGTTGAGTAACTGACTGATTCTGAACCACTAAACTTGATCCACTTTATCCTTTCAAACCTTTATATTTTGGGAGGAAAGCACTCTTGCTATAAAAATGCCACAGAAATAACATTACAGGAGCACAGTGTCCAATATGGATTTCCCATTGATTCTGAATAACCCAGGAAAATAATTTTCATATAACAACACTTGGCATTTATGTTTTTATATTTCATTTTCAGATATAAAATGGCTTTGCAAAGTAACTTTACCTATGCTGCTATACAGATGGAGAAACTGAGGCACGAGCAGTAGGGGATGTCATCGTTAGAGCCATAGCTTGGTGCAGGTCTGCTCTGCTGGTTCAGGTATGTTCTGGAGGATGAATTCATAAAGTTTGGTGGATTGTTTTACATGTTCTTGCCAGGCAAGCTGGACTGTCCTGGGATGTGAAAGGATGTTCAATGACCTGTATCTCTTATCGTCTCCTTACTTGTGTGATATTTTCCTTTGGCCTGGTCTGGTGGGATCAGAGAAAGCCCAGTGGAACTTGAGAACAAGGACTAGTTGTCCGAACATGGGTTTTCAAGCCCTTGGATTCTAAAACACTTGCTTTATAGGGTGGACTGTGTATCATAAATCTATAGCACAGGAGTATGGTCATATTGGCTTAACTGTCTTACTAAGACTGGACTTATTTCTCACACAACTGATAAAAGTCATAATGCTGTCAGTYGCTGGTATACTAGCTGTACTCAACTTTTACTGCTTCCTAGTTCCATGATCCATAGTGCACATATGGAGTATAAAGCCTTCTTAAAATCATAGCCCCTTAACTAAAAGCTTTTTCTGAGAGACAGTGTGGTTTGAATTATACTGAGGACCACAAATAGCAATTGCTCTTGGGCYRCTGCCTTTGAAATAGATCTATTTTAGGTGGATATTCCTCTTTTGAAGCGGTACTTCCACCCCTATGTATGTGCTGCRCTGCTTGTACCAAATAACCTAGCAGAGGAGAGAAAACGCCATGACTACTTACAATGTAAATCCCATGCAATGATTTTCATCACGTGTAATGTGTGGGTGTAAGGGGGACAGTTCTATTCGCTATTACACWGTTGGCATTTTGAGTACCCTAGGGAAAACAAAATCACAAGGCTATGACCCTCTCCATTCATGAAAGTCCTGGAAGTATCTGTTTAATTTCCATGTTGAGTGAGAGAAAGTTCTATTTTTAAAAAATATTAATGCATCAGGAAATCCTTACATCAATTCTGGTAACAAGCACTTCTTACCTTAATGCCATTTCTCCAAGTGACAGATTGGTAAAGGTAACCTGGGTTGTTTTTACTGGAGATCAGATCTTCAGTTTGGATCAGTATGTAGCTCTGCAAATGACTGCACCTGCAGAGCTGTCAGAGCAGAGTCTGGAATGACTGTGGGCTGTGTAAAATCTGTCAAGCTACACCTCAACCATGGTTACCACGGTACAGCCCAAGAGAGGACACTTGACCAGCAGGAGCGTGAGAGAGGAGAGCAGAAGTCTCAGGTGAAAATGCTGGATGAGGCTGACTAGAAACTCCAGGCTGTCTTGCAAATGTGGAAGGAATTATCTTGAAGGAATCTCCTGTTGATTTGACAGAGGAGGTTTCAAGTTTTATGGCATCTTACATTATTGTTTAAATTCATTTCAGGCAAGAAACATACTTTTTAAGGTCAGGAATACAGATTTGTTAGATGCTAAGACACCTGAAAAGCAAGAATACAGATTGTAGGATGAATATTTTACAGAGTAATTATTTAAATATATTCAAGTATGAACATCTTTAGATCCTAAATATAGTATTCCTTAAAAATATAATCTTACAATAAAATCTAGCCCACTCATATACTGCTCATACCATTCCAATTTTCCATCTGAACTAGTGTTTTTAAAAGTAGTGTCTTGGTTGTTTAAAGTGCCCCACTGATATTTTTGCCCCAGACTTTGATTTCTGGCATAACACTTGCATGTCTGTTGATGATGGTACACAAAGTCTTTGCCAGCACCGCTCAGCTCAAGAGCAACCCACGTGTTGTGTGTTCCTGTGCTTAGGGACACAGAAACGTGGTGTCTGGAGGGCTCTGGCTTGAAAGACAGGACAGTTATAGGGGGAGGATTTAGGTTGGTTAATGAGATGCTGGGAGATGCAAGGAGGATGTTGGTCTCAATATGCAGTAAAGGTGGGGAAAGACAGCATGGATGCCTGCCTTCATCTCCACATTTGTCTTGGAAATTAATAAAGAATACGCAAGGTGTAGCAGCTGTTAGTGCTAACTCCTTAACAAACTAGCTTTGGGGAACTTTGTTGCTATAACAGATAAGAGGTCCACTGACTCCCAAGATTTCCTGGATTATAAATCAGATTTGCAGCTAGGTTCTCCAAATGTGCACACCACATCAAGCTCAAAATTTAAGGTTTGGCTGTTTTGTCTATGCATTGTAAATAACTGTAGCTCAAATTTTATGTCTGATTATACCTCTTCTGAGCTTTGTGTCTCTTTGTACCAAGATTCTTTTTTTTTCTTACTCTGTATTTGCTGTTCTACTATCCCAGCAGAATTAAGTGTAACAAGGGTAAGAACCAGATTTCTTCGCATGCATCATACACACATCTTTTCAGTGTGGTGGTTTGGATATAAGAGTAGCTGCAGTAGAAACCTTTAGCCTGTCACATGACTGATTTCTTGGCAAAAATTTATACAGTGCTTTCCAGGCCTTCCCATGTTTAAAATACAACACCATGAAATCTTGGGAATACGGACAGTGAGGAATGGGAGAGCCTAAGGAATAGGTCCGCATCAGGATAGCGCTAAGCACACAAACAATTATGTGTGCAGCTCGGGCTGATTCTCATATATTGACATAGAGCCACTACTGCATTAAAAGGCTCAAAGGACTGAAACTTTTCTGCTCTATTCTACTGTACTTTGACCTCTTACCCTGCTGGATGAGGGTGTTTGTGCTGGGAGAAAAGGGAACTTGCTTCTCATTGAGAGTGAAGCCGGAGGACCTGGCCCACAAAGTTTACTGTGTTCTGCTTTCTTTCTGGAGCCCCCAGAACCAAATCTGTGGGCAAGGCAAATAGGAAAGCACTATGAACTCATAGCAACAGCATTAGACGTTGTTTTCCTAAGTGATATATTACCTTCATAAAAGGGTGTTAATGGGAATTTATCCCATTTTCCCATTTTGCACCCACAAATTTTGAGATTCAATCAACTGCCTGCTGTGCGGGTACGGGCTACAAACTAATTCCTGCAATTTGTGCTCACAAAATTTAAGGMTGTWAAAAAAAAAAAAAAAAAAAAAAAAAAAAAAGAGAGAGAAAGAGAAAAGGACATCCCATTACCTTTTCTTCAGTTTAGTTTATCAAGGATTTGCCTGAAGCAGAGGATGGTCTTGACACACCAGCCTCTTAACAAAGCAGCAAGCTGGTACCCAGCTCCAGATGCCCACCTGGGTCTTTAATCAGACAGGATGAAACACGAATTTTTCGCTCGTCCAGTCAAAAGGTACCGCCAGAGGTAGGTTCCTCAGCGAGCAAAGATCACAAAGATGACGGGCATGATGCAAGGGGAGCACCMAAGCCCTCGTCCCCCCCAGAGCTGCCTCATGCCTTTCTCACCAGTAAACCTAATTTGGGGGGGTGGGGAAAAGAACAGGCTCCACAGCAAGCATTAGGCTTGTAATCTTATATTTTGTTAAATGTAATGCTATAGCCACAAAATGATCACATCTGTTTGGACCTCAGTCTAGTTTCTGTKTCACCAGCACTCTGAAAGCAGTGGAGACAAAATTCTAATTCTGTCCCTCCCAGCTTTTAATCAAAGTTTTCCGTTTGGACCCTTGTCCTATTTTCTCATCTGTTCCTTTTTCACCATGCATTCAGTGCCCTCCACCAACCCCAACAATCTTCAGTAACAAGAAAGGTCCCTTCTCATCGCTTCCTCCAAGCACGCT
The DNA here is from genome assembly GCA_003342815.1 of Eudromia elegans. Taxonomy (NCBI): domain Eukaryota; kingdom Metazoa; phylum Chordata; class Aves; order Tinamiformes; family Tinamidae; genus Eudromia; species Eudromia elegans. The sequence goes on along the minus strand of PTEX01000028.1, from coordinate 1,723,861 downwards.
GCCAGCCACACGCTATCGGTACCTTTACATCACGATTAAAAGTGAGCTACATTAAGTAATTCAGAATACAAACGTGCAATGAAATATCAGCCTGGGTGATGCTATGAGAAGGAAGAGTGTACAGTGTGCTTTATGTGCTTTTAGCTGTTCTACCCTACATTGCAACATGTGCACCCACTCTTGTAACCTTTACTGCTGTGCAAAGATGATCTGTCATTTCTACAAATATATATATATTTACATTGAGGAAGCTTTGAATTCTTACTGCCCTCTAGAGATACTCTACTAGAAACACTCAAACTGACAGAGTCAGCAAAAAATAGTCGAAATTCTGATGTTAACTCCACTAGCTGCATATAGTGTCAATGAGAAGATGTGTAGAAACAGAAATGCACTGAAAAGAACGTTTTTCTTGAGCCTCTCAACATCATTTACATTTGTGGTCAGACTAACGCACATTTATCCCATTCACTGAACTGGGCAGTTTAAGATGAAATGAGTTTCTGTTATGCAAGGGTTTAGGCAAAAGAAGAAACTGAAGAGTTTTTTGTAACGCAATTACAAGGGCAAAAGATGTCGTACCTCATGGCCAGCATGAGAATGCTTAAATTATTTAAATTATATGTGTAACTATATGATTTTACTTTGTTGTTCTCATACTTCTATTTCATATCACACATGCAGGTGTGATGGTGGTGAATGAAGCTGCCTGTGGCTGAGCACGTAAGGCCTGAACTCGCTGCGAGGCCGCGYGGACCTTGGGCTCGTCCTCTCCAAAAGGCTGAACTTCTCTCTGCACTTGTCACGTATTGGTAAAACTTCTRGCAATATAACTGACTGGTTGATAAMTGAGTGATTGCATTTATATTTTGACYGRTTGCACTTATAATTACTGCAGTTCCAGCAAYATTGCTTGAAAGCTGTACTTGTGCAGTTCGGTAAAATCAAAGTCTCTGAAGATCTGGCCAAGGATATGTATTTTATGAAGTCAGAGGGGTATTACTTCATGTGGTTGGGCCAACACTGACAAAACAGCAATTGCAATGCTAGCAATGAACCGTAGCATAGCGCAGCTAAGGATATATTCAGCAAACTGAGATCCTGTTTTCACACTGACAAAAAAAAAGGAGAGAAAAACCATAAAGTATCTGCCTGCATGTGTATATTTTTTCTTCCAAAGGAGCTGAATCCCCCTATCCTGCAGAACCGTATTCATTTAACAGGCTGTCAGCGCAAGTTCCCGTACGTAGCTCTGCCTTTTCATGCCTAATGGGGTTTGCCCTGTACCAGACAAAGCCTATTAAACATGGCAGGGACGCAGGTGACAGCGGAGGACGGTGGCAGCGGCGGTGACTGCCCTCTAACGGCACGCGTGCCGGGAGCCAGCAGGTCTGGAGGCTCCGCTGGACGCGGTGGTGGCAGAAGGGTTCGTGTCCGGAACAAAAAGTGCAAGTTCCACATTATTTGGTTGGTTTTCCAGAGCCGGATGACAGGATAGAGGTGGCAAACGCGATCTGAAAGCAGCAGCATCGCGGGATGAAGACGTGCAGGTGATGAAGGCACCAAACTGGAGGACTTGGCAACGCAACTGTGCTCAGTGTGTGAGTACCAAGCGAAAGCTGTAAATAGTGAATCGTATCAGTGTCTCACTTCCATAGGGGAAATTCAAACGTTTTATAGCTTCCAACAGGGTTAAAACTCAAAACTCTGCTTGTTGAGTCAGAATTTTGTAACTGTTTATGTATCCGATTTGCGTGTGTGCAAATATCGCAACACATAGGTGTATGATGAGTTCTGCATTTAATTTGCAAGTCTATTGAATAATTGCAAAAGCAACTGTATATACTGAAGAAAATCAACCTCCTAAGCCTGAGAGTGCAATCCAAGTTAAAATCATCAAAGGCACACAAAAAATAGTAATTATCATTATTGTCGTTTTGTTAGAATAGCACTAAAGGATTCAGCATGCCTCTCTGCAGTCAGACTCTCTTATAGTCTAAATAAATAAGGGCAGAAAAGGAAATTAAGGTTTCAGTAGTGAATTACTCTGCCCAGTCTCTAAGCAGCTCAGTCAGAGTGTCCCAAATTGAATCCAGATCTTTTGAATCTCAGGCTCTTCCCTCCTTCACTAGACCATTTGTCCTTTCATGTTTTGTGTTCCTTGTAATATTTTGCTCACCATTGTGTTTTAAATCTCCACTTGAGTCAGAGTGCAGAAATAGAAGAAACTTAACTTGCATCTAAAAAAAAATTATTGAGACTTTTCTGAAAGCTGAAAAAGGTTCTGCTCAGTTTGAGGCAAAGTTTCAGASAGCATTTTACTGTAACCAAAACAAATCTTATTCCATACTTTTATTTGTTGTTATTTTTATTAATTCTTTCTTCTCGTCTTTTCCAGTGAGCAAYCCAGAGCTCTGCTTTGAGCTAACATACAATTTTACTAATATTTTTATTTATTTATCCTGTATGTTTAYTCTAAAGGTGAAGGCTGTTTTCTCTTCGAATCCTCAACATCATCTCAATTTGCCATCAATGCTTAAAAATGGTGTCAGAAGATGCCACACACGGGGAAATGTCTTTGACAATGGATTGATGATCTAAAGGGGATCTTCCTTATTGATACAGAAATCAAATAAATACTAGTCCAGAAAGCAAAACCACCTTCTCCAAAGTTTCCTGATTTTATAAATCAAGTTGAAAAGCTCAGATTCAAGACAATATTCTCCAAGGCAGCACTCCCCTGCCCTGCATGTGTTTTGGTGGTGACAGACACAAGACTGGTCCAGCTCTTCCATTAGTCCCCTCTTAGTTTGCACATTGGGCAGGAACGGGGCTAGATTTCTGCTTGGCCTCACCAAAAAAAAATTTCTTTTGATGAAAAAATCAATCATTTATTCAATTCAAATTTATCTAAATAATCAGCAATTTCAAAGGATTAACATATTCAAGTAAAAATTTCCAGAAAGGTCTATTAATTGACCTAATCCTAACAACCTTCTAGTATTAGTAGCATATCTGGTTAACAGAGGAAAAAGCAGTTTGATAACTTACTGGCAAATCTGTTACCTTTTCTGTGGCATTTCTCACTGCTCTTACAAGAGCAGCCTGCTCTCTGCTCGTTTCCCATTGTAACAGAATTTCTGCTGAATCTCATCTTTGGCACATTTCAAACAAGTGTTTGTATGTGTTTGCAGATATGGACTGAACTGGGTATTTTGGAGTGGAATTCAGCAGTGATAGTTTTTCTTCACGATCCTATCAGTCACATTATTTAAGGCCCCATCAGTCACATTATTCAAAACAACTTAAAACTTCAGGTCTTGCACAAAATGTTTACGTGCTGATATTATCCAATCCTTTTTTTTTCCCCCCATATCTTTGTCTCGCCTCATTATTCTAATTCTGTCCTCTGGCTCTTTTTTCCTCTGGTGAGCTTTCAGACACCTTCCTAATCAACGTTAGACGCTGTGGGGAAACGGGTGGCACCAAAGTGAGCACAGGGCTGCTCTGTAATTTGAGGGGCTCCACAATCATCTTTGTGAGTGACGGCACAAGCCAGGCAGCAAATACAGCTCACTCACTCTGGGGAAAAACCATTTGATTTTGGATATAAATGTATTTATATTTATGTGCATATGTTTGTACGCGTCAAATATTAATTTCTTTTATTCTAAGCTTCCTCTCATTTGCATCTGTCCCAGTGCCTCATCATTGCTCATGCAAGGGGGTTCTGCCCAGGGCCTCCTGAYGATGATGAGAGCAGACATGGGAGCCCACACAGTCCTGAAGCAGGAGCCAGGGCTACGAGCCCAAACCAGTGCCACCAGAGCCCACGCATGACCCAGGGCACGAACCACTTCCAATTACTAGCCCCAATCATTTGTAGCCCTTGTAACATGTCCCCCTTCCTTTTGATCTATATGTGACATCCTTTATGTCCTTACCAGGGAACGACCACCTTGCCTCCCTCGGCRCTATACCGGAGGCCACCAGGTTAATTCATGTTGTCTGCCTGGATAAAGAGGAGGGTAGGAAGAAAAGCAGGTCATGCAGTGGCAAGGGTTGAGAAGCTCTGCTTTAAATACTTTATGGGAAACTGTAAAACTTCTAAACAACTTAATAGATTGACTTCTCCCTTCAGTGGCATCAGTAAAACTGAATTATCATCCCCACTTTTAACTGACGCCCAGACCCAATCCTCATCCATCAGGGATCATTTAGTGATAAAGCAATCAATCCTGCCATGGTGCAGAGGGGACAAGCTATGCAAGATACCATCACCAAATATCCTTTCCACCCCAAAGCATTCTGTGAGCCTTTGTCAATGAAAGTGCATTTGTCTAATCTTATCTGCTACCGTATATGTGGAATACCAAGCAAGAAAGTAAAATATGCATTTGATGTACATGTGCAGATGCCAGCCACACAATCAGCTCAAGGAGGAAGACCACCTTTTCTTCCAGGAATTGAGTGCAGGTTGGCACCCAACAGCTATACCACTACAAGTACTGATTTAATAGGAACGAAAATAAACGTGAAGCTGTGTCCTAGAATAAAGCCTTAACATATGAATGATTTCAGAGGAAAATGAAGGATGATATTAAAATATTTTATGTCTGTCAGATCCCTATTTTAGGAAATCCTTTGACTTAAGCYAAAATCTCTAAAAATATTGGTCATCCTTTCATCATCACAGCACACAAAACATACTTTCTTTTTTTAAATTCAAGCTTTGACTCCACRTCAGTAGCAGGGTTTTTTATAGATTTTTTTAAAAACATATAAAAWCAAAGATTTATGCAGGTACAGAGAAGATTACAGGTCTTTTACAGGATTACAGGTATTTTTAATAGACAATTTTTTATTGAGAGGTGTATATAATACGTACAAGTATCATTTGTAAAATTCATTAAAAAGTAAAGCAAAATATTGTCTGTTTCCACTACTAAAGGGGTAGATTTTCAATAGAAGCAAATCATATTTAAATGATATATGCAAAAATTTCTTCTCAGAGGGAAATGTTTAATTTTCCCCCCCAATTTTTTTTTAATTCTATGTAATTTTTAACACCATTTTTTATCCAGATGTGAGTTTCACTAAGGCAGAATTCCTTGGGTGTTTAATGAATGATAACGTGGATACTGGAATAAAAAAGAAACCTTTACCTATTGCTGACTAGGAGTTGGGATTTTCATCAACAAACAGATTCAGGCTAAATTAAGGGGATCCATATAGGAGAGTTCTTCAAAGGCTTTGTAGTTGCTCAACTCCAATTAAAAGCCAATTGAATTGGACATTTAATTCCCATTTGTGTCTATGAAAATCTCTCGTCTATAATGTACTGCATTACAATTCTAGGCTGAAAAGCAGGTGCATAGAAATGTATAAAGAATGCAAAATGCACGTAYGTATTTTGAGGAATAAAGGAAATAATAGATACTGTATTTCATGGTTAGTACTTACAAATGCTTAACAAAGAATATCACCACAGCAGAACACAAAWAACTGGATAATGGCAAATTAAGATTTTAATATTTCTAGCTATGTACACAACCTATCACCAACATAGTTATAAGATTTTTAAGTCTAGAATATGTGTTTTATATTGTGTGCCAGGGCTTTTGGACTACCTAGCTATAAGCAGCTCGTGACAGATAGCCCGTGCAGCACAGACATGCTGGTGACACAGAACTGAATTTCTTTTCAAGGGAATTAACAGGGGCAGGAACCGTAGTGGGGCTCAGAAGTGATGACAATAGAAGATTCTCCTAGGGAAGACAGTCTGACTCGGCAAAAAATTACTGACATATGTAGGACAGCGGAAAGAGCCCAAGAGCAAATATAAATCCTATCTGAAGATCACGAGGTGAAATGTATCAGAAGGAATTACAGGAGATGCAAATGCAAAGGTAAAATGTAATGTGGAACTGTATATCCCCCGCTGCAGAGAAAAAATGACATATCAGATCAGCCTAGTCTGAAAGAAGCCAAGACTGTCAGAATTACAGGAGACACGGGAAGGGTCAAAACCTGACATTCATTCTCAAATCCTTCTGAATTTATTAGTGAGTCAGGTTCGAGTGATGAGACCAAAACCCACCCCAGAAAATTTAATTTTGAGATGGATTTGCATGTGGAAGGGCTTGATTTCCCTCTTCGGACATGAACCTGCTTAAAACTCCCCAGCAGCAGCCGCTGCCTGGAAGTTCCTGGTGTTTGGGGCTGAAATTTTGAGAGAAATGTTCTTGCGGTTCCAATTTCTGCAACCAGTTTTGAGCAGAGCGAGCAGATTGCAGCAACCCTCATGCAAACRCCAGGCTTGTGAGTCAGTGAGGAGCAGCTGCTCACACCTGGACTTTTCTCCCCATCCTCTCTTGGTTGCTTCTTCAGGGGTTTTATTGAACCTGCAGACAAACTGCCTGTAAGAAACCTACGCAGAACAGAGCAGTAATTASAAAGAAAATGAACTGCATCCACCAAGGATGACCCTGTTGAGCACCATTTGGTCAGCAGCAGTTTGGGATGCGAGCAGCATGAACAAAGAGAGAGACCCACTGCAGAATCACCCACGAGGCTGAGGTCTGGGCTTAGCAGTGGTAGCACTGGGCAATAAAGAGCTCTTGCTATGAGCAYGCTAGTGACTCATTTTAAAGAGAACACTAACCAGCGTTTCTCTGTAGAGCAAATACATGCAGTACTTCTTAATTCTGCTAATCAGCTGCCAACTGGGGCAGATTTCTACCTAAACTTTGTGCCTGGATTTGTTGCTCGCTAAGAAACTCCAGGTAGACACCCGCTATTGCGGGCGCTGCAAACCTGGTTCGTGTGATCTGGCTCTGACACAGGCCCTGCACCTCTACTCATCTTCCATGGCCTCGGGACAGACGTCTAAATTAGCACCGAGATGGGAACTGAACTGTTTTAATGAAAATCAGTCAAAAAGAAATGAAATCTATTTAAGCAACAAGTGACATTTAGACCATATTGAATCACAYGGTGAATTGCTTGGGCCCGAACATTCCCAGCCAGATTCCTGAACACGGATGGGCTATCCAGCAAACCCATCTCTGAAGGTGCTCTTTGGACCGTCTCCTTTCTCACTTTGGCTTGTCCTTCTCTGGAGCATTATCCTTCACCAGGGTCTTGTCTAGGGCAAGTTGCTTCATCTCAGTTCTAAGTGGTCCAGGAACCACAAGGGAACTGATCAAGACTCCCTGTCTCTTGATCCAAGAGAAGACTTTAACTCCCTCCTGTTCCCTTTTTATGGTGTAAAGAAAGCAGGAGATACAGAAGTGTGCTCACTGCCTAACACAGAACATAATGTAGGCATATTCTCCRCATGGATAAATAGGCAACTCTAAGTAAAAATGGTAAAAAAACTCTTAACTAGTGCAAGTGTGGCAAAGAAAGGTTAGACGAGAGAAGGAGATGTATTTCTTCAGAAATTCAGCCAGCAACCAAAATACAGCGCTGTAGCCTGTGGAGCTCTGGGCTGTCTCCATTGCGCAGCCCTATGGCTGCACGTTATCCCTAAAGACCTAGGAAGAAGGACCATGAAGAGAAGACATCGTGACACTACATTTCCACAAGCATTTAGTTTGTACTTACGTAAATAAGAGCCAACTTGCTYAGTGTTTCATTTATCCCACCCCACGGTGATATCGTGGCTGAGCTCTTCYGAGAACCTGGCTCCGACGGGTATGTGTTGAGTAATTGGAAAATCTAGCTCATTCCGATCTGGCAGGCGGATTTTGAAATATCTGGAAATCCACTTGCAACATTTGTAATAACTATCCATTTGCATATACAAAAGCTGACTTTTGGCATGAATACAGTTTTCTCTTACTTTGCCTTTAAAAATCTGATCCAGATTGTCTAGACAAGGCAAAACTCTCATTTATGCTCAAAAYTTTGTAATTTATTATTTTGCTCTCCTTTCTGATTAATTTGGAGACGTCCCTCAACAAGGAACTAGTGATAGTTTTTTAGGCTGCTCATAATCCCAYTGCTCTGGCCGTACATATCATTAAAATTTGCTTCAAAGCCCAAACTCATAAATCTCATTCTGCCTATTGGCATGCGCTTTTAGACATCCACAGTTCCTTCAAACACACACTTATGCATTTGCTTTGTATTTCTTCCTACACTTTTTTTTTCAATAGYAGCATTTTAAATGTTTAAGCAGGAGAGCATTGTAGAGCTAAAAGAAATTTAAATGTGCCATGTATTTGCTGAGCTAAGATACTATGGCAAGACACTGAGACACCTTTAAAAGGGTCTGCCTCCCTCTCTTTCTCTCTCTCTTTCTTACTCAAAATACAGCTTTTACAAATATGACATCTTAAAATTAAAATGTTTGTTCTGAAAGTAATAGCCAAGATCATAGAATATTTATGTGATCATTAATATTTGAATTTTGAATAATGCATACTTATATATTTCCACAAAAGAATGCAATGCGTGTTTTATACCGAAGTCATATTATTTTSCCTGTAACAAGCACAGAAGCAGCTTTATTTGCATTACTCACTTGCAGGTATGTAATATCAGGTTRCACGGTTAATTCTCTTTGTTTCCTGGAAATATTGATGTATTTTTCCATTGCATACASAGGCAGTCCATATTCATAACAGTCAATTTTAAGTGCAGAAAAGTTCTGTGCACTTACCCGCTAATTTTGAAACATTGCTTCTTTTGTAATTGATGCCATTTCATTTATTGCTAATTGCATCTGGTTCTTACCAAAAGTTTTGTCTCTAGGAAAGCTAAACCACATCCTAGTACTTTATCAGTAATGGCATGTCTATGTGCAAGGACACAYAGCTGCATATCAAATAGCACTTCCATGCTCTGCCATTTGCCATCACTCTTCAGGATGCTGATGAATGTGCTGACAGACAAAGGCTAATTGGCAGACTGTACGGAGTCAGGTTTTGATGACACAGTAGAAATAATCGGAGACAGAGCAGGTAACAAAGAAAGTTTAGAGAGAATAATAATAGGAATATAGACAGCGAGCATTTCATAGCAGCAAAGCCTGCGGTCTGAAATGCAGCAGGAGGGCACTGCTGAACCCGAGAAGCACATGAAAAGAAAGAGGGAAAAGGAAAGGAGAGGTAACCTCATACTTAGTGCTGCTGCAATAGAGACACTGAAAAACTGCTGCGATGCAGGGGTTTAGCTATGTGAAATTAGGGTTGGGATTTCCATGCACTTTCAAACCAGGGGCTCGTTCACTGAAAGGTTTGCTTAAGGTTCATGGAAATGAAGCAAATGTAAACCCCTCCTCATAAGAGCCTGGACTTGCTAAATTTTTTCTGTTTCAAAATGGGGCCTCCTAAGCAGCAGTTTCACCTGGCTTTTGCKTTGAGATTTGGCACAGATGCAGTCACTATTCCTGCAAATATTCTGCTGGACAAGGACTGGGAAGTATCATTGTAGTACGTGATAATGAGCACAAATGTATCTATGTGGGTTTTTTTTGCAAGGTCACTTATAGATGGGCAATTCTGAGCATGGACATGGAGCTGATTTGAATACAGCTGTAACTTAAGCTCATTCACACTGAAACAGCTTCTTACTGTGGATTTACAGGGCAACCAGCTCAAGGAGAGCTGAAGGGGCCTTAAGCAATACTGCAAAACTCGACACCTGAAGAGGGGCTTTTATGTGATACCACCTGAGAAAGATATTGCAAAGTAAAACAAATCCACTAAATTGTCCACAGACAGTTCTTCTTTAATTGAAAGTGATTGGTAAAGRATTTCCTATAGCTAACTCTGTAATTAAAAGAAGATTGACATCCCCTGGTGCATTCTTCCATTAGAACTCTCCTGTGTATATTCTGTTAAACTTGGATTTTGAGCTTTATAAAGAGAGTTTGAAATATTAGGCTAACAGATTTTTTTTTTTAATCTAGTATTCATAATAAAATGGCACAAGTGGAGCTATGGAGTCTTCTCCTAAATATCTTGTCTGAATATATACTTATTATTAGAAACATGGGAATATTATATTCTTGGTCAACTAATGACGTAACTGATTGAAGAAGAACATGTGCATTTAAATGATATCAGGCTGCAGCTGAAACCTTTTGCCTCTGTTTTTAAAGGGAGCTGGTGGGCTCAGCCTCCTCTTCTCAGCACTATCCCACTGAGCCATGTAGAGTGTGGCCAAAGCATCTGCATTGCTAACTGTGAGCTTCTGCCAAGGACTTAGACATCTCCATGATCTAAGCTGCACTTGTAAATAATTGCAGGTGAATATGCAGTCATAATTATTGTTTTTCTTGCAAAAATCTTGGCATTTGATCCTTTCTATTTTTTATTGTAAAGTGCAAACATGAAAAATATGCTGTTRCACTGTGTGCAGAGATGTTTTACCCTTTAAGTCTCAAAAGAAATATCAGGCTGAAGTAAATGACCTAATTATTGTGTCTCCATTCAGTGTGTCCCAGGTCAGTGTGCAGATATATGCAAAAAGGCAATAGCAGCTTTGGGAAATAATCTTCTTGGTTATAAAACAGCTATATAGATGTTCTCCTCTGTGCAAATGYGTGCCACTCACCAAAATGTAATCACACAGTATTGCTGAGTAGGTACTGAAATGGATGGGGAATATATGAATGTTTAAGAAGGATTTTTAGACATATTTGTGCCTTTTTAAAAATCTGACCTTAAAAGTATGCAGGAGACCTCTATGTCAGACATTGCTTGCAGTAACTTACTGCAGTGGTAGCTACTGGGTAAGCCTAATAAATATGGTTCGTACATTTATTCTTATTTAGCTAGTTCTGAGCATTCCTAATTGCGGGATCATTGTTCAGAAGTGAGTACTTACTCCTGCACTGAGGTAACTGAGAAGTCATGTCTTTTTCCTCCTCTCTTGGCACGTGAATTGGTTTTCTAAAAATTCACTGTAGTAATCATAAAATGCTGCTGCAAAGAATTACTTGATCAAACCTATTGAGATTTCAGCCTACCTCGTCCCTTTGTTTCATAACTAGAAGGAGTATAATGAATGCAAAAACTCAGTGAATAGAGCTCAGCAGGGCCTACTTTTTTCCTCATGACTCCTGTGATTATAATAATTTGATTTTATAGGTGTCTATCCTAAGACCCCAGCTAGGGAGCAATCTTTACTGAGTCATGAACTTTCACATCATTAAATCTCTCTACATTTATTTTAAACATATCAAAAGTGTCAAATAACTTTAGATGTACTAAATTTTATTTGCATTGGGTAAAATGAAGTTTAGACACTTGGGAAAATAAATGAAATAGTTTCCCCAGCACTCAGGAAAGTAGTGAGGCTCTGGAGCCTGTGTGCATGGCAGTGCAGCACATCTCCTATATAGGCCAGGACACATGTTTACAAGGACAGGAATCTGAGTAATTTCCTACCAGTCTGAAGGGAATATTAAACTCTTCTGTCAGTTGGTAGTATATTATTTATGTCCCTTTTTTTATTATTGTTGTTGTTGTTGATTTCAAAAAATATTTCTTTGTTGGTGCAATGCTGACTCCCGATAGAAAGTGATGAAATGCCCAATATGTTAAAAAACCTTATCACTAAATCAGAAGCAGAACTATAAATTTTGGCTTTTGAAACTGAACTGACTGTTGAAGATCATTTTGCTCCTGAAATATTACAGCAGTGATCAATTTGCTGTAAAATTAAGCAGTTTAGCTCTGCAATCTATAGATGGAAAACATGTTGTTCTTGAGCAAAGTTTATGCCCTGCCCAAGGGATAAATTAAATTTTATGGGTGAGACATGCATTATTATATGCTTATCTGTTTAACATATCATTCTTTTCCACATCAGTATTATAAATATTTTTAATCATACATTTGATCTCTTGTGCATAGAGTGATATGGTAATTCCCCCTGCCCCCCTCAAAAAATATGACCAAGCACAGTTAATTCATCACAGGACAGAGGAGAATATTCTAATCTTTCTAAGAAATATACACAAGATTGAGGCAGTGGCAGTTAAAATTGGGGCTACTTTGCAATCATTTAGTGAAATAAAATTTTCCTGAAGGAAGAGGTGGAGCTATGTTACCCATTTTTATTATGGTTGTTGTTATTGAATATATATACTGTAAGTCTCTAATCAAAAGTGGGGGCTGCTAGGTCAATTCACTTATGAAAGTTAGCAAAAGCAGTCAAATATGTGTATTTAATAAACTTGTTACTGGTTTTATACATTTCTGATTTCCTTTAAATTCTATAAACCAGAAGCAAAGCCCTCAAACTGACCTCAACCCAGCCTTCAAACACTGAGCAATTTCTCTTGGAAGTTTCTACGGAAATAGATCTTTTGAAGGGAAGAGAAAGAAGCCTGAGAAGCTCTGAACTGCTTTACCTGTCACATACGGGAAATGGCACGGCATTTTGGTTTTGTTAAAGGAGATTARAGGGAGTATTTAGCTCAAATACGAGCTAAATTATCTGGCCATTTTGAATAGGTACACAGCAAAGGTATTGTAATTTAAATGTYTGCTAAGCCGTTGACTTGGTGCTGTCCTTGTGAATCCTTAGTGTTGTATACTAGGTTACAAGCACAATCCTTCCACGTGCGGTTTTGGGTTGAGATACCAGCAAACTGTGCTGATTTAATGTCCAACTTTATGATTTACTCCTTTAGTCAGGAACCCGAGCGTGGGGCTTTGTAACGTTATCTCCGTGGCTCACAGCCCTTTTCTGCTCTTCCTGCCTACCTGCTTCCCTTCAGTCACACAGATCATCAGGCTTCTAGTTTTTGGTTACATGGACATGATTTTCAGTCGCCTCCATCTGTACTCATCTCTTGCTTTATATTCTCTATAGCATTTGCTTACATCACTTTTTCTTATTTAACATAAACGCTTTAAATAGGTAAATTTAGCCTGTATTTCAGACTGCCTACRGATATGTCTCCAACCTTTCCCCAATTTTATGGAATGAAAAGTTTAGGATGAATATCCTAAATAGGCACTTTAAGGTGGAATCTATTTGACTATGGAGACAGCCCTGGCTGATGCACTGTAGGGGTTCAAGTTTTGCCTAGTCAGGAAGACAAACGTGGTAGCAGTAACTTGCCTTACTCACTGRGCTGCTTTCAGGATTAATCAGTTAATGTTTTACAACCATTGGTAGCTGCAAAGAGCTATGAAAGTGCTAAATATTATTATTATTATTTTATTATATCGTTGCACTCTATATTCAAAGGTGAGATATTTGGAGGAGACGATGCAAATGTGTCTCCTTCCTCATTCTCAATCACCAGRAGAAAGTTTTGCAACTCAAACGTGCATCTGGAGGGTGCTACTGGAATGTAATTACTGAAGGTGTACAAATGGGTTGCCTTCCCAGGCCTTTTGGTAAACTTTAATCCTATTTTTACAAAGTCYCTTCAAAAATAGAGCTCTCTGGGGCAGGCACTGTCTCTGTGATCTGTGCTCATATSGCTCAGTGGGATCTTGATCTGTGACTCGGTCTCCTAGATACCAGYGCACAAAAATAAAACAAAAATATATAAAAATGTTACTCATGGCAGAATTTGTACCAGGCAAAAGTACTATACATAATAAAGACAAAGTAAATACCATGTTCCAAGAAATTCTAGCTAGTCTCTGTGACAGACATAGAATTGATAGGTAATTATATTGTGAGAGCTGATTTTTAGCTAATTTATAAGTACAGACTTTGACCTGATCACTCAGAAGTCATTGCRTATTTGAATTTGAAGAGTTTCTACTAAAATGACAAGGATTAAATGGAAGTGGAAACTATCTGAAGAATAAACATATATGATGAAATAGCGCTCTCCAGATAAGCACTCTAGCGGCAAATACTTGGGTAATTACAAGTGAATAACATTCTTTTAAGATGAGGTGATACGACGATTTTGTATAYTTAAGATCCTGAGAACAGAACAATGGAAAGTTAAACAGCAAGAGAGTCTTCTGGCGTGGAAGGAGGCTCTTCAACTTGTCTAAAGAAACATCTCCATTTGGACAATCATTATATGTCAGGTAAGATGAACACATACATATGTGAAGAATGTTCAATTCTTTTTAAGGCATACGTTCTCTAAAATACCTTTTAACTGAATAAATATGACAGTGGTGAATCCATGGTTACTAATTTTGTAGCCTTAAATAAAATGACACTGATTAGACAYGTCAGCTCTACTGAGGTCTGTTAAATCCCTGGTAATGCAATTCAAGTTCCAGGTTGAGGATGGGGGGATAGTGTGAGGAGATGGCAATTTGAGGCTGCAGATCTGGGAAACTGGCACCCACTAGAACCTAGAGATACTAGATAATGTGAGATGAATTTTATATCCTACCTTATAAAACATCCATTATAACCCTACAACAAAAAACCATGTAACTGCTCATTTGTAAAGGCTTTCCTAAATGAAATATTCCATCTCCTAATTCCTGAGGTACCTGTGCTATATACAGTGGGCAAGCATAAATTATTGTAACCGGATTTTAAAAAGGACTTGCTGACGAAGTCCCATGCGTTGAATTCAATGCCACTATCTTCCCCAGATGGGAGAGTGAAATATGTTCATGTTCTTTTGTGTATCTTGGAGAAGAATGGTACAAAGGAGGTGGTTCCAGGATTCCAATATCTCACACAACTCAACTACCCTTGATTATTATTTGCTTCTTACAACCTGAAAAGAAACCTACTACCAGATTTGTCTGTCTCAACCCTGCTGAAGCTGAATACTTTCATACATATGTATGTATAGCTTAAGTTTTTATGAGCATAATTTGGGCTTTTCAAAATAGTGACACAATAACAAAGCAAAATTGAGACATGCATGTAATTTGAATACTGATTTGGTTTTATCTCTTCCCAGTGCTGGCACTTTTGATGCYGCTCTTTTCCATTCCATCTTCTTTCTGTTCTGATTTCCCAATGAATGGCCTTAGTTGAATGCAGATGCAGCTTCTACCAATCAAATATCAAATCTGAAAAAATGATCTGAACTCTCTAAGTGTCTTGGATAGTTCCAAAGTTCCACATTTGCTGCTACCTCCAAGTTTGCCATGGGTTGCTTCAAACTGTATTTCTGATCCTGCATTCAAGAAGGGAAAAGAGCACTATGGCAGGTGGCTATTGCGATGTTCCTTGGCATTCTCAGTGTGATAGGCCCTGGTTTTTGTGTACAGCATTTCATGGAGGTTTCTGCAAAGGATGCACTCTGCTTATATTTTCAGGTTAAATACCCTCACCAGCTGTTTGCATCAACTTGCAGACTCAGCACAGGATTTTCTTCAGGCAGGATTCCTAGCGCTCCMCTGGAGTATTCACTCAACCGGTCATTTACTGCTTCCTAATATTCATAAGGTTCATAATATTCAGAGTGCTGGATTACGTTGCAAGTGTAGAGCCATTAAAGAGTCCTCTGTGGTAGAGAATTAGGTATAACTAAGTTCCGCTGTGTCTTCRCAGCCTTTGTGGATGAGTAACGTGCAAAACCCCAGGCGTGCCGCGTCTGTGCCGGAGCAAGGAGCAGTCGTGGTGCAGTGCAGCCATCCCCTGGCACGCAGGGCAGTCACACAGGAGCAGTTTAGCATTGTGGGGAACCTAGTCCTAAAAATTATTCACGGAAAGGACTTGGTGAATAATTTCAAAGAGAAAATTMAAAAGTGCTCAAGGGCAATCCACGAACAGAAAAAGGGGGTTAAATTCACCTAATAAATTATTTGCAAATTGACTAATTCATATTAAGTACAGGACATGTTTAGAACGGTTTGCTTCGGTGTGTCAGCTGGCTACAGAAATGAAGCCACTTCAGAAACTTTGCATTTTCTACTGTATCATTTTGGTATGTTTCCACAGCAGAATTTCCATCCAGAATCAGGGCAGTGATCCAAACCTCTTGCGCCTAACACTAACCAGTACTTGATGCTAGAAAGAAAGCTGCGAGGAAGACCTTGTAATTTGTTTATTCTGTAACTCTCCCATACGAAGCTCCTTGCATTGGGCAGAAAAGGATTAAATGTTTCTTCACAACTGTATTCCCGATCTGGCAGATGTTACTACATGTTGAAGCTTTCAGAACGTCATCAGTGATTTGCCCGCTTATGTAAAGTCAAGCAAATGTATATACCACTGGCAAGGTTACATGTGTATGTCACTGATTGCATTATCTGAAGAATCACTATGTCATGGGTAGGCAGACTTTTAAGTTATTCATGATAAATACATCTAATTATCTAATACTTTTGTGATCACTGTTAAATACTTGGCTTCCTCTTGTGGCAACAAGTTAATTTCGGTGTGAGCAGTAAGTTAAAATAAACTTTGGATAAAAAAATTTTTAAACATATGTGAAAGTGGGTGAACGTATGTTCAAATGCAATTGAAAGCCCAGCACTTTATTATGAAAAGTGGGTAACTAAAGAAGCATATGAGACTTTGTAAACGGAGATTTCAAAACAAATTTAATAATAGACTTTTTAAACTCCAAAATCACTGCCAGAGCATATATATGTAAAAGGGCCTATAGATATATTTTAAAACAATCTATTTGCTTTTTGCTTTGCTGCCAAGATCTCCATTAGGAAGTTTGCATTTCCTTCCAACATTAAAGAATATCTCTAACATCTGTAGTAATGAATGGTGAGAAGTGTCAGTTCTGCTTCTGAAGCAAGCAATGTTGTATTTGAAGGAGGAAAAATGTGAAATAATGAGAATAGCTTTTGAGAAGAGTCCGTTGCGTCACCAGAGAGGCGCAAAGTCTCTTCCCAGGCTTGATCTTCTGAGGTTGTTTTGGCACCCATAAAGACAGTGAAACTTGGTCATTAGAAGCAGCATTGCCCGGCGCTGCAGAACCCAAACACAGAGTGCTATGTGGCATATCGGCTTCTTGTCTCCTGGGATACTGGGAAGGAGATAAACTATAGTATTAAACCCAGGATCTATGTAATTAATAGAGCCATGACTTGAAAACACTCTTGCCTTTTTTCACGAAGGTCCCYAAAAAAGGAGAGGAATATTGGCTTTGGGAAGACTTGTGTGTACTTTTCTTCTCCACGGTTACTTTCAGTGCAACTTTGGCCCTTCTGTGCTTCCTTTCCCCAAGAGAATGTGAAAGCAAAGTCCTGGCTTATGTCATGATAGGCCTTGATGAGCAGGTGAGCCTAGTAATGACTGCAAAGCACTCAACTACTACACTTAAGCAACAGAAATAACAATAATGTCTGTAGGAGCTTTGCTGGAAGAGCAGTACAGAGTGCTGCAGATCCTGTTATAATCTGATGGGCAATATTTTGCCACTATAAATATCTTTAAAATAAAAAATCCCTATTTCTAATCTCCAAGCAAGAAACATAGTAGGATTTGCAGAAGTTACAAAGCCAAGACAACTCATTAAAAAAACACTTCCGTGAGGAGTGACCTCACTCCTCATTTTCAGAACAAAATGTAAACAAGCCATGCTGGATTTGGTCCTTGCTAGGTTTGTTTTAAACTGTGTAAATGTTTTACATTCACGGAGATGAGGTCAATAGACATTCATGATGTCCCTAAAATTGCACAGAAATTTTAACATGACTTTTCTCACAAATATTTTACACTTTTCCAAACTTTTGTTTGGWAAACAGCCTGCAATTATGAAAAGATGGAAATGTATTTTAATTAATCTAGTTAGGATGTCATGYCACTTCTGCGAGTAACAATGATGA
The DNA here is from genome assembly GCA_003342815.1 of Eudromia elegans. NCBI lineage: Eukaryota > Metazoa > Chordata > Aves > Tinamiformes > Tinamidae > Eudromia > Eudromia elegans. The sequence continues at coordinate 1,706,165 of PTEX01000028.1, read as the reverse complement.
GAGGCTTTAGTGTCATTCAAATTTTTAAAGTAACAAAAAGAAGAAACCAATTCTTTGACAGTGCTCCAAATAATCCTTGGGTGCACTTTGGTCTCAGAATTCTATTATCAAGCTGTACCAGTAAGTACTTTCAAAGGACATGCAGATGGGTAATTTTAAATCCCAGTGCGTATCATCTATGAATGTGTAAATATGTACTTTATAGAAACGTATGGATATTCAAAGGACTATATTTGCAGTTCTAAAGTTTTTAAAACTGTSATTGCAGCTAGCTCTGTGTCAAAAACAGGGACTGAAAACGACGATGGTTAAAAAGAAATCAACTGCTTGCTACTATACCTTAAATCCACTGAAAGGGGACAAAAATCAGTGTTGAACTTTCTTCTCAAACCCTAATCACTGTTATTTTTTGCTTAGCTTTTCCCTTCTCAGCACATATATATTTTATATATGATATGCATGATTTTATATTTATTATCCATGTATAAGCTCACCCCATATTGTTAATTCATCCTTAATTTTTTTTGTAAGTTACACACTTAATGTTATTTTAACATAAGCTTTTTTGTAATGTAATGATATTTAATTTGCATTAGCACAAGTGACATACAATAGATCATGCTATTATCATGATTGATATCAGATGAACTGGCATAAATTCAACATTATAAATTGAACCTATAAATGAAACTATTATTTTACAGGAATTACTRTAGTAGAAGGGCTAAGGACCCTCCAGTCAACCTTAGTCAGACCCACTCTTTAGAGTTTTATATTTTATGCTTGCAATAAATGCTTTTGTGAAAGCCCATAACCTGCAAAAAAAGTCATTGGAAGTCTATTAATTATAATAATACTATCCAAAAAGCTGTGAGGGCTTATTTTTGTGACATCACTCTTTGATTTCTTACTGCCTTAAATTATCCTTTTGTTGGCTGGGTGAGGGTAACAGTCATACTTTTGTCATTAAATATAAGGATTTTAAAGCCTGATCCACCTTAGCTCTAATTGATATTGCTTTCATTTGGCAGATAGTGACCTGATTTATAATTTAAATATGCATCATTATATGCACCTSTTCTGTATAATGAAAAAGCAAAGTTACTCTCATCTTTTCCTGCAATGTTAACATCAAGGAAAAGTATCTTTCTTTTCTCCCTTTTATACTCAGAGCCTAATTGAAAACTGTTCATTGAATTTCAACATGATAGAAAAGTCTTTTTATCTCTCAATTTGTCCATTAGCTATTATAATTGAAGTATCTGCTACACAGCTGAATTGATATTGTTCTTGTTTAAATTCTGGATTTCACTAAATCTTCTATGAGGCATCAACTAAAAAAATATGGGTTAGGAGACATTAGCTAACAATATTGCCTAAATGGGACATTAGACTAGCACTCCACATGTGTAAAGCTACAGAAAGTAGGAAGTCATCTAATTTTACTGGAGAACGTGTTGCATAATAATCTTAACAGCATGACCATAAGGTTTGCTAATTGCCACATCTGTTTAACAGCTGTCAGATGTTTGCCATATGCTGCCATCAATATTACAACAGAGTACATTACAGGGAGTTTTATTGTGTTTGACTGTTATTTATTTGCCACAGACATTACTACAGCCAGTGACGTCTATTTATGTTAGATCACTAATTATATTTTAAAAGCTGCATGCAAAATCCAGGTTTCTTAGACCCCATTTCTGATGATGTAACTAATAACTTTTTTTCCCTACAGATTTCTGAACTGATTTATAAATTTCTACCTCTCCTTACGGTAAATTTTTCTGCAAAATAACTTATTTATGTTATTTTTGAAGCATGTCTCTAAACCCAAGTTATGTTTTAATGGTGATGTTTGTAGGAACTGATAAATAATTTATTTATTTAAAGAGCCCCCTTAATCCCATGTTTTTCACTAGCACAGAGGTCAGGAGTGAAAGATAACTCAGTTTTTACAGCCTGGAAGGTGGAATACCTTTATTCTGGTCCAAACTTGCCACTGACTCACTGTATGACCTTGATTCATCATGTAATTGTGATTTGCCAGTCTGCAGGCAAAACACTTACTGTACAGCTGCAACATCAGAACTCACTCATTAGAGTCTGTAAAAGGTGACAGAGTCTCATTAACATTAATGTACATAAATATAGCTGATCTTCACTGATCTTTAAGTTTTTTTCTCAGATTTTTTTTTAAATTACTTGCTTTCAATTGCTCTATGCATTACTTTTTTGTTAAATATAACTAGCACAGCAATGAAATAGGAAGCAGAGATTGACAAAGTGCAGACTAGGCAAAATATGCGTGATGTGATTTAATATGAGTTGATAAGTGTCACTGATCTCTATTATAAATAGACTGTATGAATTCCATATGATGTATTATTTATCCATTGTAGATGCCTTTTTGTTTCATTAATAACTTGGAAATCAGACGTATACATTTCCAATGATGAGTTTTTGGCAATACAAGGCATTGTGATATTTGTCTGCAATTGCTCAATTATTTTGATGATTTCCTTCCTCTTTCCATATAAATGATTAATGCTTGAGATGTTTGTTCAAGTTTCTCCTGATTTTAGCTCATTTGTCCAGCTGAATTCTTTTTTCTTCCCTAATGAAAGAAGATTATTGCAGTGTAAGGGCTTCCACTTTGACCTAAATTACAGCTCCTTTGAAATGTTGCACTGGAATGTGCAACACAGGTTCTCCTACTTAGCTTTGTGTTAGACTGTGAGATCTGATAACTCCAGCAAATCTCACCCTAACAATGAATTTACAGTTTAAATCTGCTTCAAAGCAGAAATACTCTTATGCTGCTTTGCTACCCACAGTTAGAAATGTTTTCCTGGTAAATCTATACTTGAGAAAGCTAAGAAAATACATTGCTTTTTTGAAAAGAAAGAAAACAAGGAAATTAATTTACATAACAATAAAAGGCCTTTCTCCTAATTTTGGTGTACTTTGTAGCTGCCTGACCCTAACAAAAAGGCACTGGGTACTGAAGCAACTCAGGGAAAGGCAGTAACTGCTGTTATTATCATCCTGAGATTTTTTCTGACCCCCCTCCTAAAAAAGTATATATATATTTTAAACCTCAACGTTTTCAAATGTTAGATTCTGAATTCCCTGGGGAGTCATACAATCTCTACCTGCTTAATGCCTCTGAAAATCCAGCCACTTATAATTGACAAAGACCCCTATTTTCAGAAAGGGTACTGAAAACAGTGGAATGGGGGGTTCTAATCTTGCCCTCAAAACGCGTARTGCTCTCTACAGCAGTAAATTTACTGAATTTAGTTAGACAGGAAAGAAGACTGGGATTTTCAATATTCTGAAGTGGTTCGTGCCTTACATATCCTCCTTCTGGAGATGCTCAAGCCAAGATATCCTTGAAGACTTTAAAGGGCAAAGAGTTTACAGCATGCAGCAAAGCTGGGGTGTCTCCCCTGCCAAGCCCCAGAGTCCTGGAGGGATGAGACTCTCAGGAGACCCCAAAGGGTGCTGATGAGTTCGTGGGCAGAGAAAACACRTGCCCAGAGGAGAGGGAGGTGCTCTGGTCCCATGAGAAATCAACCTGCTACACAAGAACTCCTCCATCTCTAACCCAGAATTTGTCTGCATTCTGCATTTGATCTCCTTATTTTCTTCTTATGTGCCTTTTTAATGCTGTTTGTAGCCATTTCAATTATGTGATTTCCTTATCTGTATACCATTGAGAATACCGTACAAGACTTTATAAACAGCTACTGGGTTTATCTGCCCGTCATTTGGTTTTCATTATGCCAGATAACAATCTTCCTCATATCTTATAAGAAGATATAATGTGATTGTTTCTAAGCAGGGTGGGGAAAAGAAGTCTAGTCTGCATTCTCCTTAGCCTCGTAGTATTTGTTATGTCAGTAGTGTCAGCACAATCTCCAGCATTTTTCCTTGCTGTGGTCCAGGAAGAATTATCTCTAGTTTCTTATGTTTGCTGCTATCTGTTCTTTTTCTCCACTTTAGACACAGGGAGTTTCTTATCTGCAGCGTGGGTATGTGCCCACGGATTTGCCTATATTCAGCCTGATCGTTCCTAACTGTTTTGTGGAGTTTGTACACTGAGGGGAGGGATGAGAGGCAATTGTCAACAGTTCCCTGTATTAAATATGGATAGATATTACTCATGTAATTTGACAGTTCTTGACTTTCAGCTGTATAATGACAGTGAAACCGTAGGAATTTCAGCAGCCCAACTTCTGTCTYGCTTCAAGATAAGCTTATCAACTGTAGCCTGAATCCATTCCACTCATAAGCAGATCAAAACTCGTGTCATGTTGAACCGCTGCACTGACTCCTGCTTCCTTCTACTGCTTTACATGTCCGTATGGTCTTAGTTKTTTGCCATCTTACGGTTGCTTTTCAAGATTTCGAGGAGACAGACTGTGTCTTGTATTTGTTCAGCACCTTGTACAGAGAAGCTCTGATCCCGCTTGATGGCGAAGTGCTTGTGTTACAGAGGTAATATATAATGAAGTGATAATAGGTGATGGTCACCCTTTGCATTTCTTTCTACTTTCATCAGCTATGCCCTTCACCTACAAAGGAAAGTCCTTTTTTTTTTTTTTTTTATCTTCCCACGTGACAAGAAAAACACCCTGATTTATCTGGTGCTTTTCCTCCTGGGGCCTCGGCGGGATCTCCAAGGGGTGTGCAGGAAATCACCCTGTGTTTTGTTGGCCATCCCCGCGCTCCCAGCACCGGGGCGTGATGTGGCAGCTACAGACTGAACAATGTCGTGAGGTTAAGGATTGCTCAAGTGCCTCTGGAGTSCTCGTGGTCCCGTATGTGCTTTCCAAATTGCAGCACCATTTCCAAACTGGTGGGATTGGGGGTGGGGAGAACTGCAGATTTGGAGAATTTRGCCCAATTGTACATCCAATTTTAAAACACAAAATGCAAAAGAAAACGTGAAACTTCTCATGTGCTCTGTGCATTCATTTTTCCCCCTGCTAGCTCACTGGATTTTTGATCTGATGGGCTGCAAATCCCTCCAGGCAAGGTTCATCTTTCTCACTGTACAATGAAGAGTCTAAGAATGTACAAAAATGTACTAATGTTGCTCCCAGCTCAGGCCATAGTCTGGTATCCTATCCTCATGCAGACCTAGTCCACTTGTCATTTTGCCCAGTGTCCTACATCCTGGTGGCAATCATGGGCACTTGTGCTTTCCTGCGCACAATCTTAGAGATGAGGTTAAGTGCCCCTGACGCACCCAAGGAATTCCAGACTAATGAAGATCACACAAGGTCGGATGGCAGCTGGGCATGGCTGGTGTCTCCCGGCATTCCCATTTCTGCAGCARAGCCTGAGAACAGAGGGACTCCAAGCCACGGTGGGCCCTCCGCATAGCTACACCAGGCAGTGATTTCCTGGGAATATCATTATTGCCCGGAGAGGCTGAGCTTTAAAGGAAATAGAGGATGGGGAGGGAGCTGCATGTTGCTGCTGACAACTTGGGTGCTGCCCTGTGCGGTGCCAGCACAAGAGGAGAGCACGGGCCAGGTCCTCCGCTTCTAAAATAACTGCCTTTTTTTTGAGAGAAACAGATTTTGATTTTTTTTTCTACAAAATTGATTTTTTTAATTGTAAAATTTAACTCCATGGACTGGCTTGATTTTATCTTGAAARCATACGTTGAAACCTTTGCTGGCAATCAATGGAAAAATGTCCTTGTTTGCTGAAAAATTCAAAAACACCATTTTTTTTTTAATTCAATCTTTGCTCAAAATATTTGAATTKAAATATTCGGTTCAGGTGTTTTGCACTGCGTTTTTGTCAGAAAAGCCACTTTCCATCAAAACTCCAGGGACGTTTTCACTTGCCAGACTGAAGAGTACGTTAAGGTGGGATGCAAACAAGAGGGCAGATTCTTCCCGTGGACTTCCACGCTTCTTGCGCTACTTCTCAACAGGGCTGTCACCAGCAGCACCAGGCRCAGCAATGTCAATTTTAATTAAAACCTTTCCTTTACCTACTGCACAGAACAGCTGCAAYGCAAACTGCGAAGCAAAGGCACCTTAATGGGTACAAGATCGGGTTTTGTTTAACATAAATAAGAGACGTTCTCAACGCAAATATCGCTGACTCCACCGCTGCTCCCATCCAGCTGCCGCCTCTCCCTGGGGTGTTCGACCTCAAATGGTGAATACCATTCTCCAGCTCTCCTATCAGGGGAGTCAAAAGATGACTTGGGGTAAAAGACAACTCTGGATGAAGAGGCCAAGAGGAGAATGAGTMTTAGGCTGACGCGTTGTGCAGGGTAAGTCTTATTTCATGACACTTTGTAGATATAAAGAATGAAGTAAATGAGCAAGTGTAGCGGAGTGGAGAATAAGTTATCTCCTTCTGCAGAAATGACACATGCCGGGACGTGGTTACCACGAACTAAGGATCTTAATCTCCTTGAAGCSCCCACATCACACTAACCCTTCAGGAAACCATGAGCTGGTGCGTCTGATAGCCCTGGTCTTCTAATGCTTAGTGCTGGCAGCAAGAGGGTAAGTAAAAAGCACTTTAAAACAGTTGTATCCACAGGAAATTATCACGGACCAGCCTGGGTGGCTCTGGGGCTGTTCCTAGAGCCCACAGCTGGATTCTACATGTGATTCCTGACCCCTTTCACCCAGAATGAGCAAAGTGCCCCAGGTCCACTCATACACACGTGGTCACTGAAGCACTTTTGTGAACTGCCTTGTTGTAGATTGACTGCTGGAGATGTCCTGCAGGGAGMCGGGGACAGGGACCCGGACAGTGCCACCTCCTCTACCAGCTGTTTGCCCACAGTTGTGCTCCCTCTGCTAAGCTCCCTCTCTTCTCCCCCTCGGCCTCCCCTGACATACAAAATGCAAATAAAAATATTCATTTCCGAGGAGGTGAAGGCTATTCAATTAGACAATGATACCCAAGTTAAAGTGCAGAATTGCTAAATCTTGCATGCAGTGTGCTTTTATTTCTTTGTTTTTCAGAGATTTTTTTTTTCCTTTGTGAACATTCACAGAAATAGCTTGCAAGATGTGCATCTCATTTTCATGAGAATTTGATGAAAACCCCAGGGAACAGCTGCTATATTACCTGAAGTTACCTTTATATCATAAGATATAGGTAGGAACTAGTCAGGAGACGCAAAGGACCTTTGGAATTTAAACTTGTTAGGTGTTCTGCTTAATATAGCTGAGCAAGAATTTGTGCTGGCATTGAAGTTTTCAGAGCTGGGCTATGCTATTTAAAATGGAGTTTCACACTAATGAGCCTAAAATAAAGTAATGTGTGGAAGGAGATTGCAAAGTATACTCAATTGTATTGGTTCAATATAAACAGAAAAAAAAAATCGCAAATACAACCAAATACCACCCTCTACTGGACAATACCACCCATGCAAATGCTTTTTCAGAAATACTTATTTTAACAGGAAGTCAAAAGAGCTACACTGGTCCTCAAGGAGCAAGGCAGAGAAGGTAAGATGCTATAGGTAATGTTTCAAATTTCATTTTCCAAGTAAAACAGGCAAAATATATACTTATTTTTCTATAGGTTTTATATTAGATCATGAAAACTGGATGGAAAAACAGATTCCATTTGCTTCAAAAATGGATTTCAGCTAAGAAAGGGTCGTTTTCATCATACAGTAGTTTTATCATTCCTAAGATCTTCCAGATTAGTCAGTCAACAGATGTGGGTTAATACTTTATRTATCCAATAGATGTTTCATTTTTATCTATTTCTGAAAGATCATCTTTTTCCAATATATAAGTACAGGAAATCATTTGTGGCGCAACATTTTAGTTCATAGTTGCTAATGAGCTCTATGTTGTTTGTATCTGATGCTCTGCTTTCTTCAGGAAGATTTTCTGCTTATGTTTTGCTTTCTAAGTTGAACAAACTTAACTCTTAACTTCAGGTTTCTAACACAAATTTAAAATTCACATTCCATGACTATTCTGCAACACTGAAATTCACTGAAGCCTGGTAATAGATTAATGAAGTTGTTACAGGATTCCTAGAATGCAAAACACATGTGACCATGGGGAATACGGCCTTGATCAAAAAAGATGTAATCGGAAAATGAAAATGAGCATCAGTTGAAGTTCTCATAATATTTGTCTAGCTGTGATTTCTGAGTAGAGACAGTATTTTAAAGGAAGTTAAGATGTCACCCATCATGTTTGTTTTCCTTTTCATGATGCTTTTGGGACCTAAAAAACTGTACCCAAAACTGTCTGTCCATTATATGAATAGTGACCCACACAAAAAGCTAAAGCCTTCTTTCAGAAGGATTACTTTTTGTGTGTGTGTGCAGTTAGAAGCATTGAGATCAAGMATATATCAGGTCAAAATGATAATTTGGAGACCTGCAGAGAGAATTTCCTCTCTCTGGAATATGCTGTGATGGATTTGTAAAATAGCTATAATTGTATGTGTATGTGTATATATATACACACACACACATACAATTTAAATGTATTATTAACAGAGTTCTTTGCAAGCTTTTTTTTGACAAAGAAGATTGAGTCATACTTTTTCAGTGCAATGGTTAAATAAACTTTACCAAGTGTTTAACACATATTGTTTATCATCCTGACAATATCATTATCTACAATAGTCTAGAAAGAATTTCAACTCTTGCTCACTTGAGCTGTGCCACTCAACCCAGAACCCAAGCTTTCTTGTAACAACAACAAAAAAACCTGCAGTTGTCAGAAGCTACAGCTCCAGTGCCCAGGATGTGGTATTTAATAAATTATCTACAATTACGCAATACAAAAGGAATTTTCATTTTTATCTATCATCATCTAACTGAAGAAATCTTTTAATGAAAAGGCAGAAAGGTTTGATCTTTAATAGCTAAGATATAAGTGGAAGTCCTTCTCACTGTCATCTGACAGTAAAACACTCTTCTTCCGCAGCCCTTTGCACAAGCTGCGGTTGGGTAAAGAGGAAACCCGATAACGATGCCTTGCATAAGCAATGCCCATCGCTTGTACTGAAATGCTGCAGTCTTTTCTATACACACAGACTTTATGAAAGATGGCGAGATTTATAGAGGAAACCTAAAAGAAGAAGATTATTTTTGGTAAGCTTTGGAGTGTATGAATTAATAAATTCTAGTTTTCCTGACTCTTAGGAATTCCATTCTGTCTAAATTTCAGTTTTGTTTTCTGCCTTCCCTCCCCAGTAGAGTTGAACCTGGGAATAGCATCACTCAATGGCTCGTTAGTTTGATAAAGTGGCATAAGTGACTATAGCTACAATGGGTACCTCTAGCACAGAAGCATTTATAGGTCTCAGGGGAATGCTGAAAAACACCAGAAAGTCTTTAGGTACTGAATCACAGGCAAGTATTTTGAATCTTTAATTTTTTTTATATATCCTTTTCTATGAGAATGTCAGAACTAAAATATGGAATATGCTTTTCCCACTTGGTTTCTATTACTTGTAAAGCATTCAAAAGCTTCTAGAATAAAATTACCTCTATGCCCTGCTAGGGAACAAGTGAAATTCCACCAAGTATCAAGGGAGTCCCTCTGCTGGTGTTGTTTTCCATTTTTAACCCAAATATATAATAAAAATGACTAAATATTAGACTGGGGCTCTACAATTTTAGATCCACCATTTATTTGTTATCATGCTCATCCCAGGGGATTTTTATTGTACTTTTTTTTTTATGTATACAAAGTGTGCTGAAATAAATTCCCCAAATTAATTAGTTTATTTTCAGATGTGACATATTCATCATCAAAATAGCAGAWGCTTTTAAAAGTTTGTTCAGATTATGACAACAAATAATTTGCATTTAGGAGAAAAAAAGCAGGGAGAAGGGGAATGAAACAAAAAACATGAGAGGGAGGAAGGGAAAGAGAAGGAAGGAGGAGCTTGTAAGGAAAAAGTGAAATGCAGGTTAAGAAAAAAAAAAAAAAACTACTTTAATGATATTCCAAGTCAGCAAAGCTCTGAAGTCCACCCAACTCTCAGCAAAATGGACCGTAGAACATTTCTTTATACAGACTCTGGTTATAAGAGTCGTGTTTGCACGCAGAGCCCTCAGCTCTTCGTAGTTACCACCAATGGTTGTCAGCACACGTGGCCAGGCCAGGAACAGACCCCGARTGGAGGGACCGAGCCCTGGGGACACTTGGCATCAACGCCACGAAGCCCCCCGTGTTTCCCCTGTGTGGATAGGTCTGCTTTCTGCCAGGGAATAATTAGACATCCCAATATAAAAACGCATTTCTATTGTATTACAGCATTCATTAGAGCTTTAATCACAGTTGTCAATGCGTTGAGTGATTAGTATTTTCATATTGAGTTATTTTACAGTCTGTAGAACAGTAAGAAATATTTTAAGGTGCTAGCTGATTTATTTAGACTTTATTCTAGAGGAAAGCTATGACAATAAAAACATTGTATGCGTAGCAAAATATATTAAACAGTGAAACACCTACATTGAATTATCAATTGAAATTATATAATTTTTGAACATTTGAAAATCATCATCATAATTACGTTATCAACACASACAGATTACCTATTATTTTAAGATAATTAATTTGAATCAACTTGTACTCAATGCATTTATGTTGCTGTGTGTCATTATCTATCAATATAATTACGAATTGTGGAAAAAAAAATCTTTAAGTTACTTTAATTGCCTGTTTGTTATTTTTCTAAATCCAGCCTTCATTTGTCTCCATCTCTATTTGAAATTTTTAATTACAATTTATGTGTTTTCCTTTTTGTCTGTCCCTGAGGCCACGTCCCAGTCTCATTTGTGATGTTTTTACATCAGGGTCCTCAGGGAGACAGGCTCTCCCTCTTCAGTGACCACAAGCCTATAACCATGCCTATCTCCTTTCCTTGACGTACTCTTGGCTTTTTACTTATTAGTAGTCTATCATTTTGATATGTTGCTCGTGTCCTTTCTTGTACGTATACCCATTTTCTACCATTCTTTTCCTCTTTTAAACCCTGTCTTCAGGGTTAAACACTGTCTTCAATTTTGGGCCCCTCTCTACAAGAAAGTCAYTGAGGTGCTGCAGTGTATTCTACTTCTAGAAGACTTCTGGAAGAGGTCTTCTTCTTTGCTCTCTACAGCCACCKGAAAGGAGGTTGTGGTGAGGCTGGTGTCAATCTCTTCTCCAGARTAACTACCACTAGGACAAYGGGAAAAGGCCTCTAGTTGCACCAGGGGAAGTTCAGGTTGTGTAGAAAAACGTGTAGAAAAAAWTCTACACAGAAAGAGTGGTGAAGCATGGGCCAGGCTGCCCAGGGAAGTGGTGGAGTCACCGYCCCTGGTAGTGTTCAAGAKGTGCAGATGAGGCGCTTGGGGACATGGTTCAGCAGGTACGGTTTTGAAGGGCTAACGGTTGGACTTGATCTTTCCAACCATACTAATTCTACAATTCTATCCTCTCCCAGTGTGAAAGGCAAATGAAACAATAAATGGCATGAAATTCGGGGGAAGAGGAGGCTTTTTCTGTTTTACCACATGCTCTGCTTAGCTCATTTCATTGCCCTCTTTCCATTGCTACTATGTTTGCATCAGCTCCTTGGTGTCTTGATGCTGCAAGGTGACCCCAGATGACAGGAGGGTGGAAGGAACCTATGTGTGAAGATAAAAGTCTGCCCAGATCCCATCATACATAAGTGTCTGTCTCCAGGACAGCATCTAGGCCACAGCTGTCCAATGCAGTGCCTGGAACTGCCTGTCTTAGGGTCTCTGATGAGACTTGACTTTTTTACGCCTCTKRWTTYYTTTTTTTTTCCCTTTTTCTCCCATGATTGACATTTGTCTTTTCTGGGCCTTGTTTGCTTGCACTGCAYTTGTAGGGAGCCTGAAGCAGTGCAGTATTTTCATTTCAGTCAGGTTAAGGGTGATGAAGATTACACATACATACTGATTTATGCCTTAAAGGCTGGATATAGTGTCAAGTGTGATCTCAGCAGATCTCTGCTCGATGACTCAAGTTCTCAGGACAGTGTTATACTCTCAGACATCAATCCTCATCCAGTAAAATGAAAACTATGTCTCCGTCTAGAACATCGTTCAATAAAGTCCTGATCTGTAAGTGTTATTTGTTATTAATAAGATAATAAAGACATGTTTAACATTTGTGCCAAAGCCAGAACTGAGTCATTTTGGTCTAAGTACTGTTGAAACATAAAGCAATGAACAGTGTCAGCCTCAAAGAGCTTTCAGTTTAAATGTGCAGTTGATATGTGGTATCACTGTTAGGCATATTCTTGTGTGCTTCTGGGAACACTTCAGTGCAAACGTCTTATGCAATGACATGATATAACTGTAAACCCAATGTTTTTTAAAGATTACATTTGGACATGCTGTATGCCTGGAGTTCTTCACAAACAGCAGTGCACCCAAAGGTAGGTATCATCCCAAGAAATTCTTTTTTTTTTATGTGTAAAATTCTGCATCAAGATTAAGCCAGTGACTTTTTTTTTCTCTTTTAACTGTATGTGTAAAACAAACCCATATAGAGAGGGACCTGGCACATGATAATCCCCTAAAATAAAAAAGGCAAAAACTTGAACTACAGACACCTGCATTTGAAAGCCACTAGTTCTTCTCGAGCGGGTCCCTATCTCTCCCTAGTTTTAACCCCTGCCTGCACCTAAAAAAAATATTTCCCAACATAAACATTATCAAAACCTGTACGCTCCTATGAAAAGTGTTCATTTGGACCCTCCTCTCTCCCTCAGTGGAAAAAGTCAGACAATTCCCTGTCGAGCTGTATTTGTAGCATTCTGGGAAATACTAGAGATGGGCAGAAAAATGTGAGAGCAGTCCAAGACTGAGCACTTTTCTTCCAAGTGCTTTCAGCCCTTGCCAGCATAAAGAAGCCGTTCAGTGTGTTCCTGACCAAGTGCTTTTCAGAAGACAGCTGGAAGAAATGATGGAAGCGATGGAGGGAATTTCTCTTTTAGATGCCAGCTGCAGCGGTGCCGTTAACTCAGAATCTTCTCCCATATGTTAATTTAACACTCCTCTTTAACAGCGCCCAATTGAACCATTTAACAAATGTTTCTAAAAGAGACGGTAATGCACCAAACTCTTCATATCCTAATCAGGAGTGAAACCATAGACCAGAGCTTGTATCAATTAAATAGTTACCTCGACACCTAGTCAGGAACAGTAAGGACAGTTGCAATATAGTTACAGTGCTRTATTTGTCTTGGCAGTCAAAAGGGTCACGTAGCCTGCCTAGCTGTCATTATAGGCCCTTGGATAAGTGAAAAATCACTTTAGCATAACAGCACAATGCCCATTGCTTTCTAATCATGTCAAGTAGGCTTGTGTTCTAAATAAAAAGGCATTAAGCTGAGTGAAAAAATAGACTAAAATAAGTTAAYGTAAGCTCCAAAGTACAGCTCGGAGAGCAAGTCTAATAGGTGCAAAGACAAGCAGGCAGCCACTCTCCATGTCAGCTTTGGAAATGGGTCATCGTGTTCTGGAAAGAGTAGAAAAGTAAGTCAAAAGTCAGCTTTCAAATCTATAGCTCTGTCGGTACTGCGGATAAAAATAGATTCAGGTTGATTACTCTCACTCTTAGMTGCAATTTCTTCTGGCTATATTCCAAAAACGTCACAGCAGCACTGACCATATTCCTATTTCTGTGTATACTTTATAGGTACTGGCTACATATTTATGCTACCATAAAATCATCTATGTTTCCAGGAAATCAATTAAGTTGGATTTTTTTGTGTGTAGGTGTTGGGGTTTTTTTGTTTTTTGGGGTTTTGGTTTTTTTTTTTATTTCATTTGGTTTCATTTGGGGATTCTGAATAAACTTTGAAAATCATATTAATACCCATAGTTCAATATACACTTCATGGACTTTTTTTTCTTTCTTTCTCCTTAGGTATTTTCATTTATTAATCAACTTTTGTATCTAAAATGTGGATTAAAATCCACCTGCTGTCTGATCTTTGCAGCCAGTGAGGGGACACGCAATCAAACACACACACAGTGTGCAGCTTTTAAAGGCCAGACCAGGCACCGCACGCTTTGTGCCTTGTCTTGCCCCCATCGCAGCCCCATGTCTGCATTACATTGTTTTGGCAAAATGGGTCGATGTGAACACTGAGCAGATGCCACTTTCTGAGGAAAATAAAACTTCATCCGCGCCATGAACCAGCACCGCACACTCTGGGCCTGGCTCTGTTCAGGCCTCAGCCTACTAAAGCGGAGCCATCTTATGAGAAGGTTCTCCCCAGCCCTTCCACATGAGGCATTCTCCCTGCCCACGAGGATCTTCTAGGTCTACATTGCGAGCCCCACTCCATCGCGTGGCTTTCCAGAAACTTCACGGAGTATCAGCGTCTTGCTGGCCCYGATACCCCATCTGTGAAATTATTTCTGTCAACGAAATGAGTATTTGAGTCTCATGGAGTGCCTGAACGGCCTGCGGTGGGCAGACTGACGGAGAAGAGGCCCAAGAGAGCAGGAATGGCAAAGARCGCCGCAGCACCAGGGCCCTGCGCCATCACCCCGATGCCACCAGCTGGGTGGAAGGCTTCAACTCGAGAAAGGAAAGCTTTAACAGATGACAACAGCCTGGCTGCAGGTGCTGCCCAGGACATGGCACCCAGCACACAGAGCCTGCCAGCGAGCAGACACCGAACTGGACAAGCTGGAGCTTGTGGGGCCGCCTCGGCCCCGAGGCCAGGCGCCCGCGGCGCTGCGGGTGCCTCCGGGCCGTGAGGCGGCGGCGGGAGCGCGCCGGGGCCGCCCGCGCGCGAGGCGAGGCTGCCGCCACTGAGCATGCTCGGCGCCTCCACATCCGTCCCCGCTCGGGCGCCGCCAGGAGCTTCCCCGTCGCCAACAAGACCCGCGCGGGCGGCGGGGGTTGCCGCCGCCATGAACGCGGGCGGCGGGGGAACGGCGCCGCCCTTCCCCGGCCCCGTGCAGTGTAAGTGCGCGGCGGGCGGGCGGGAGAGCTATGCGCGCTCCGGGGCCCGCGCGGCGGAAGCCGAGTGGGGCCGGGGCCCGCGCGAGGCCCCGAAACCTGAGTAGCGCCAGAAGCGGGCGGGAGCGGGGCCCGGGAACCTGCGTTCGGGGGGAGCCCGGGAACCTGCGCGGGCCGGGCCCGGGGCCAGGCGGGCGCTGCGGCTGGGGGTGCTCCCGGGCAGGGCCGCGGCGGAGCAGAGCGGAGCGGAGCGGTGCCGCCTGCGCCCTCCCCGCGGTGACCATTAGCGTTGTCGCTCTCTCTTATTGTATAACTRACATGTCGTTCGTGCGGCCCCCGCAGTCCCGGGCGGCACCACGGTGCTGGTGGAGCTCACGCCAGACATCCACATCTGCGGCATCTGCAAGCAGCAGTTCAACAACCTCGATGCCTTCGTGGCCCACAAGCAGAGCGGCTGCCAGCTCGCGGGCGCCGCGGCCGGGGCCGCCAGCACCGTCCAGTTCGTGTCCGAGGAGACGGTGCCTGCGACGCAGGCGCCGGCCACCGCCACCACCATCGCCTCGGAAACCCAGACCATCACAGGTAGGGCRGYGTTGGGTGCCATGAGCGTGCCAGTGCTCAGCCCTGTACCCCAGACCATCACAGGGCGGTGTTGGGTGCCATGAGCGCGCCAGTGCTCAGCCCGGTACTCCAGACCATCACGGGTAGGGTGTTGAGTGCCACAAGCGTGCCAGTGCTCAGCCCGGTACCCCAGACCATCACAGGTAGGGCGGCATTGGGTGCCACGAGCATGCCAGTGCTCAGCCCACTGTGGCTCACGTCATCCCTGCCACTTTGAGCAGAAAACAGCATTTTTTTTTTCACATTAGCCAGCTCATACGTGCATGCAAAGGGATAAAAACAAGCGACGTGCAGGCCCCTTGGTGTGACAGCCGTTRCTTAGTTTGCTAATTGAGCTATGAGCTCACTTAGGCTAGCTTCAATCTAGTGTGTTGTCTAACCGACTTGCAAAGACTAATTAAAGTTGTCAATACTTATGCAAAGTAATCAAATTACTATGCGTTTTATTTTTGCTAAGAGTGTGCTTGATGAGAAACAGGCTTGGAATTGCTGTCAGGCACCAGTCCAGGCCTTTTTATGTGAGAATACTGCRTGCACTAGTGTTGTTTCCACAACTAATTGGCAGGAAAAATATTACTCAAAATTTCTGCCTATGCAAAGGCTCAAATGAGGTCCTGATCCTGCAAACATTTAAGTATAGCTAGAATTTTATTCCATGCATGAAAGTTTTGCACTTTTATATATAGTGTATTTTGCTGTGGTCTGAGACCTTACTAAAACTCCAATTTTTTAAGTTGGATGGACAGAATATGGAATAGCGTGCGATTCAGCGGTGAAGCAAGCTTAGTGGCTTAGTTCCAGGAGTTTTTGTATTATAATCCCTCAAGTCCGTGTGGGTTTGGGGTGAGTCACTTTACTGCTTATTTACTCAAGATGAGGGCAGTTGCACCATTCTGCACTTTGTAGGGTACAGCATGGTTTAACTGATTTAAAACCAGCATTTCGGCCTACAGAGTTTTCCTGTTGTTTTTGTGTGTAATAATTGTAATAACAGTGTAGTTGAAGAGAGCTAAACCTTTACACCATGTTTTTATTTGTTTTTTGGATGCTTTCATGTAAACTGTTTTTTTCCCCCTTCCTCTGAACTCTAGCACAGCCAGTGCTGAAAAACAAGCATAATTTTATTAATGATGACCTGGGTAGGCGTCAGAAGAAACTGAACCGTTAGTTGCGCCGTCAAATAGGATACAAAGAGGGAGCCAAGTTAGGGTTGTATGAAGTTCAGTGTGGCTCATGGGGTCTGGACAAGCATTCTCATCTGATAGCAAGACACTCAGGGGGAGCACAGCTCTCTCCCCACGCCCCTTATGAATAGGAAGCCAGAAATAGGAATGCTGCTAGAAAAATGGAATAGAGTAGTTAATGAAATTGGAAGATAACTTTTGCTTCCTGGAGAAGTTAAAGTGGTCAAATTGAGCTGTTTTTGTGTGTTTAGTTTCTGCCCCAGAGTTTGTTTTTGAGCATGGCTACCAAACATATGTGCCCAGCGAGAGCAGCGAGCCTCCAGCCGCTCCTGTCGTCTCCACGCCGCCAAAGGCACGCTCGAGAAAATCCTCTGCTTCACTGACACAGAAGAAACTGAACTGCTGCTATCCAGGTAAAGTGATGACTTTGTCTGTCTTCATTTTAAAATCAATAGGTTTGGTATACTGATGGTATGCAGTAAGGCTGTCTGTTTAATGCAGTAAAGATGTACAGAGTTAGGAAAGCAACCTCAACCAAGAGTGTGATCTGCTAGCATTGAGGTCAGTAGTGCTTTTGCTATTGTCTTCACAAGTTCTTGATCTCGTTCTCTGATATATTCTGGTGATGCTGTGGCCTCTGCCCTAAGGGGAGAACTAAGGGCAGAACTTGGCTAACTTTTGCTAGCTACCATTATTGTATGTGAAAAATATTACACRTGCGTTTTGCGTTGCACATGTTCTTTGGTCAGCCAGAATATTTCTAGGGATGGTTTGAACTGAAATGTTTTCAGAGCTCAATGTATAAAGGAACCATACAGTACAGAGAAAACCTATCTAGAGACAGCCATATAGATAAGTAGTCATGTTAATTGGAGCAAAAGTTTCATTGCTTCTTTTCATGGCCTGCATTTGAGAGACACCTTTCAAATGCACACCACTTATTTCTTTACAAGTGTAGTGCTCACAGACAGGATTCCTGAATGCAGAGCCATTAGCTGAGTTCCCAAAAGCACTAACCTGAGATTATATGTGGAATTAATGAGTTCCACCTGTGTCCCCTGTTTACCCTAAAGAGCATCTCAAGTCCTAGGCAAGATTCCAGAGAATTGTTTTAAAGCTCACTCAAAGAATTACAGAAAAAGGTAACATGGAGAGTGAATTCACCCCCTAGGGAAGCACTAGGAAGCTAAAGTTCATAAGTAGTCCAGTTACTATTTTAAGTAGATGAGAGGAAACAAGAACTTGTTAGTTTTTCCTTGAATTTAGTGTTGCTGTTTGTTTTTCAATTTGGTAATCTTACCATTCTCAGGTTGCCAATTCAAGACTTCCTATGGTATGAAGGATATGGAACGTCATCTGCGAACACACACAGGTTAATGTAGTTGCTGTATTTTTATTTTATTTTTTTCATGCTTTTCTGCTTTTTACTAAAAAGTATTTTCCTATATTATATTAGTTACATTGAATTACATGTCTATAGATAAAATATACACATATAGCTGTACATTTTAATATTGTATTTCTCAGTGTTTCAGAATTGCCCTTTTTGGTAAGCCAGGTTTCTGGCCCATACTGTTCACATTGGCTAAAATCACGACTAAGTTTCTGAGATGCCAGCCATGTGCTTATCTGCATGTGGCCATGGGTAGTGCATAATGTCTCCTTAATAATATGCTAATTTGGTCTTAATTTGTTATAGAGATTTCAAAAGTTCTCCCCTTGTAAATGTGAAATGGCTGTTTGGAGAAATTTCCAAAGATCTTCTAAATTGTTTGTTTTACTTGCATATGCACCCTTTTAGAGCCTCTTAAGAGAGCTTAGCTAGCAGACTGGTATCGCAAATCCTGCATCCAGTTCATGCCTTTATAAAAGCTTTTCCAATACCTAGCACAATTGCCATTTTGGCATTTTGTGCATTGAGTGCTATTYGTATTTCTGCAAATGTTTTTATGATGCAAAAATCGTGATGTGTTGCTGCTCTTCCKTTTTTTTCAGGAGACAAGCCCCATAAATGTGAGGTTTGCAACAAATGCTTTAGCCGTAAAGATAAGCTGAAGATGCACATGCGGTCCCACACCGGGGTGAAACCTTACAAGTGCAAGCACTGTGACTACGCAGCCGCCGACAGCAGCAGCCTCAACAAGCACCAGCGCATTCACTCCAATGAGCGTCCCTTCAAGTGCCAGATCTGCCCTTACGCGAGCCGCAACTCCAGCCAGCTCACCGTGCATCTCCGATCCCACACAGGTAAGTTTGTAGCAAGATTCAGATCTGCAAAGATTTGAAAATCATTGGCAAGAATTTTTAAAGCTCTACAGATATCCACGTGCCAGGAAGTGCCTATTTGCTCTCTCAGAAACTGCATGCCTAGATGTTTTTATACATCTCTTGGGCATAGAATTCATTAGGACAACACAGCTCTGCAAAAAATATGTAGAATGAGAAGGTATATCTGAGTCTTGGTAATTGTCATTCTTTGCTGATTTTTTTTGTCTTTTTTTTAAAACTGTCTATGAAACTTTCTTAAATCAACAGAACTTGAGGTATGTTGCTGATATTAGCATTTGAGTTCCCTTCTGTCTTTCAAATATGGTCCACAGTATTGGAAACACTGAAATTATTTTATAATTGATTAAATTTGTTCAAAACTCACCTGCATGATTTAACTTCTCTTGCACCAGAAATTAATTAGCAATTTGAATGTGGTGGATTTTGGATTGGTTTTGGATAGTTTGGTTGTTTGGTAGTCAGATTTTTAGACGGGTTCTTTTGGCAGATAAGTCCTTTGTATCATTCAGTTAGGCTAAAAGTCTTAGTTTGGTTGTCCCTTCTACATAAATCCATTTCTGTACAAAGACGTTTTCGTAGTCATTCATTTGCTGAGATGAAGTGCAACAGTTTCTACTGTAAGCATCTCATTTTTATTATATTGCAAAGCATACAACCAGTTTTAAGAGGAAATTGAGATCAGTAACTACAATGCATTCCTTTATTGGAATAAAATTAATCTTTTTCTGGGAGATGAATAAAATTTACATGGCTCACTATCAGATCATTTACATACCCTTACTTGTTGAACTAAGATCAGTTTTCTGTTGAGAATTACTGTTATGGGTAAGAATTCCAAGACCAGACCTCCCTACCTTTTCCTTTATTTTTCTTTTTTTTATTATTTTTTTAAGTTTGGTTCTCAATGATAGACCACCCTTTAAATAACAAAACAACCATACTTTATTGAATAAAATAACTAATCTTATCTTTCATGTATTACAATATCCTGAATATGTAAATTAAGCCATTGAAATACAAACTATGCCTTCATCAGCAAAGTAGATAAAAATTCAGTAGCGAAGTATGCAGCTGAGACTGTAAAATAAACCAAATGAGCAAACACTGTATCTTCATTAATAAAGTCTGTTTCATATACATAATACACCATGTATCTCAATTATTAAACAGATACATGGATTAGCACAGTAGGCCACAACTTGATTTGAAAAATATGCAGCTAAATCTATGGCATCTGTAGCTGGATAAGCAAATTATGCAAAATTATACAGCTATCACAGGCTCTATAAAATATTAACTTATAAAATAAATTAGCCCTTTGCAGTTTGATTATTAAAGAAAAAAAACTGCTGAACTAGTACAGTCTCTCTTCCCAGTACCTTTAAATCACATCTTAACACCCAATGTCAAAGTTCTGTTTTTTCCAAATACTACGTAAACACACTACAATATGGTCATTTAGGGAACTACCTATTTAGTTTAAAGTGGAAAAAAAAGTGAATAGCATTATTGAGTAGATTTGCTTTGGATTTTCTAAAGACTTCACAAAGGTGTCACTGGTCTTTACCCCGAAATCCATCCATGGCCTGTTGACTAAACAAATCTATAGCTTAATTTGATCATATATATTGTGACACAGGCCTGCAAATTTTTTAAAAAAACAGTGATTTAGAACCAGATAGTTCAGGTGATTACTCGTGCAGATTGTGTGATGCAAGTAGTTTGCTAATGATCGTACAGAAAACTATGTTCATTTTTCACACCTCAGCAGTTAAGAATTTGACCTAAGTTTCAACTTTGTGATTAGGTTTTGGATCAGGAGCGTTCTTATAAAAAATACGGAGCTATGAATATTTTATATTCATGTTTGCATTAATGCAAACTGATTAGAGTTACTGAAAGTGGTCTGTTGAAGATTATTAGATATGATGCATGATGCAAATATCTCTTTCTCAGGTGCTGTAATACCAGAAGAAACAAAAGCTTAATGTTACTTCTATCTGTACACACATTTCCCTTGAGTCGCATCCTTGCATACTTGTTTCATTATTATCCTGTTTCTCTTTTCTAGTTACTGTTGTGTRTCTGTGATTCCTGTTTTGGTTTACAGTGATAATAGTGCTGCGCTTCTGTGATCACCTGCACAGAATCTTGTTCATATATCCAATGTTTTGGACAAAAGATTTCACTCCCTGCCTTGTGCCAGTAAAAGTCTTGTCTTGCTGGCACATAAAGAGCCAGGGCATGGATTTAATCAGGCCTCAAAGTAATCAGTTTTTCTTTTCAGCTAATCTAACTTTCCATGTGAACAAATTTTGGTATAAGAGAGGCAATAAGGAATATATGAGCCAGTGGGGAGGCTAGTACCAGTTAAACATTTGTTTCTGCAGTAGCCTAACGTTTAGGCTGGACATAAACTTTATCTGCAAGCCACACAGTAAATCATACAAGCATGTATTTATGTTGACTTCTTGGACTTCATAAAAATCTAGCAGATGTTCAACTTCTATGTTTATTTTAATTGATTTTAAAGGCTGACTAGACATACTGTTGCCAAAGAGATATAAATGGAGAAACTTCTGTCACTTCTTTCGAAGTGCTTGGAATAGGTCCCAAGCCCACAAAATAAGCTGAAAATGGAGACTGAGATGCTAATATGAAGGTACAGCAGGCGTAGGTAGGCAAAGGCACGTGCTCTTGGAAAGACTGCACACCAGTGTTCAAACCAGGCGGCATATACCATCCCCTTGCAGAGTTCTTTATGTCTTGGGAATATACTGGAAGCTTACAAGCATCTAAAACAAGTCAGCTGAGTATTATAGCATTTGATCCCTCCGAGAGAGAAGGAGTTCTTGATTTCTCTTCTTTAATGTGAAATGTGTTTTCTGTTGACAGGAGATGCTCCTTTCCAATGTCAGATGTGTCCTGCTAAATTTAAAATCAACTCAGACTTGAAGAGGCACATGCGTGTGCATTCTGGTGAGAAGCCTTACAAATGTGAGTTCTGTGAGGTCCGATGTGCCATGAAAGGAAACCTGAAATCACACATTCGCATAAAGCACAGTATGGAAAATACTCTGAAGTGTCCAGAATGTGAGTTTCAGTGTGGAAACAAAACAAGCCTTCGGCACCACATAAGGACTCACCAGCCTGAGCAGCCAGTGAAGTGCTCAGAGTGCAACTACTCTTGCTCCAACAAGGCAGCTTTGAAGGTACATGAGAGAATTCACTGCAAAGATCGTCCTTTCAAATGTGAATTCTGCAGCTTTGATACCAAGCAGAGGAGCAACCTGACAACTCACGTGAGGAAAGCTCACGGAGACAAAGTCAAGACCAAGAAGCAAACTGTGGAGAAGAAAGAAGGAGACAGACCAAAACAAGGTGGTTCCAGGCAAGTTGCCAGGTTGGATGCCAAGAAAGCATTTAAGTGTGACCTGTGTGAGGCTTCCTTTGTCCGAGAAGATTCCCTTAGGAGTCATAAGAAGCAGCACAGTATGTACAATGGGGCGAAAAATAATGAACTAGCTGTTCTGCAGCTTCARATGGATCCCAGTCGACAGACTAGTGCCCCAATTACTGTCAGTCACATACAGGTCCCACTTCAGGCTGCTCAGGTTTCTCCGTACAATGAGGGAAGGGTCAAGATCATCGTGGGTCACCAGGTCCCTCAGGCAAACAGTATAGTTCAGGCTGCGCCCATGAACGTTGTGCCTCCCGCCTTGGTCAGCCAGAATCAGGAYGAGCTCTCGGCCAACAGCCGCCTGCAGCTGCTGGGTCAAGTCAGTTTGTTGGCACCACCTCCTCCACCCATATCTCAAAACGAGGCAGGGTCTGTGGCACAGCCAGCAGTTCTCCTCACCACTCATGACCAAAGCGATGGAAGTGCTTTACACCAAACKCTGATTCCTGCCGCTCCTGTCAGCAGTCACGAGGCCTCGGCAAACCAAGCTTTCATCACCAGCTCTGCTATCAGCTGCTCTGACTTAGAAGGCCTCAATGCTCTAATACAAGAAGGAGCAGCAGAAGTGACTGTGGTTAGTGACGGAGGTCAGAGCATCACTGTATCTACATCGGCTCCCCCTCCTCCTATCTTTTCCTCATCCTCTCATACAGAAGCCCCCAAGCAGACCTATTCTATCATTCAGAGTGGAGCCCATGCAGCTTTGCTGTGTCCAGCAGACTCCATACCAGATTAATCACAGAGGACCATTGCTAAACAAATTTCAGGCTCTGCAGCAATGCTGAAGTCAGTAGAACTGCACAGGACATAAGTGAATGTAGAATTTGTCCTATAAAGCCAAATACCTTCCACATACATGYTTTACCTGTCTATACATGAAAACATACAGCTTGTATGTGGGAAAAGAAGATGTGTCTCTATTAAAATTAGAGGCTGTGTTCTTTGTAAAATCTGAGTATCTGTTTAAAATCCGACCCAGCAGTAAGCTTTCCAAAATATGATTCTTGTACTTGATAAATTAAGAAAATACCACCTTATCACAAATGATATCATCATAGCGGAAATATTTTTTTCATACACATGCAAAAAGATAATAGTCCAAGCCACTCTRAAGTTTATTTTTAAGCAGTGCTAGTGATGTTTTGATGATTTGCTGAGAAGGCATCAGCTGGACCTGGCTCATAGTTAACTTCTTAGAAACACCTAGTAGCTGGGTCTAATGCAGCCAAAGTAAAGGTTATGAGACCTGTTCTCTGGTGTCAGTAGAAATTGGTAGCACCTGTCAATTAATCTGGAAATACAGAGAGAGATCAGGTAATCTTTTATTATTTTGTTTTAGAGGACAAATTTGTCCCTCTGTCACTAATAATTACTCATATTTGTTAGCAAGAACAAATTGCAAATTATGAATATGGTACCATTATCTGTCAGTCACATTTGTTTTAGAGAACAGAATGAGTACAAATATATTTTTTACAAATACAATACTTTTTTGGTGTGTTTGTTATTTTGATGTTGCCTTTGTATTTCTTTGTGGTTGCATGGGTGGAAAAAGTGCATTGCACTTTTGGCTCTGTCCTTTTTCAAATTAGAAGAGGAAAAAGACAACCTTGAACTTGTTCAAAAAAGAGAAAAATAGTGGATTCTATTTCAAGGATCAAGACTAGCATAATTYCAGATTAGATCCCACTAAGACACTAATTCACTACTAAAATGATGTACATTTATATAATGGGGTAATATGTGAATTTAGGGATGTATTTTGAACTATACAGTATTACAGCTCTGGCTGCTGAGATTGCTTTCTGTCCTAGAAACAYGCTTGCTAAACTTGTGAAGAAGATCGTGTAATTAGGGCTACTTTCTGAAGAGGCCTCTTGCGTTTGAATCTCGGTGCGTACGGTCTTTATTTTGCATGCACAGGATTGCCTCCCCACCATGTCTTTCCTCAGGATGGCACAATTGCTACTTGTGGGGTAAAGCTTCATGTTCTGCAAAGAGAGAAAAGTGCAATCCAAGTCACATGGGCAGTCAGACAAGTTGTTCCTGAAAATGTTGGTCAAAAGAGAGGTTGCTTTAACTTGAATTCTCCAGTATCACTGTTTTCATAGGGAAATTGTGTTTTTGGAAATCGGAGTCTCTTCTGCCTTCCTAATCCTTCATTCTAAATTAATGCTCTTTCAAAACAAAAATACCCTTCCAAATAATCCTCTTTTTTTTGAATTCTTATCTTTGATTTAAGCTGTATGATAATGTATGCTTCTGGTTGGGGATATCATAAAAGATGGTACTCAGTTAGAAGGAGAAATCTCATGAATGGTTAATTAGAAAAGTGTTACTGAAGTCTTGTTTCCAAGCCTCATCCTGTATTGAATTGTAAAGTAAAAATTTGAGTTCCTTGRCAGCTATATTTCAGGGATTATTATCCCTTACACTTATTCTTGGACTACTTTGGTGACACAGGTTATCACCTGCTAATTATCTCTTCCCTGCGGATAGCTGAGTTATGGAGCTGACAAGGACCAGTTCCAACTCACTGAGCACCTCTTTTTCTAGAAATTAGAATTACAGAGCAGCTGGGCTTCACTACATTTGATTGCCAGAGAGGCACTCGCTGAGACCCGTGAACGGAAAGCCCAGAAAATGCGTGTAACGTTGGCCGTGCTGCGTTGTGGCCCAGCGGCCACGCTCTGAGCCTGAGGGTTCCTCTCAGTGCTGTCCAAGCTGCTTGTAAAGCACCAGGGAGAAGAAGACATCCCAGGTAAGTGCTTGATCTTACTGTGTGGTGTCAGTGATGCTGGCTTTGTGCGTGATCACTGGAGCAGCATGGACCAAACTTTTCATGCTATCTCTGAATCTAAATGCAAGGCATGGAAACAGCTCTCTCTTTGCCCAAATATATATGTGTGCTCTGAACTGTCCAGCGGAGAGCAACACAGCCCAAAGTCACTATAAACACTAGCAAAGGGGGGGACGCTTTCAGTCGTGTGACAGTAATAGGGTTTTGCTGCTCTAAAGATGCTTCCAGACTGTGCAGCCCTGGTGCGCTTGGGGATGACCAGCGGCAGCACTTGTGTATCCTCCATAGATGGTGCTGCAGATCCAGTTAAACCTCCGTGCAACCCTTTCTGCTTGGTAATACACCTTTCCTGTTGAAAAGATGTCACAGCTTCCTGCTTTTAACTCTTTCCCAAGAACAAATGGTTAAAATATTTCAAAAGGCAGTTTTGTAAGGAGTTTTGAAAGGCCTAGCTGCAAACACTCCACTAASTTCCCATGATAACAGACTTGCAGCCACAAATTAATCTCACGATTTAATATAAGTATTGATAATTTTGAAATTCCTAACAATTAATTTAAAGCTGTGCATAGTGTGCAGCTACAGGGTTTGCTGGGCTRGAAGACTGGTACAAAATGAGAGATTTTTCCCAGAACTGAAGGTCTGAATTGCAATTATCTGTGTTTGCCCATGGCCAATAGACGCTCACCCAGGGGATGCACCAGCAAGTCCAGGAATCTCGTGTTCAATCTAATGTCACCTCTAACGTTACACAGCCCCGTTATCTGCATTTCAGTTTTACAAAAAGAGTTGTTTACACTCTAAAATAGGAAACCAGTAGATTTGTCATATTGTAAAGACTAACCTTCATTCTSGTCCCCTGTGTAGCTCTAAGATAAMCAGGAAAGATAACAAAATGGTGTGAATGAATAGACAAAGCTCAGTGCTGCTTCTTCAACATTGTTTAGCTGATTGCATTATGTTTAAATAAACAATCCCCGAAGACTTCTTTCCTCCACCCTTAAGAAAA
The DNA here is from genome assembly GCA_003342815.1 of Eudromia elegans. Lineage (NCBI taxonomy): Eukaryota > Metazoa > Chordata > Aves > Tinamiformes > Tinamidae > Eudromia > Eudromia elegans. The sequence goes on along the minus strand of PTEX01000028.1, from coordinate 1,679,839 downwards.
GCTGATAACCCAGCCTGAAATTGGGGCAAATTTTTTCCTCTTTCTATTCCAATATTCTTCTGGTATTTTTATGTTCAAAAGCAGCAGTTGTAGCRTTTTGGAGCTAGCAGAAGCAGATTGTTTTAATCTCTGATATTAATTTAATACATTCTTCATGTTATCAACAGACCCATCCCTTGAGAGAGCGTGGTAATTCCTAACAGCGGCTCTGGTGAAGTCCACTTGCTTTCAAGCAAACTCGTGTGGCCTCCTCGAGTTCTACCACGGCCAAAGAGATCTTAGCAATTTGTCTCTTTCCTGAAGGAAATAAGATTCGGTTGGACTTCGTTCCCCTTGCCCCAGGATCTCCAAACCCGCTGTGGTAAGTTGAGATACTTCTCCATGCAACTCGGGCAGTCGAACCCCGCTGCCCTGGAGCTGCTCTTGCTTCCCGCTTCCTACAAAACAGATTATGTTCACATTGCATCACGTTAGACTGGCTCCAAGAGGAATAGGCAGAATCAAATATTCCTAAATTAGGCTCCTACCACTCTTATTTTTCACAGCAGATTTTTCTCCACACAGTTGGCCAACTTGAGGTGTCCAAACTGTGAAGTCCAGCATATTACAGTCCTCCCTGCTGTGTGCATCTCTATGACTACTTAAACAGAACAAGAATGTCCTCAGGAAGACATAAAAAAAGCAGTGATGCACAGAGGATGAATTTTCAAATACAGTAACACTCCTCCTTTCCCACTTCCCAAACTTTTGGGGATATTTGTGTTACTACAGACAAGGCTTTTTAAAAACAGATCCGAGTCCTGCATGGGCCAAGGCTCGTTCTCTACAGGGCCTACTGAAAATGTGCTTTTCCCTCTGCTTTTGTGAGGCAGAGGTATGCAACAGAAAAAGCACAAAGTCCAAAGGAAATTTTGCCTGCAACACGTTTCGTTCTGGTGCAGGGTGGTAGGGACGGGGTGAGCTCGTGTGCAGTGTTCACAGRGGGTGCCGCGCTGATGGAGCAAGAAACCAGCAGCTCTGGAAGCTGGGGCCTCTCTCAGCCTTGCTGGGAGCTTTAATGTGAGCTTGATAAACACTTTAATTTGCATCAAAATGGCAGATTCCCGCTCAAAACCAGCCTCAATTTGTCTGGGATGCAGCCAGGGAGTTCCTGGATATGCAGTTGTGCCAGGGAGCGCTCCTGCAGGATTGCAGGCCTCGTGGGAGATGAGACCTAAAAACAAGTAGATTTGGCTTAAAGCTGGCTCTTTGGGGATCTGGGGGAAAGCCAACATGTCCTGAAAGCACATGATGTCTCATGTTCAAAAACTGTAGTATTTTCCAATCATTTTGGCAGTGCTATTTGTGCTATTATGATTGTTCTGGAAAATACCTTGATTTGAGGAGATTAAAATTATTCTTTATGAATATTGGAAGGCGTGCAAAGTTGTTTTTCTCTAGGTTGCAAACAACTGAGAAAAAGCTTCTTTATTACGTGCATTTACTTTATTCCATACTTCTGATCTTTTCATTTCTTTATTGTTTCACCCAAAATATAGTCTGTAATCTCTTCTGTAATGTGRTGCTCCAGGATCTGTAAAAATATTTGCTACATGCTCAATAGAAAGGCTGCTACTCTATAATTTCAGATGTATTGACTAGATACTCTAATGGCCTTTTACTTTTCTAGTTGGAAAATCTTTAACCTTTTTATTTAAATTTTAAGAAGAGAAACCAATACTGTTAAGAGAAACTGATGTTCCCTGTCACTTACCCAGTGACCTTTCATAAGGTGATAAAGGTTTCTATAGTGACYTGAGGAAATAATGTCTCGGATATCATCATGAACTAAAAGTCCATAGTAGGAAAAGCTTTCTTTTCTCTTTCAGGTATCCAGTTCTGCCTTTGCCTTTATTCTAATCACTAGACATGGGGAAGAACTCATAAAACATACAGTATTTGGTTACATGGCTATCTTTCATCTTTTAGAGACTTACTCAGGCACAATGTTGTAGGGAAGGAAAAAAATGTACATGAGGAATGAAAGACTTTTTTTTTCTTTTTTTCTTCTGCTATGCAGAATTGGAGTAACAAATAACACACATGGTCAGGGCCACATCGTCTGCTGTAGCAATGCCATTTAATTTATTGACCTGCGATATCGGATACTTTATTCCATGGCTTTCAGGAGTTTGTCCTTTGCCTTTAGGAAATAAGGACTATTCCGAGTGCAGACCGTGCTTTGGCACGGATGTGGTGAGAAATGCTTGTTCCCTGGTTTCAGACCTCATGTAGACTTGCTTTTAATGTCTGAATATGGAGAGTCTCTTGGTTAGTGACAAAAATAGGTAAATTTTATAGGTCAAAGTGTGGTTTTGTCTTCCTAAGGTTGCAAGGATCTATTTGTGCTTTCTCAATGAAACATGCTGTGGTGCTGTGAGCATCTTCCAGCTTACCGAGACCTGATGTGGCAGACACCTAAAATGAAGGTCACAAACAAGCRCTAACCTTTTCATCCGGCTTTCCATTAATGTGCGTCAAAATGATGGAGGGCAGTTAAAATCCTTGAGCTATTCGGATATGCAGCACTTGGAGGGGGGGAAAAAAGCCTCCCCCTATCTAACTGACCTACTCTGTGTAACTCTGTTGCTCAGAGGTGCTCACGTAATTTTCTARCCCATTTTTTGATCACAGCTGGAAGCCCAGCAAAACTAGGAGACCCTGATGGATGGCAGGCAGAGCAAGGCCAATGATGCGCGTCATCTGTGTCCCATGTGCAAACTGGTTGGTGGTTAGAGTTTTGGTTTGTTTTTAAGGAAAACAGACCCTATCCTTTTCCTAACACATCATCATACYGCTGAGTTCTGTTTATTAATGGCCAAATTTAAAATTACAACAAAAATGTATATTTTCACAAGGTTAATGCTGCTGAATGACCCASTGGCAGAAGGTGACGTGCACCTCAGAAGTACACTGTGTAGATGAGAATAACTTGGATACCTCAGTGATGAGCGAGATGCAAATACCTAGATAGATACTGCAGATAGTCRCATCTCATGATGGCCTAGAGGAAACTCTGAAAGGACAGGAATGTGCAGCACTGAGCTGCATTATGCATAACAGGCGTAATTAATAGATTTAAGTTCCCCATGAAACTCGCCTTTTAATGGTAATAAAGGAAAGAGACTGTAAATGGTGACATACATTGTTGTTTAAGTACATATAGTTGCTAGGGGGTTAGGGAGAAGTTGCCACTTTGCTTCTCACTCTCTCTCTTTAAAATTTTAGAATTTATCACGTGAATCAATTTGCCTAAACAATATTAACTTTGGCTTTTGTTGTAAAATCATGTGGATCAACCATTGATATCACTCTAGTTGGATAGGGATGCTTGTAATCTTTTATTTTTTTTTTTTTCTTTTTTCTTTTTTTTTTTAAAGCCTGCCAGCAAAATTGCTTTTTGGTGATGACTCTGCTTGAAAAGTGCTCTGCAGGGGCCCATTCCCAATTGATTATCTTTCACAGCTAATAGCTTCAAAGGCTATTTGGTGGACAGTCCAGTTTTACATTTAAATGTAAATCTTGATAGCCTTGACAGACTGATGATCAGAAAAAAAGGGAGGAAAAAAAACCCAGTAAAATAAATGTACAGCTGGTATAACTTTCGCCAGCTCCTCCGGGGCAATTCTAATAAAATTAAAATGGTTGCAGTTTGACAAAGCTCTTTATAGTGCATGGGGAGTGAAAACTTGCCTCAAAAGATTTAGAATTAATAAGCTGCTAAATAGCGTGTCAGCCTGAAAAGTTCAGTACAGTGTCAATGGCTCCCATTTGTTCTTCGCTGGGGTTGGGGAGTAAAGTTCAAAGCAGGGAGGCACCACCATAAGCAGGTCTCTTGCTGAAGCTGAGGAGCACTTTGACTAACCAAGGTCTCATCTGCAGCAGAGCCTCATCGTGGACCAGGTGGCACCACTGGGAAAACCTTGCTCATGTCCTGTGCCCCTCGCTGCTGCATCTCATTGCCAGGACGGGGAAAGGTGACACTCACATTTCAACTGATTCTTTYTTTTTTTTCCTTAAGAGTCTCACCAAAACTGAGTTCTCCATACATAGGCCACAACATATTTCCATGCCATATACATACCACGTTGAGGAGAGGGAGAGATGCACCATAAAGCACAGAGCAATTTCTCGCTGCAAATGTCCCAGTGGCAAAAGCCTGRGGAAGGGCTTTTCACAGCACAAAACTACTGAAATAAATTGCAGTCCAGAATTAACTCAATATTGTTACCYAAGTAGTAACTTTTTAAGACTTAAGTGCTCCAAAACTCCTTGCATGATAATATTTAAGGGAGTTGCATAGCTSTTCGATTGTGAGACGGAGATGGAACCGTCTGCAAGCTTACAAAGGCAATAGCTGCTGTGGCCCCGTTAGGCATCCTTACCCTATTACTGACACCAAATGCTCCGAAGCCCTGGTGAGYGAGTAGCGCTATCTCCTTGACTCACTCTGACCCTGAAATACAGTGAGGAGGAGCTGCAACCTAGAGCTGCAGTCCCAGACTGAGCCTGGACTGCTGCTGTCTCAATGAGCGCTGCCAGGCCCTGTGTTGACCTCTCAGAGCAAATGGGTGAAAAGGAAAAGAGGTTCCTCTGCTCCAAAACATCTCAAGAACTGTGAGTATTGATATAATAAATAAATAAATAAACAAACAAACTCCGCTACCATAGAAACTGAGCTGCAAACACTATGTGCTTGTTGTCTCTTAGGTCATCTTCTGGTGTCCAGAGGCTCAGGAATACCAGCTGACCATCTGCCAGACCTTCAATGGAAGGAAAAAAGAGCAACRCTGGGCACAGCACTGAGGAGACGAGACATCCTGGAAGAAAAGACTGCCCCTTTCAGATAAAGGTGGAAAGGTAAAGAACTACGGGTGACTGTTGATAAAGAGCTAGTAGAGAAGAAGTTTGCCTTGGCATGCAAGCCACTGGCATGATTTGCAGAGCTGTCTCCTGCCCTCTGTTTCCTCATTTTTTTTTTCATACCAGTTTCTGATAGCAYCAACATTGAGTCTATGGACTCCTGACAGTTTGTCCCATTGCACCCAGAGTAACCCTGGGTTGGGCAGRGCTCATTCATATGCAACAGCAAAACCAATATGCTGCTAGGACCAGAATTTTATGGATGTCTCCAGCCCCTACAAAGATGCTTAGCCGTGCTTGGTGCCAGCATGAGGAAAGAAGAAGCACTTTCTGCTCTGCTGGCATTTTTAATAATGCTAATAAAAAATGAATATGCCTTATCCTCAGAATAGGCCTTTCTGTTTTGCCTAAAATAGCACATGAGATGGTTGAAAAGGCTCTGAAGGAAATGGATAATGTCATGAGGAAAAATAAATTACGGATTTTTTTTTGTGTCTGACCCCTCCAGATAATGTAGAAATACCTGTGTCTTAGCATATCCCATGTCATGGGAACAGTCACCTGGCAGCACAGTCGAGGGTGGAATATCCTGCCCGTGGGCTGGGCGCGTTTGGTGGGAATGCCTCCGAGCAGGAGCCGGAGCTCAGAGAGGGAGGATCCCGATGGCTGTTGCACAGTCCTGAGCGCCGGCTAGTGCAGAGCAGTCACAGGGGAGTATTTAAATGTGAATTAATCCTCTTTTCTTCCCAATGTGGATARGTCTGCAATAATAAATCCAACTATCAATCCAGTTTATATGAAAAGACATGATCTGAAAAAAAATCCTTGTGCAGAAAGACAAAGCTCTCTCTATATTCAGTTTCAAATATAAAATTTTATAGGAATCTTTCCATTGACTTCAGAGGCCTTTATGTATAGATGTCCCCCAGTTAAAATATGATTGATGATATCACCGGTACAAAAACTGGCAGTAACTTTATACAAAAGAAACAGAAAAGAAGTTTGTTTTACTTGTCCTTTTACCTGTTTGACATGCCAGTTTCCTATTCGGGGATAGATTTTCAAGTATTTGTTTCACAATTCCCTGACACATACATGCATAATTGGGCTATTTGCATGTGTAAATTGCTATTATTTGCCATGCAGGTAATTCTATTCCTGCACATTCCATTGTATGGGTTCGATTTTTGCATTTGTTAAGCAGAAATACTTGGCATTGGGAAGAAAACGGTACCCCACATGCAATTCCTCTGTTTACTGTGATAACTAACAGCAAGCATTAAAAACCTAACAAAGGTGAGACCCCTTCTATTGAAGCAGTWCTAATTCATACTGCTAATAGAAAATCAAGTTATCCAAAGGCTCTCCAGTCTGCACTTACTCATGTCATCAAGATGATAGGTTCTTTAAATAATAGAAGACCATCATTGTTTAAATAGTATCATAAAAACTCCACCATAAACTCAAGAATTTTCCTGTCTTTCATTCTACACTTTATTAGGGAAAAAAAAAAAATTCCAAAGCATCTTTGGAGGGGATTTCCTGAAAACKTAATCCCTGTTCGTTTTAATTTTAAAGATGTTCTGTTTAAACAGTGCACATAACTTTCTGTAGTCATGTTTGGTAAAAATTAGGGTGTTCAGTAATGGAAAATTTTGTGTGACCCCTGTCCTGCTTATTTGTTGCTCTTTTCTAAAGAAAGAAGACATCACTATGGTAATTGAGGATAGTTTGGCAATAAGGGGATAGTTAGCATGGCTGATGAGTTATGCCATCAATAGCACACTGATTTCTAAGATAAATGCAACCCTGAGGCATAGCAAAGCACAAGTTATGGCCAACTGTCTGTGCATGTGATCATCTTAGAGTGATAATGCAGCTTAGAGTTGCTTTTATCACTAGCCTTGTAAAGCATTCATTGTATTTTTTTTTTTTTCTGGAAAGAAAAAGATTAAATTAAAAAGACAGTGCGGTGTTATCAACTAAATTCTCAAGTTAGCTCTGGTATTAACCTAATCACTGAACAAGTTAGTCAGCTGACATTAAATGAGTCTAAGAAAAATTTAAGTATAAATGATTCATTAGGAAAGCAAATGATTTGGGTTACAGTTACAGAAAGGGAATTTGAAGCTCCTCAGTGAACATATCATCTCCTGTGTACAAACAGTTGATAATGTTATCAATGCGAAGCTGCCTCTGTGCTGCATTTAAAAGCAAGCTGCCTTTATTCCAGCTTCCACTCCATTGAAATCTGCTATAAATACCTACTTTATAACACCGACCCAATATATAAATTGCTTAGTTCAAAAGAAAAGCTTTTTTTWGGAGAATGAGGGGAATGGAGTAAGCGCAGCGTGTTGTAAAAGCTAAGTGGTTTTATTGGCACTTTAAAATACCCTTTTATGCTGAACTCTATCAGCTCTGATTATATATAACAACAGTAGTTATGTATTAAAAATGTGTGTCAATAGTTATACTAACACTGATTTGTCATTTGTGTGCCAGAGGTCCTAGCAGGCTTGGCTGACAAAATCTGGCCCCAGCTTTATGTTAAAGGGATCAAATGTGGGGAAAAGCAGTGTACTTGGTAAATTATTAAGAGGCATCATCTCAGTTAWTTAAATAAAAACCTTGATATATACCAACCACAAAAGTGCTCACTTGTTCATTTACACATCTCTATTGAAGTTCAGAAATCTTGACTGTCATACCACGTCACCACCCCATCTGGTATGGGCAGTTTATCAATGAAATAGTGAATAAAACCTCCTTYAAAGATTAGGTAACAAGTTTATTCATATGTACATAGGATGTCTGCCAGGCCTGCTGTGCTCTGTGACCTCATGCGTGCGGCTGGATGTTGGTGAAGTAAAGGCAAGCGATGCCTGAAACTCCCACCTTTCCTCCATGCTCACTCAGTTTAGAACTCATTCTCAGTTTTATAACACGAAAGTTTGCTAAATGAAGTGTATTATTATAATTATAATTGTTATTATTATTAAAGAAGCCAAATTTTCTTTGGAAACTGCACATTTCAGTGAAAATCTCCAGGTAACCAGCATATTAKTCAAGTGATACTTAGATTCTTCCGGCTGCAGATACTGTGTTTGGGAGCAGCAGTACGCTGGTTGTCTGGCTGTGTACAAAATGCATGAAATCAAATACAGAGCCATTTCTTTTAGTAGCCTTAAGATGTCACTAACTGACTTGGCCTTGGCTTTTTCTGCCTTTTTCAGCAGAGCTGAGGCTGCAGAAACGGAAATGGACTGTTATTTTTAACACATATCCCCCTCCTACAGTGGCTGACAGACAAGGTGCTGATGTCAATTGACTAGTGTTACAGGCATTGATTAAGTCAACTGAAAGTCCTTTTAGTTTCTATTTCCTTCTGCAGGGACCACGAGCCTACATGAACGGGAGATGTGGGAGAGCAGGATTGCTCTGGAGCCGCTCCAGGGGGAAGTTGGGCTTTGGGAGCCAGCAGCAACATCTGTGGATTTGCTCATGTCTTAATGAGTTGCATGAAGAAATGCTCATGTGAGGSCCTCATCTCCCCGTTTGCTTTATCATAAGGGCTATGTTAAGCATCTCCATGTTTTTCACTTATCTTTTGACTTACCTTTTCGTTGTCTCTACCAGCACTCCAGTGTGTCCCCATGCAGTATGCTGGGCTGCTGCAGTGCCCTTGTAATCCTTGCTCACTCCAAGCATGTCCACTTATTTTTTTTCCTTTGACTAAATGGGTCTGTTCAGAAAATGGCTCTTCTTACCACCCCATTGTGATAACTTTTAATTKCTGTAGTGAGGTATTTGCATTGGAACAGTGCATGGGTGGAGCYCCAAGCTTCTAGAAATGACCACAAGCCAGTGGCAAGTGGTGGTGAAATCGAGGAATGCGAGCCCCTGTGAGCAATGTTAAACTAATACRTTCCACTTTACATTTGCAATGGGCTAAAACCGTACTGAGAGAGCTGGCGTGTGACAACTAGGGCCAGGCCTTGGACCACTGAGCCCTTCATTCTGACTCACCTTGAGTTTTCTCAGGGCCTCTCTAGGCTTTATTGAAGTCAGAGAAACCACCATCACTCTCAGTGATCTTTAAATTAGATCTCTAGCATCCACCGTACAGCTGGGGTCAATGTCAGATTTTTGTCTATTAAACAAGTACATTTGGGCACTACAAGGAAATGAAATCACAAGGAATTTCTCCCTACTAACATAGGATGTGCAGAGTGGTGCTGGAGCAGCCCAGTAAYAGATAAAGGTTAAACTGGGAAAAATATTCTKACTGGGTTTCAACTCCTTTGTCTGTATTTGCAGTTTTTAAATATAATTGCAGTTTTATAATTGCATCTGTTGTCCTTACATAGTATATCCACAGTAGCAAATAATGCAGCCATGAGCTGCAAACCAGCAGTTAGGCTGATGGGACAAGTCGTATGTCGACAAGGCCAGTGTCCTACGTGTCCTTTTGCCTCTTCTCAGTTAGGATTCATAGCATATTTGTCTTTGCACAGATATCCATAATAAGCTGGTATCCCATTCCCTAGAATTATATTTAACAGGCAAAAAGAAAAATTATGGCCAAGGGGAGAGGACTGGATACCTTTTTAATAATACTCGTTCATTAAGAGAATCAATACACATAACGAGTTGCCGTTGTGACAYGCAATGAAGTTTTAAAATGCTAATGTTAAATGTTTAAATCTTCGAGAGAAAGATGTACTTACATTTCATAATGTTTATTTAAAAAAAAGGAAAAAATAAAGGAAAAGAAAGAAAACTAGTGAGAAATGGCGAATACAAGGCAATGTGAAATGCACAGTCAGAGTACTGGCCATAGCTACAGTACACGCCTCTGATTTGAAGTTTACTACTCTGCCACGCTTACATGAACCTTTTTGTGACCTCGAGCCAGTTACTCCCATCTCACTATTCTTCCATTTCCTCTTTCTGTAAAATGATATTAATAGCACTTCAGCTGCAGAGCAGGTTTATTGTACAAGGCTTAATGAATGTTTGTCTCCCTCTGATTGAGATTCTTTCCTGCTGGAGGCAAGAATTTTAAGCAGGTTGATTAAATATAAAAGGTTTCTAACTCGGAAGCTATTATTAAAAGCAGGAGGAATTATTTCTTAGGGAATTTTTAATTTGATGTCCATTGGAATTGTCTAAAACTCAGCAGATTTTGTTCTTTAGTAACTTTATTTTTATTTCGTAGGGAAATTCTGCTGGGGAATGCTCTAACTTCTGAAATAATCCAAGACAATTAAGTAATAGATTTACTTCCACTGCCCTGAGGAGTAGCAAATAACAGCCATTCTGCAGTCAGAAAAATTGACACTGTGCTATTAATATAGCAGCAGTTTGGGGACTGCAGGAAAAAATGAATTCAAATGTCTGGCCAGACCAAACCTCCCTTTCCAGGGGCCTAGAACTGTGACRTTGGCCCAAAGCTGTGACCCAAAAGCTCAGATGCTCGGCAGCCCCATGTGCTGTGTTGAGCATGCGGGAGGACCAAAGGATGTGCTTGGACCCTTCTTTTCCAGAATAGTTTATTGCTAAGAGCCATTACTGAGAAAATAGTTCATGTCCTTTGCTGCCTTCTGTCYCAACAGATCCAGAGGAAATTTCATCCCTGGTGAGGGTTAGCTGGTGGCCTGGGCCCCAGCAGCAACCACGTAGCCTCTTTCCTAGTGACAGGACGACAGATACTGGCCTCTGGCCTTGCTCTTAGGAYAGTTTCTGTGATTTATGTTCAAACATCTTTGGATAAAACCCAGAAACAGTCCTAGAAACAGGGCAGAGCACAAGAGCTGGTGCTTTCAGGTGGCCATCCTCACTGCTCAGCCGTATCTTCTGGTGCTGAACCATGATTCTCGGAGGAAGCAAATTAGCAATCAGTAAGTAGAGTATTTTTAATCCTCACAGATAGAAGCCAGTAGTATGTGGCTCACAAAAACATAAAGCAGGCATAACATGTGCTTAATTTGATGCACATTAATCTTGTGATATAGGTGGGTAGGTGCCCAAAAGCCAGAGTCATTCACTGGCCCGTTCGGACACCCTGCCCACGTGCTCAGAAATKGCTTGTGTTCATGCAAATAAAGGTGCATGCGTATCCAAGAAATTTGCTGCTGGAGCTGAACACCCAGTCCAGAGGCTCATTCTTTATAGCTGTTTTGTATGCCTCCATGAAAAAATGAACTAATCTTTATCACCATAGTAAAAGAATAACTGCATTGTTGYGCTCCTCTGTCATGAAAGGAGAAAACTGTAATCACTCCTTAARCTTCTAGGAAAACTTCAAAAAGTTCCATGAAAGGTATGTACGGGACTTTCTGGAATCAGTTCCCTTTTGCCATGAAATGAAACAGCCTGAGTTTTTAAACATATAGACCTATATGTATGTTTTCACAGCAATACCTAATGCTTCAAATGATGATTAATAGAAAATCTAGGAGTCTTTATAGGGAAGCTGTACAGCCAGATCTGCTTCACTGCAGTTTGTGCGAGCACCAAATGCCATCTGACTGCATCTGTGGCTATGATACAGACACTGGCAAGGCGTTGGGTTCAGGGGTCCTCACTGGTTTCAAATATTTATTGCAAAATTGAACTAAGCGCTTGACTAAGCAGGYGTATGAACTGAAGCTGGCACTTATATGAACTTAATCTCTGCTCTGCAGATATGTTGGAAAGCTTGGCAGGAATGTAGGCAGCAGCCAAGGCAAGTGTTACAGAGCACAATTGTGGCTAAGGGATTATATAGCTACTGCTGGTGGCCAGGGACAAAAGATGCAATGTTTTAAGAGTCAGCCGTATAGAAACCGCGGTGTTGCCATTATTATACAAACAGGGCTTAAAGTCCTTGCCTTTCTTCCTGATGTGTTAAAAGCAATTAGAGTGCTTAATAAAATTCAGGGACAAGTTTTGTTTTGCTCAGAAAATGGAATGGATGGAGCCTCTTCAGAAAGCTGTGTGCGCGATTTTCCCAATATCTGCAACTTTACAGCTATGTGTTTCTTATGCTCCAAGCTGAAATGATGGGATAGCAGAGGCTTTAGGGGCTGGGCAAAAGGAAGAAAATAGATAGGAATGTATAAGGAAAGCTTTTGCTTTGAGAATAACAGCTATAATATGCAGCATACACATGGCCAGCAAATCGTCCCTTTTTTCCGCTTTTGTATGATCCAGTGACCTCACATGTACTCGTAACTCTAATCTGGTTCTCTTGCTCATGATATCAGCTGCAGAATAAATAGATCAATGTTGGGGGTCAGTGTGATGACATGGGAGCATTGCTTAACCTGGTGGGATTTATAGGTGGTCAACACGCCAGCGAGGACATCGGCAGCCTTCATCCCACCGGGCTGTAACAGGAGGAGCTGCGATGCAGCTAGAAATGCACAAAAAAGGAAGAAAGATCATTTTCTGTSCTCCCTCCTCAGGTGTCCTGAGGCACAAAAATGATAGAAATTGCTGAGATCACGATTTATTGCCGCACTTAAAAAGTGAACCGATTTGTGTAACAATCCTTGCACCCAGCTGGAAGGAGGTTGTTCAGAGCTGTGCAAAAGGATCGCCAKAAAAGGCAGCCAGTGCCAGTTTTGCCTTGGCTTGGAGGCCAGGTAACAGATTAGACTCAGTTCAGGGAGAAGGTTTTAAAGGTTTGCTTATGTTTCTGTATCAGGAATGATACCGTTCTCTTTTCTTTTTGGCAAAATGTCAGGCAAGTAAACACTTGAGCGTCAGCTTAATTCTTCTGACTTTTGGGAGTCGTTCATTGATGAAATCCTCAAGTTATTCACATCCTGCAAATCTAGAAGTAACTACAACATTAGCTTTTATAGCTTTTGCTATAAAAGAATAATAATTTCTTAAAATAAACCTTGTTCAGAATCTCATATTAAATTTTGGATGTTATAAAAAAAAAAGAAAAAAAAGTCATATAGACCTCACCTGACATTCAATTCCCTTAAAATAAATTGAGAGACTTGTTCTGGTAACTCAAGTCATAGTTTGTGTCTTTTTTTTAATCTCTATTACATCTTGGAATGCTTAGGCAACGCAACCCAAACCCCCTTTTTATGTATAAGTATTTGTAATAAGCCACATTCTCTCCTTTTGCTAGATGCTGGTTTCATCTAACACTGATGCACAATTGCACATACAGAAATTTATGTAAACTGAGACTGCAGTAAAAAGCAATGTTTCTGATGTTCTTTAACTCTTGCAAGAAATAGTAGTTTTGCAGGCTGTCTGCAGAGTTATCCAAATTCATTAAAGGCATTTTTTTTCAGGCACACCTCTTAAGAGGGTCCTTAATTTCTACTTTTCTGTGTTAACAATACCTCTATGTGTTTCAGCTGCTGATGTCCCTCAAACTATTACATTCCCAATCACATTGCTTCCATCAGAGGAAGCAATCAGAAAAAGCTGTCATTGCCCCTCAAGGTTTCTCCTTGGCTAATTGGAGTTTTTGGCTCTTTATCCTGATGATTAAAAGAACAGCTGAGTGGAAGTCAGAACGCATTTACAGCGCTGACACACCCTGCTCTGCTGTTTTCTTTGCACTGATTAATTTAGCAAATGAAACTCCCCTAAACTCACRTAAGGTTTTGCCTATACAAAGTTACTGTTGCTATATTGTTATAAATAAGCCCTCGGTAAGCTATCTTGTAGATAATTGCATTGGTATGACAAAAGCTTKTAAGATCCTCCTTTTTGCTGAAAAGTATTTTTCTGTAAAGCAACACTTGGTGTTAGAGCATATAGATTGTATGAAATGAAACAGCCCTTTGGAAGAAGCTGCCCTTTTTTGTGTATGAGAAAAACAACTGTCACTGTTTACACTCTTCAATCAAGGTAAGCGTGTTTGTCTAAAGTATTACTCCAGCTTGGCTTGCAAACACTTCAAGATTGCTTACTGATTTTTTTGTATATAGGCTGCTCTGTGGAACTGCTTTTATCACAACTTTTGGGAAAATMTTTAACAGAATCTGAGAAACTTCCCTAATTTATGCAGTTATGTGTTCTGCTTGTATTGATTCCCTCCATGCTRTATGTTTATTCTCTATGCCTGTGGAAACCTAGAATTAAAACTGAAGCATTTCTCTTTCATGCCTGTAATAGTTGATAGAAGAGAGACTTGTGTGTGTAAAAGTTGTAATATAAAACTGAGTATTAAACTGTTCCAAATTTACAAGACAGAAACTTCCAMAGACTTATCTTACTGGAATTTTTAGAAACTACTTCTAAAACATTAACTATTCCCCCACTATTTATAATGAAATAATTCTGAGTGAACCAGCAAACTCTGGGGTTTTGAGGAGAGAGAAGTGTTGGGGACATGGTCCCCACATCAAAACTSTCCTGGAGAGAGCAACCATTGATGATTTAAATCTTCACTACTTTATCTCTTTGTTTGCTGCTTGGAATGCTATTGATACCTTCTTTGTCTTTGTAATTGTTTTAATTAGCCACCCAGCATGGGCCCCTGACAGTGCTTGTGATAGAGTATTATGGACAACCCAGCAGGACAGTGAGCCCGTTAACATGAAACACAGACATTATGGCAAGCTTAATTTCTTTTATATGTGTCAATTTTTTTTCCTGTCCTCTTTGTTTGGGGGKGTGTGTATTACTACTTTATAAAATGAAAATAACTTTCCAAGCACCTTGGCCTTTTAAAGAGGGAAAGAAGCGGAAGGGAAAGCACCCCATCACAAACACTTCTCAGAGAGTCTACAATTAAAACTGATATTACAACAAATCATTTCTAGAAGCAGGCAAAGAGCAAAATGTTGGCCATATTGATTACCCTTCTCATGCATCATGTCTTCAGCAATTAGACTGGTATTTATTTTGGTTACTGTACTCTCGATCCTGCAAATTTCTTCTTAATTATTATTTTTTGGCTCTGTTAACATTATTTGTTCGTGTTGACCACATCCTTCTTTTGTAAATGGAAATCTGGATGTTCAATTATAATGCAGATCTGCAACTCATTAGCCAGAAGCTTTGGTACTGTCACCCTTGGAAGACAGTTTTGTTCCTTTCACCATGTGGGATCTTGCGACTGTATATTCTGGAGAAATAGTTTTTACAAAAGAAACAATTCAACATCGAGTTGTCAGGTCTTTTCACAATATAGGTTTTTAAAATAGTTTTTGTGCATTGGATAGAAGAATGTGAATGCAGAGAAAGGGAGAGGTGCTTCATAAAAACAGAGGTTTCCTTTGAATCGGGATTGTTCAAATTAGCCCAAGGTCAGTCCCTGGCAATTATTACCTCACTTCAGCTGGTCTCCGGACATTAATAAAAGCATCTGCTTTATTAACCAGGAATCTAGGAGGTTTGGGGCACCCCATGCTGCATTTTTAGCTTGTTAGCCTCTTTCTTTCATTTTTATTGGCCTCCTTGGAAAATGTTTGTGATAAAGTAGTAGTCTGTGACTGGATGGACCGGACTGAAATYGCTGCCCTCTTTGACGGGGGCAAATGTGAATGCTGAGTGCCTGGGCATTGCTGCGTTGGGTTAACTTAAAGGCATTGCTTATTTTCAGGGTTGTCTCTAGAGCTTTYTGGTGCCCCTCAGTCAAGAGGAAAAGGTGGGAGATGGCTTGAAGGGGGAGGTTTGCTGCTTAGGGAGGGTTTGAATCGTGACTGCTTTGAAGGGACCCTGTAGTGCCCAACAAGGAGCAAGGGGAAAGAAACCTCTGTGGGGTGGAGATGGGCAGGGGCAGGACGTGGGTCTCAAGGGGTCATGGCTGGCAAGGGAAGGGAGGGGTTCCCTCCCGTTCCCTGGAGCCGGTGGTTGATCGTGGTGAAGGAGCATGTTTGCACCTTCCACGTGGCACTCTGCAGCTCAGCGTTTGCAGGCGAGTTATCATCCTTTTCCACTGATGTTAATGCACCAGCGGTGGCTYTTGGCTCCGAGCTCTGGGCCAGGGGATGAGATGGCAGCAGGAGCCTCTTTGGCCTGCTAGTATTTTTTGAGGCATCTGACCAACAATAACGTAGATACTATTACCTACTATTCATGTAATTTATGTAATACTATAAATGCAGCTGGCTGTGGGCAGTGTGGGCTCAGTGACATGACAAATAAGAGGCAGATCATTACTTTAATTAGCTCGGGCTCAAAATTAGTTATCCAGAACCCACTGAAGTCAGCAGAGCGCTTCACACACCTCACTGGTTTTCATGTCAGGCACCTGGAGGATATTGAGGCTATTGTGGGCACTTCAGCCCATGGGTTGATATTGCAAATGGTCTGGGGAAGTGCCAGCTCAGTCAGCTGCTGCTGCCCCTTCCTCTGCCTTCCCTTCCTGTCTTGCTCTGCTTGTTCCTGTGCGTGGCCTAAAAATCATGGGATGGTTTTGTTTGTTGTTTATTTTTCCTTTAAGTATGGATGAGTTTCTTGATATAGCCGGGGGCCAAGTCATGGGGAAACAGGGGCAGCAATTCCATAAGTGGTTCCTCTTTGCTCGATGCTTTGTGATTTCAGACCACAGTTTTTCACAGTGTGAAAGTTGGGGATCCCACAAAACCAATGGGAAGAGAAGGGCACCCTCAGGGCGAGGGGCTGAGCACCTGAATTAAATGCTTGCATAGACACTATGAGAGTACCTTGGGAAGGAGTAAGCAAAACCCAAAGAAACCCCTAAAAGAATCCCTTACACATGGTGGATAGAGGTGGAATTTTGACAGCTTAAAGCAAATTTAACATATTATTAGGAGACTCTTAAACTCTCTGTGATTAMGATTGAAGCCATTGGTCTGGAGTCAATTTTCTCCTCAGATGAACAAACCTTGTTCACTGATGATTTCTAGATGGTGGAGACTCCTCTAAGGCAACAGTAGAGGATTTGGTGTTCCTCAGTCTGACTCATAATTTATAAATAATAGCTATGTTTATAAATGAACCCAGAGCAGAACTCTCCTGGGTGAGGAGGTCTGAACATAGTCAGTTTAATAATTTCTCTCTCAATATTTGGTAGGCAACAAAGGCTCAGCAAAATCCTGGTCGGAGGCTGTCTTCATGGATGCTGCATGGATCTGACCACTCCAGACAGGGAATTTTTTTTTTGTGGTGGAAATATTGAGTGGGAAAGCTTTGTGAGTAAGCACGAAATACTGCGATGCAGTAACCAGGCAGGGATCATCTGGGCCTCTCCTTCATCCAGGCAAGCTCACATCTTGGAGAGTCTGCAATATAAAAATAATAAATGATTTAAAAAAAGTAAAAATAGGCATTGTAAATTACAAAAATAATGCATTGTGCATCACAGCTTCAAGTTCTCTASTGGGAGGAGGCCCCAGGGAGTACTGAGAGCTCAGCCCTGCCGGTGCYTGGTGCGGAGGTGATGCTGGGCACGTGAGGATGAGTGTGAGCGCGGCGTGCGCCTCTTCCTCCCGCGTCCGARGCCGATGCTGGCGCAGAGGCAGCGCTCCCAGCAGATGCTGTGCTGGGGAGGGGACCCCTGGTAGCCCCAGCGGTGGCCGAGCTCGGGGCTCCTCGCTGGGATGTGTGAGATGTGGCTGGACTATTAATTTCTCACACAACAATTCCTGTAGCGATGCATTTGCCAGCTAGCGAGTGGAGTGCTGGAGTGCAACCAGCTCATTGTAAAGGTCGAGTGATTATTTTCCAGTTTTCATTCTGAACGAGATGGTGAAATGTTTACATCTCCTACAGATATGATTGATGTGGAGAGCAAACAAGAAAAAATCTTTCACTGGGTCAACAGGTTACTTACGAATGTGTAGAAAGGTTAATCCTAAAGCTTCTGTCCTGCTTAAGCGACCACTGTTATTTATGTATTCATAACCCTGGAAAAATCATAAAGACCTTTCCCCCCGCCTCAGGAAGTTATCCTCATGCATTTACCTGTTACAAATGACTAAAGTAATCGGCAATTTTTATGACCTCTCACTGCGTTTTCAAATGAGTTTTTCYGCAAGAGCGGGGTGAGGTATTGCTTTCTGCTCAGGTGTAACCGAAGTCCTGGGTCATCCATTTGAGAACGTTGTTGCTGGCGAGATATTAATTGCTTCCCAACCCTTAGAACTATTCCAACTTCCAAAGGTTAATGGAGCAGATAGATTTAGGACATGCTCCTAACCACACAGGTTATCCTCCCTTCCAGAAATACGACACTTGCTGGAGATGGGTCATTCATTTTTATTGTTTAAAATGTAATGAAGCACGGCATTTATAATCCACTAGCTGGGAACATCTTACTTGGGGGGAAAGGGGCTGTGAGATGCTTTTCTGGGTGTTTGCACAGCCAGCTTTGGTCTCGGTCTCTGGAGATGGCCCCAGAAGGCCATTTAGATGCTTTAGCTAGGGCATCTGATCACCAGCAYGGGGCACAGCCAAGCGTCCCCAGCCCTGCTGGCACCTATGGCCATCCCAGGGCAGGTGGTTTGCAAGGCCCACGTGAATGGTAAAGGCCAGACTGATGCTGAGGAGGTGCAAAGCTGCTCTGAGAACRCACAGCAGGGGTGGCACCTGTAAGAAGTGGCCAGATTGGCTTTGCAGACACTGACTGCAGTGGCCGTGTGTCTTGTTTCAGTGCCAGGTTGCCCCACCTCAACGTTCTGGGGGTTCCCAGCCCTCCTTGGAGCAGGCTCTGGACAGCAGCGTCTCTGGGGTGCAGGATGCCAGGTTGATGCAGGCAGGTTTGCCTTCCTGTGCTGTTAAATACACGCGGCTGAAACCTGGAGTGAAGCGTTTGCTGCCTTAAATAGCAGCAGGCCGGGACCCTTGAACTCCGTGCCAGACGATGCTCTGGAGMAGCAACAACAAATTCCTCATGTGAACTTCATTAGCCACTCCTAATTTTCAGAAGTTATCTAAATTCTATCTATCATAAACCCTAGGCAAAACAACTGCTAAGTTTTGATAAATATTGGATAAGCCTCAGGACTTAGAAGATTCATGAGGGTCCCCTTGTCCCTCCCCCACACGCCATAGGCTCTGGAATTTTGAAAATATTTGCACAGGTTGTGTAGGAGCAGTGTGCGTGGACACGTGGCTGCCCYTAGCATGGATAACCTCCAGCTTCTCGTCTTTGTCTTGTACAAATGCAGGCTGGAGTCCAGCTTGCCAAGTCACCCAGCCCATCAGGTACTGAAAACTGGATTAAAGGAGGCTAAATGTGCCCCTTTACTCCATTTAAGGTTTTAGCAAATTAATATAATCCATGTTCCATGCAAAAGCACAGATTTTTTTTTCAGACTTTACTGTCTATGTCAATAACGTCAAATATTTTAATAGGTTGAAATTGCGGTGTACAAATGTCACACCTGCTGCTGTAACAGGCCCCATTAAAAACAGTAGTAAAAGATACTTTCAGAAGGATGTGGGAAACAAATAAGAGCTTTCGCTGTTGGACTGCAAGAGCCACGTGAGCATCCAGCATCGCTTCCTATCCCAGGAGTCAGTTGATTTTTCCATGCAAAGTTATCTATCCAGCCTTTTTAAAGGCAAAGTCCCAGACAAATACTGCCCTCCAATCCAGCTGTGCTTTTCTGTGGGAGTTGGTGGCAAACCTTATGCTCCAAGGTCTTACCTTGCTGAAGAATCTGTTTTAGCATTTCGGACTGCAGTGTCCCAGTGAAATGCTGCCCACTTCATATTTGTATCCAGCTCTACCTCTTTTGAGATGGTGGCAAGAGCTGAGATTTTCACTTATTGCTCAGTTCATCTCGGGAATATTTAGTGGAGTTTTACTCTTCAGTGTCTTTAAAGTTAACCCTGCCTGCTGGCCAAGAACACAGTCAATGTGAACACTACAGTGGACTTGGTTGTCCACTGAAAAGGGTGGGAAGTGACGTGAATGTTATTTACGATGCCTTGTGGTGGAAAGTAACTTCATAGACGTAAAGGTGAATACCACAGTGCAAAATAAGAATTTTATATCTTTGTTACACAGTAATATTGAGGATGAAATTATTTTAATACCTCAGACAAACAGTGACTAGCAGTAAATAAACAGATCAAGAGCAAGCAAAAGAGCAGCACGTATTAGTGCGGAGCCAGGAAGAAGGCAGAGRTAGGAGGGCCAGGGAGGAGCGAGGTGTTTGCTGACTATTGAGACCCTCTGGGCTTCCTCTGCAGCTGCTTGCAGCATCACTCGGGTGCAGGGCTGCATAGTCACAGGAAACCAGTCACATGGGTGCTGCGCCAGCGTATTGAGGACAGTCGTTTAACAGAATTTCTTCGCTGCTGCATTTGGATTAATTCAATCCTGCGCCAGGCCTTATCAGGAAGAGCTGTCAGCAAAGAATTCCAATAATCCAATCAGGAGGTCACGAGTGCAAGAATAAGTATCTACAAATCGGATTGGGAGAGCCCAACCTAAAGCCAAGCAATATTCCCGAGATGGCAGAATAGACTATTTCGCCACATTGCTGATATAATTAATGGAGATTGATAAGTTCATCACAACACGGCATTTTGTTTGTTATACTAGAAGGGTGATAAATCTTAAATCCTGACAAAGGCAACTGAAGAAAGCAAGGAGTGTAAATCGGGGCAAAAATAGCTGAACAGTCAAATCTGTCATGTTGGAGTCTAATTGTGCAATACTATAAATATTAAATATTTTTAAGCATAGAGGGCCCTATGCTAGCCAGTGTTATATTAAGTATAAAAGCATTTGATGTCTGGGTAGCAGACGAGTTTGAGATTAAGTCATCGATCCCAGGAATGGTTGTGTAGTGCAGTTTCCTAAAACCAAGAACTATTCAACAGTTCAGATACCCAGGAACATCATCCAAATCAAGCTGTTCTTGGGAAGAAGTATTTCAGGTAAATGACTCTAACCTTAGTCACTTCTCATGGCTGTTGTGCATTTTTTGATACATTCATTAGAGACATCGTTTAGCCTGAGCTATTTTATATAAAAATGAAAATGTCCATAACTGAATGACAACTCTGTTGGACTGAGTTAAGTCCAGCTTTAAATCTGRTTTCACATTATCTGTGTGCTGATGTGATTTGTTTCTAGTAGCAAAGAATAATTTTAAAAAGAGCAATGCAGGACTGTGCTCAGGACTGTGTTTTGACTTGGAAGCACATTATGAATGCATGTTTAATTTTAACATGTGTTTTGGCCCAGTAGGAAGCTGGGTATTCGGTCAGGATCGACTTGGGGACATTTAGGTTTCCAAGTCAAAGGAGTCTGAGTCTAGGAGCGCTTTCATCTGGAGCAGTTTGTGTTCTGGGAATTGCTAGTGAGGAAGCCATTGCCAGGGAATGCGCTGGGAATAGCGAGYRCTTCCCCACTCTGGCTAAAGCAGGTGAAGTTCTGCCCCTTTCTCACCACAGATGCAGACTGTAACTCTGTCTCTCTATCGCTTGTTTTATTCCATTTCAGGGCAATAAGACAATAAAACCTGACAGTGCCAATAAAACAAAACTATTAGGAGAACAAGTGAGAGATATCAGGTTCAGTTTCCTCTTATATAGGAACAACCAAGGATAACTTTGTGACTTAATCCAGTGTGTCCGATAGTTGATTTGGTCCTACTGCTGACCACATAAAGACTTTTCTGATCCAAGAGGTGCCTCTGTATTGTAAAACCTTGTATTTCTAACCTTTAACATCTTACCAAAAGTACTGTCCATTGGTTTCACATCATTATCTGAGTTTAAATACCTCTCATCTGAGCTTGTTCTTCCTTAATCTTTAAACCTTGCTTAGTGCTACCTTCATACTTAATCATTCTCCCGTGTTGCAAAGCACTTGGGGATCATTCCAATGATAAATTTCAGCTTCATCAGCTACTGACCCACATACGCTCTGCAGTTAGATTGCAACTGCTTGTCCCTGTGGGTCCAGGGGGTAACGTTAAAGAGCAGCTGCTAGCGTATATAAGCTCCATGGAGTCTGTCATTAAAGGGCAACTGATGTCCCACATTAACTGAATTGCTCTCCAAGGAYTCTCAGTGACAGAAATCAACCTTCTTCCTCAGGAAAAACCAYAGCCCTTCTGCCTTGTCACACAGCTCAGCGCTGTGTTTGTCCTGACAAATGTCTCATCCCATACTATAGTCATGCCTACAAGGACGGTGACTGAGGTGTCGACCTCAGTTTGCCAAGGTCCCCCATGCATAGCAGAGCTCCTTCTGCACAGGTCGCAAAATAGTTGCATGGTTAATTATACTTATTTACTCAACTGATGATTAAAGACMAATGGCAGTCAAATTTAAAATGTTCTCTTACATGTCGATGAAAATGGATAAAAGAAAATAATCTTGTGCTTGGTATATGATTAACCTGTGGAATTTACTGCAGTAGGATATTACTGAGGCAAATAGTTTAGTAGGATTTAGGGATTAGACACATGAATAAGAAGAGCATTTACTAGTTACCTTCTTTAGATTTAAGAAAAGTAACTTCTTCCCTGTGCATTTTGATGCATAAGGTGAGCAAATGATGACCAGCATAAGGAATGGCAACATCTTCCTCACTTTTCCAGCCCGTGGTTCACTGTGGGTCCCCAGGACGACGTCCCTCCTTCGTGGAGGAGGATAAGGTATGACTGGGCTTGTCAGTCAGACCAAACGTACTGCACTGTACCGACCGAAGCGCTCCAGTTTTCCCCTGTGAGTCAAGGCAGTGCCATTTGCCAGGAACATTCACGCAGTTTGGGCTTTTGCCCTCCCAGATTTTTATTTCTCTTCCATAATTTCMGAAAACCCAGCAGTGTGATCACTGCTCAACTGCCCTTCCTCAACAATCAGTACAATTAACGGACAAGATTATTTACCAAAAGTTGTTAGTAGTTAACAAGCCCCAGCTTCTATTTAACTGTCACTGTAACCTGCCTGAACGCAGCACTGYGCTCTAAACATAATCACCTCTCAATGCTTCCTGTTTATTTATTTAGAGTCAGTATAAACACCATGGGGCAGAACCTCTGCTGATACATTAGCACAGTTTCGGTGGCAAGGATCTGTTGAAATCAATGGGGCTTTGCTGATTTACTTCCCCTGAGAATCACCCTGTAAAATAMATTTCAGCCTGGAGGTACTATATATATGTGTGTGTGTATGTGTATATACACATATATAAGTGCAGGCAAAAGTCAGATAAATTGGTGTGTTTGTACGACAGTCATTTCAGGGCTAGTAGTATGTGCAGGAATCGTAGTTCCTTTAGCAGAAACCTAACCACTAATCTGACTTATTAAACCTGATTTATATTTGTTAGAAAAGTCAGGTGACACCTAACTGATGCATATCTTTATTTGCTGTGGTGTAATCCTGCATTTTTGTTTTGCATTAGCAGATATGATGTTTCACTGTTTTAAGGTCAGAGTCTAATTTCGGGTGTCACAAGGAAGGTAGCGTGCTGACGGCACGCTGCTGCGCTGTGTGCATGCCAAGGAAAAAGGCAGATGTTTTGCAATACTGAACTCCTCTGCAAGCCCTCTGTAGCTATAAATTGCCCTGTCAGCCTTAAACAACAACAACAGAAAACCTTAAGCTGTTGCAAAATGTTTCTCACACGTCATCTTAGCTGGACAATTTTGCTAGTAACTTTGCACTCATCTTTATTTTTTTTTTCCTCGTTGATATTAGTCCTCAGAAAACCATGTAAGATTTTTGCTTCAAGTGAAATGAATATGCATCCAATTTCCTGAGGCTGCAATTCGTAGCATGTGTGGAAGATGGATTAAGTTTAAATAAGTGGATTTCTATTAGGAGAGAGCTAGTGTTGTATATTTTAAGTGCATAATCTTAACTGGTTGATTTCTGTGCCTCATCCCCCATCCCCCAGGATGAAAGAACAACCCCAAACTCTTGACAATTATTTCTGTGTGCTTTAGTGATGCAGCCCTGTCCCTTAAGACCCAACTACTGTACTATGACTTATTATAATGCTGTGCCATGAAACACCTCATAAAAATAATGTTATTTCCTCTGCTTTCTTCTGGACCTTTACAAGAAAATTGCTTTCAGTCTGCTTAAATCCTGTTGCTTTTCAGCACAGCCTCTCACAAATAAAAGAAGTGTAGCTGGCCGGGCTGATGGGAACAAACCAGAAAATAAGGTAGATGTTTGACATTTTTCCTCCCCTGTTTTGTTTATTGCTTTGTCACTAGCCAACAGTTGGAAGGAAAAAGTAATTGGATGTTTTATAATTTGCGACCATTTAAAAGAATAAATGACCTGAATCAAAGGTCAAAGCCTTTGTGCTTTCTGCAGGAGAGAGGGTTTGTTTTGTTTTCCCCTGAATCTTTTTATACTGGACCAAGAAAAAAAAACCTAAAAAATAAAAGCAAAATAAAACCTCCCCGTGCGCGGTGCCACTGCGGACGGCGCCGAGAGGAGCGTTAAAGCTTCGGCTTTAAACGCCTCTTTTTCCTGAAAGGTTGCAAATATCAACAACATTCCTGCACACTGTAATCAAATACTTTCCCCAAAAGCCGAGGAATGTGCCATAATTTGTCAAAGATCCTCACTGACAAGTTTTTAGTAAAGTCCACTACAGCAAGCCCCGGCCACCCCCCTGACCCACGAAGCAGCAGACCTCTGACCTTTTTTGGGCCTCTTTTATGAGCTTCTTTCACTCCGACCAGATGGCTAAACTATCAAAGGTTTTTATGAGTAAAAACTGCTTTTCAGCCTCGCGCGCTGTATATTTCTCCCCACGTGAATGTGAACTATCAACCCAGGGGCTTTAAAGGGGAGGCACAAAAGGTGCTGCGCAGCTGTGGCCGCCTCCGTGCACCCCTCTTTGCCTGGCAAACAGCTGATGGCCACATGAAGGCTCTTGGAGGCCAAGCAGTTTTAAAATGCGCCCCCCAAAACCCCAATAAATTATTTTTTTCCATTCAAACAGACTCCCCGAATATGGTTTTGCACCTCTGCCAACGTCTCCGCATCTTGGTTGGGGACTGCTGCCCACCCACCCGCTCTCCTCTGCCTGCAGACCCCCATCCCCACCGCAAATTAGGACTAATTAGGCCAAATTGTGTCAGAAACAAAAATAGAAGGAGCGCCGGCATCTCCATCAGTTTAAATTTCAATGCAAACATCTCTGAACACCTGGGCGACACTTTCTCTGAGCCCCCAGCCCGGCAGAGCTCTCGGGGTATCTCTGGCCCCCGTTTCTGGTCTAAGATCATGCACAGATACTTGTCCTTGCTGCGCAGTTAATCTGGTCCACGCCTATATTTGGAGAAAAAAATCTTTTTTTTTTTTTAATATCTTAAGACTCTTCTGCATATATTTTATGTAAAAAAATTAAGATGCATTATATTGTAAGCTATGTATATTTTGTAGTTGTTGAACTCATTTTTAAGTGTGACAGATTTACTAATTTTCAAATTGAGATACTATAAATCACAGAGGAATTTAATGGGAAGGGGGGAAAAAAAAAGTCATACCTTTATAGGCTTTCCCAGGAGGACGAGGGAATATAATCGGGGCTGCCTCTTTCTCATAGGTTTCCAACCACTCTTTTTAACCCTTTAGGCTCTGGAGTGCCACAACTATTTTTGCCTTGTCATGTTTCTATTGCTAAAGGAAAATCCAGTGTTGCAAAAGTTGCAGGGCTCTGTGTGACACACATTTAGGGATATCATCAGTYAAACATTCTTAATTAAATGTCTCTTGCAAGGGATTTTTTTAACTCATGCATCCCTAAACCATTATGTGTTTTTTGAAATTGGATATCCRTTCTCTCATTTGAATCACAAAAGGTTTTTGTTTGGAGGAGGACAATGGTGTCCAGGTAGGATGAGGAAAAAGTATTGGCCAGAAGTCTCTATTTTGGTGAAACTTGAGTGTCAGTTCATGTTCCAGCTTGTCGCTCACACGGTCATCTGTGTATTCCAGCGTTARGCAGACTGTTCCTCAGTAGTTATTCGTACCAGCTCTACCCACGGCTGTCAGTCATGCCAGCACATSTTAATAGTGAAGACAATGTACAGAAAGATAGATATAAATATATATCAAATCTTCCCTTAACTCAGGGGAAAAAAATCAGCTTATCCTTACCTTTTGTCTAAAGCTTTTCACTTTCTCAAATTTCTTTACATGTGACTTGTTAATCCATCAGTCTTGTTTATTCAACCAGGTTTATTAATGACAAATGTTGCTGGCCTTGCTGAGTTATGACTGTAAACTGAAAGAATATGAGGGCCAAGGTGAAAAGGTGATTTCTTTATAACAGCTGTAATTTATCCTGGGCTTTGGCCAGGCCTTTGATTTTGCACTGGCCCTGGATATAGTATTCCTACTGATTGCATTAGAATAGCCCTCCGGGGTCATGCTGAATTCCAGGGCCCTGGAACCAGTTAGAAGAATGGAAGATGACCATATGTGCGGGGTTAGAGAATGATAATAAGGCGGTGCACAATGCAAGCGCGGGTGATGGGGAAATCCTCCGCTCTGCCTTGTGCGCGCTGTCATTCATAGCAGCGTCGCATAAGAAATGCGCCCCGGCTCARGCGGGAGGAGGAGAAAAGAAAGGAGGGGGAAAAAAAGAAATTAAGTCTCTTAGTTAGCTCCTGGGTTCATTAAATGTCTCCTGCAATGAGAAGTTTAAGTGTGTCGCATTTGCCTTTTCTTAGGCTTTGAAAGGGTAAGAGAGGCCAGCACCACCTAAAGCAGCTTCACAAATTACTTCCAAGTTGCTTCCAAATACGGCTTCTGGAGGAAGAGTCAACTGGTTCACGGCCACCCCTGCCTGGGGCCTCTGGAGGTGCCGCCCAGGCATCGGGAGACCCTTCAGCCTGGGTGCACAGACTCCAGCCTCTGCTCCTCACAGGAGTGTGCCTCAACCAGCAGCCAGCTCAGGGGCTTTCCTGCTCAAACCATGTTACTTCTCATGGAATGAGCRGAACTGAATATTGCTTGGAAGGAGAGAAGGACAACACRTGTGATTTTTCTARGTAGATGTTAGAGCACTGTCTTTGGAGAGGGGAAACTTGAGCGTGCAGTTCTGCTCCAGCAAATATTTACAGTTTTTATTAAGCAGTCACAGATAAATCACTGCAGGAACTTCCTTGGTCTTTTAATATTCCATTCTAAACCACAAAATTATAAGACCTGTCCTGAGAGTTAGCTGGGTTGCAACTTTGGAGGTGCAAACGCTTGTACAAATCGGTGATACGTGCTGCTGCAGACAAGTTCTCACAGGTGCGAGATTGCCTTTGAGAAGAGATCAATCCAACCTCTCAAAGTACAGTTTTTATTAACTGTTGACAATTCCCATTATTTTTCAGGCATGGCTGGTTACACTGTCACTTTTGGCAAAYGCTAAAATAGCTCTGGATCTTTGCTGACTTCAAAGGCTCTGGAGCAGAGCAGAGCTCTACCTGAATCACACAAAACGCATCTGGAGTCTAAGGGAAAACTTTTCCTTGCAGGAGTATGTGTTTAACTATACAACTGCCTTTGAAAKCGGGCTCAGTGCTGCTGATCCTTCCACCTGCACGTCTGTCATTATGTGCTGAAACCTCTCAGCCGTCAGACATGCTTACCATAACTCAAACAGCTACTATTGCTTAGGAACAGCATTTTAGGCTCTCTGTATAGACACAGTTTTTTCTTCTGTGTGCTGCCTTTCCTCTCTGAAAAGTTTTATTACTGTTACTGGGCGTTATATATATACATATATTGGATGGGTTTTTTTGCTACCCATCTTGTACTCTTTTTTTTTTAATTTATTTTTGAGCCTTTAGATATTTGTCTCAGCTTTTATTTCCATCAGGCTTGCAGAGAGATATTCATCCTTTTTATTTTCCTTAATGAAAACTAAATTTGCCAMGGAAGTCATGTTACTTCCCCATTAATTATTTTTCAAAATAACAAGAGTAAGGAGAGCTTTAGGACAATGCAGCTATATTTCCAAATTACTGCACCACTATGACACTAAAAGTCGCTGGAAAACAGCAAGCCAGAATTAGGATGTCAGAGCTGCAATATGTCAGGACAAAGAGCGTTGACTGACGTGTTCTTGCAGCTCTGGCTAGTGCAGTTCAAGAAGTCCCTGCCTGCAGCTGGTTTTTTACTAACCCTGGGCTGGTAATAACTAGTGGAGAGGTGGGAGCAAACGGAGACGGGTGGTAACTTCCTGCCTTGTGCCAGTTATGTCCATGTAAAAGTGCCAGCCTGGATCCTGCTGTGTGCTCACATYGCCAAGGCAGCCTCTTGCGGAGACAAAATTTGGGAGCGACTGATTTAAACCTTAACTAACTACTATTAAGTTACGTTGCTCAGTTTGGCTCCTCGGAGGGTAGGGCAGAACAGTGAAACGAATGGCGTGAAGGCCCCTTTGCCTAACTGTGCCTTGCCCTGGGTTCGCACAATGCGAAGCTCTTGGCTTATCTCCCCATCTGACACCCACTAGCCTTATTTGCAGAAATCTGACCTCGTGTCAAACAAGATGATCTGACTGACGTTTTCTATTTCTAGAAATGATTAATCTGTTTATAAAGAGTTCAGCTAAGAAAAGCCTTTAAGTTTCCTTCTCCATTTTCATTGATTTCTTAAAGATTGAGTTACATTTTTCCATTTCTTAGAAGATATAGAACTTATGATTGAAAGAAATGACGGTGCATGTACAATGTCCTGGGGGTTATATCCTGAAACGCCCTGCAATGGTGCTTTGCCCTAGAGAATGGCACTATGGGTTCTCTTAAATTTTGTATTTCTTTTTTTTAGACTGATCTGAGCTATAGCTACTGTCCAAATCCAGCAGATCTATTCATATTTCCCCTTCTTTTGCCATTCAGAGGCCCAGCTGAATCTGATAAGCAGATCAGTCACTATGTAGAGCAATTTAACATCCTAATATTAGTCATCATTACTCAACACCCCCGTGCAAAGCAAGCTGTGAGGAATGCAGGTTTTCATGCTGTATCAACTGTAACTAAGCATCCGGTTACCAAAAGAATGAATCTCTCAAAGTTAATGAAGGTTATGATTTCATATAATCTTTTACAAGCAAAATAAATTCCATTGCAAGACTATAATAGATTAACTGTGGAACTGAATCGATGGAGGCTTTAACATCAGGGTTATCTACAAGCTGCTCATTTTCCGTTCGAAGCTCAAACTTTGTTCTGGCAGTGCCAGTAGGGTTCCCRCATTTCTTTTTAAAAGTAGCCTAAAATGCCTTCATTTATTTTCTTAGCAGTGTAACCCCTGCTCTAGCTGTGAATTTGAACACGTTATTTCAGCAATACAATGTGGATTGCTGATTGAACAAAAGGGCAATATACGCGCTCTTTAAGCTCGGCTATGGCGCGCGTTCGTGATGTGGCCGCGCGGGAGCCACGTGCCGCCCGCGCAGGGACAGGAGCTGCGGCCGCGAGCGGGGCGGCGCTCTGTCCTCCCGCGGCGGCCGCCACAGCTGGGCCTGTTTAACTCCAAATGCTTCCCTGTCTTCACCGTCTTAGCCTGATTTCCGAAGGAAATGAGGCTCACGCGAGCGCGCTCCCTGCGTCTCCGTGCCAGCCTCCCTCCTCCTCCTGCTATTGAGGGAGGCCGAATTTGGCCAGTTTCAGCCAAATTTGGGAGGCAAAGAGAAGTCTCCAAGATCAAGATCAATTTTCTAGGTTTTCTGTATGTGAAATGTCAGAAGGGAGATGCCTTATTTGGGTCCTGATGGCAAGAGAAGCCGCTGCCTGGGTTTTGCTTAGGAGAAACTGAGGAATCCCTGCAGGGGGAAAGCGGTGGTCTCATCCCGTTTGTTTTTATGCATTTTGGGGTTTGGTTAATGCTCATGCTTTCTCGTTCCCTTCCCTTCACAAACCAAAGACCATCAGCAACTAAATTTGACGTTTAATGCATCTGCTTGTCCTGTGTCGTGCTGCCATCTTCAAAAGGAAGTTAGGATTGGAAGGGAGAGGGGAAATCAAAATAAATCGTTCATTGAGGGCCAGCTTGGACAGAGATGAGGAGACTCAGAAAATGGTGTAGGACTTGTAAAATCCAGATTCTTGGGACCTTTAACACTCTGTTGAAGCCTCTGATCTTTTTTCATTACCAAATTATGATCTGCCTGAATGTGGCTTAGACTATTACTTGTTTGCTTCTGTTTTTAAGCAAAATTGCAATAAAATGGCCCTTTTTTTTAAGAATGCTGTTCTCTGCACCTCTGAGCCTGGGATTTAGCAGGCTAATGGGATCAGTCATCCCCTACTTAAATACATCCTGGGCAGTATTCACAGGAATGTCCGTGTTTGTATCCATAAAGCACTGTGGTGCTCTTTTGCATCCCTCAATAAGCTAAAAGAAGCGAGGACCACAGTGGCCGCCGACCATGGTGGCTCCCTGCAGGCCAAGTGGTCCCTGCCCACCCGCTGCAATGTTGCTCTCCATCGCCTAATGTCCCAGGAGGACGATCTTGCCCTCGTTCCTCTTCTCCTTCTTCTTCCCAATAGTTCCTTCTAGGGTTGTGAATTAATTTGACGGGCCAAGTCTCTTCCCAGTCCATAGAAGGCAGCAAAGTCTCAGCCATCAGCACAGTGCTCTGCTGAGATGCCAAATAATTTGCAATTAAAAAAAAAAAGAAAGCCAAGAAAGGCTCAAGAATCACCTTTTCCATAGGTAAACCTCCACACTTTGCACATGACACCTAGTTGTCTTCACAGTAGAGTAAGGATCTCCGGCTGCTTTTACAAAGCTCCTGCAGCTTATCTATTTTTGGGTTTTTTTCCCAGCTGTTGTTGTAAAATCTGTTATCTTTAATGTATTACCCTGAAAAACAACACACCTTTGAGAAGGCCAGTGGACTGTGACATAATTAGATGCAAAATGCACATCTAAAAGCTGTTTWCTTCCTGTAACACTAGGATAACTGCTAATGAATCACCGACTCTGGGGATTCTCGGTTTGTAACTGGATCCTCCACAAACTCCTTATCAGATCAACAATGATTTCTGTCAAAAAAAAAAAAAAAAAGAAAAAAAAGAAAAAGTGGGGGTGGGCAGGTTTTTTTCCCCTCAAACCAGAGTTTAGCCTATATGCGCCAATTCTAAAGCATTTTTAGCGTGTCAGGCAGAGTAGTCATGGTGAGTTTGAAGGGATAAGGGAAGATAAAGTGTATCAAAGCAGGATCTGACACTCGTGATGCTATGCAGACCTTTCTTTCTGAGAGCATCTCGCAGMCTGGACTGACAGCAGGGATTAATCCATGCAATGGCAATAAACAATAGTTGAAGTGGGGTTGAGGCCTAACACCTGGATGTTATGTTACCGCCAGTAAAGAAGCCTGTTTCATGCTGTGGATGAATATATATGATTCTGACACTGCTGCTTTTGCAGCGACAGGTAAGGCTGCTCAGACTTCTTTTCTGAAAGGGTTTTTGTTTTTCCTTCTTTTTTGCATGTGAGAAAGCTGCAGGCAGCCCGATTCAAACGAAATGCTTTCGTGCGTTTTGCATGGGACTCCAGTGGTACCTGGTACAATTGGCTCAAATGCAGGGACTGGCACTTTGTTGTAATCTGTGTGTGCATATTTATGGTTTTTTAAATGGGTCTCACCGAATTGGGAGCTGAAGCTGCCCCTCGCCAGCCTGTGACTTCTCCCCGAATTGCTCAGGTCCTTGCAAGGGGTGTCGTTGCTCAGCCTGTGCTGAGGGAGCTTCTTCCCAAAGCGAGGCGGTCCAAGGGGAGCGGTGGAGCCTGGGCCGGGCCCGCGGGGTGATCACGTTGCATTACCCTCAGCGGAACCGGGTTTGTCACCTCCACTCAACCGTGATGATGCTTCAGAGGGGCAAATGCAGGAGCATATGAGGAAATAGTATCACCCTCTCTCTAGAGTTGYTCTTTCTGGCAATAAATCCTGCCAAAAAATCATGTTAAAGAGTCTGAAAGGCCTTTGAAGGACATGGAGAGGTTGAAGCTTATCCGTGCTCTTGACATTTCTCAAGACATAACAGCAGAGCTAAACTTTTCAGTTAACCATGTTAACTGAAGGGGGCTCTTCCTCCATTTTTGACCTCATTTACTCGTGGGTATTATCTCTGACTCCTCAGGGTCAGCCTATGTAGGTCAGGGATTCATTGACATCTCTCTTTTTACAAGGAAAGAAAAAAGRAAAAAGGGAGGAGGGAAAGAAAGAAAAGAAAAAGTGGGTTGGAAAGAATGACAGAAGGCCCCAACAGCAAAATATTGCTGAAAGTTTCTCAGTGAAATACTGCCTTCTCCTGAGTTAGGTTCTGTGTGCTGAAGTGGGAAACCAAACTATGAAACTTCTTTGGGTGTTATGAGTCTCAAATGGTGACAATTGTATCTTGAGGTGCATAGTGTTGTCGTCTTGAAAATAAGTGTAGAAAGGGCATTGAAAGGATTTGCTGTTTCCAAGTGTGTTCCACCTCCTGCGGCGTGTTCGATGAGGTTGCTCCAGTGATGGACTCTGCTGCAGATCCAGACTGCAATGAAGTCCCAAATGGAAAAGCTCATGGAGTTCATTTCCCAGGGTCCTGGCACTGAGGTTTGAGYGCCTCGGAAGTGGCCATCCACACACATCCACTGGCTAAGCAGACCTGGAACTGGAACCTGCCCAGCTTGATAAAATTACATAGAGAAAATTGCTAAGKAGACATGAAAGCATGAAAATAACTAAATAAAGGGAAATGGGATGAGTTTGTCGATTTGTGCTTTGTTGCAAACCTGCTTTGCATTCAGCAGCACAAGATTGTATGTATCGAAGGGCCAGTTAATAAATCACTTGGCCAAAATGAAGAAACATTTTCTTAACAGAACAGGAATTGTGAACTGAATTCAGATTTCCCAAAGCCATATGCTAAGTCCATCATTGYCAGTGTGGAATCATCCACACTGAATATAAATCAACATTTAATGAGGGACAAGATTGCTTTCAGCCATAGTTGTCATCAAGAGGTACAAATGGCTCTTCCACTTTCACCTACCTCATCTAGCTCTTTATAACCACCCAGCACTTCATTAAAAAATACTGCTGGGAAGTATCAAATGTGACTCCCTCGTGAGCTACCCATTCTGTATGTGTCAGCTCCTGCAGGGCCATTCATTTAAGCAAATAGTTATGATTATTTTTTTTTCCATCCTTTTCTCCGGCTAAGCAGGCTTATTTAACACAATTTGTTTCCTTCTTTTGTTAGTTGGCTGGTGTAGTCAGATGTTGCAGAAAATATTTCATGTGCTTTGAATGCTTGCAAGGGCCAAAATCTGAGGCCAGTAACCGGTGAGGTATCTGGAGCACAGAAGTCAATTTGTCCAATTCAATCCCACTCACATGTTACTGGAAGCCTTTCTGCTAAATTCAGGAGGCTTACGGGCAGCCTGTTAATGTTTACAATGTAGTCCTTTTGGAATAGATGGGAAGGATTTGCAAAGTGAATGTGCCTATAAAATCTCTTATTTACATGCATCATTTGAGTGATTGTGTGTGCAGAAGGACAATGACGTGAGCTGTTTCCTATGCAGTGTATTCAGCAGTCTTTTTTATGCATCAGTGTGGGCACAATGGTGTTTTTTAGGGGCATTCATTGTGTCCTCCSCTGCAACCTGGCTCGCACAGTTAAGCAGCATGATTGCAGAGCATATTTGGTTTCTGGAGGCAAAAAMCGCCCCAAGCAATGCTTGGAAACCTGCACAGGTGAGGGACTGCTGTAGCATCGTCTGCTGAGAYGTCAGTGATAGTGGAGCTCCATCACGGCCAGGGGCACCTCCCTCGGSTCTTGGCCTCTTGCAATGCTTTGGTGCCATTTAAACGGCCCTTTGTAGAAATAGGGGCCACATACCGAGAGGAAATGTTCTTCCCRCAGTCATGAACATGGAAATATCTACTGGAGATGATGCAACTATTGTTCATCTAATATTAAATAGCAACTACGTTGCAAAAAGTCTAGTCTAGGTGAGGCAAAACCAGGACCTAGGAGATGTGGGTCTGTCCCTGGCCACTGACACACACATGTAACTTAGCCCTTTGCAGAGCTCATCCTTTCAGACCCAACGCAGGCGAACCAGTCTCCTGAAAGGACCWAGCACAGTGCAGTCTGATCACCACGGAAAGCTCTCGAAGCTCCAGTGATGCAGCTAAGGTTCTGCAATCGTAATATTGGCCCAGCAGTCATCAAGTAATAAAACTTTTAGACCAAAGAAGTTCTAGTGGCTGAAACGTGCAAATCTGGATCCCAAAAATCTTATATATGGTTTATTTCCTGATCCAAGGTTAATACTTTGCCACACATCTGCAACACCTTTTTCGGCAAGTGCTCCAAAAGGTTCTGGAAACATTAATTAAACAAAATCTCACAACAGCTCAGAATGGTGGCTACTCACCTTGTTCACTTATGTTAATTGAACTACTTTATTTAAAAAAAAAAAAAAAAGGAAAGAAAGAAAGAAAGAAAAAAAGGCATTCGGTTTTACTCGGTGATGAAACCTGCTTGTCACCGCAACAGTAATTAACCTTTTGCCAACAACTGCTAATAGCAGGGTAGCAAAGACCCCGATTTTCCAAGCTGCGGAAATAGCTGAGCGGCAGCCATCCCCGGGCGTCTGCATTTTAATACACTAACTCCTTAGGAAGCTTATGGGGAGAGCAGGGGGAAGTATTTGTGCAAAATGCTTTTATTTGACTGTTCTTGCTCCATTCAGGAAGAGARGTTGCCCTAACAATGGCACGAATCTAGTGTATCGGTGAGTTGTATCCCTTGAACTCCAACTTAGGGAACAAAAGACTTCTAAGAAGCATCCACGCAGCAGATGTTTAGTTATCTGAAGTGTCAGAATGCCAATTAGATATTGAACATGGCAGGAGGAGGGTGGAGTTTCCAAAACAAATGAATGATGAATAGGAACAGTTCCCGAGTTTGCTCCAAAGTCCTGCTGTTCTTTTGTAAAATGATTTGTGGCAAATTTGTTTTGTCACTGAGGCATAGTTCCCCTCCAGGATTTAAGTGATTTTTATAATCACTCTAAGGAAACATTTTAAAAGAGAGAGAGAGACAGAGACAGAAGAATATGAGCATAAAATGCCCTATTTGTTATTAAGAACAGGCTCTAAAAATGGACAAGATTTAAAGTGTAACCAAATAATCCTGCCTTCCCTGTGGTTCCTACATAGGGTTACTCCCCCACAGTGAAATCCTAGCCTTGCATTGAAGGAGGAGGGATATTTTGGAGGGACGGGGGTCAAAACATACATTAATTTACTGAAAATTGTTTGTGCCAGAGATCAAATTTTAAATTTTGTCGCTGCTCAGTGCCTGGGTAATCTTGCACAAGACAGCATGAAGGGGGTTAAAAAAAGATCATCTAGTTTACAAAATGCTGCCATAGCTGACTTGCGTTTTTATTGTCATTGACCTCAGTAAATCATTGTTAGAAATTAATATAATGTGGATGGTTTATGGGGCATGGGGTTCAAAATAGCCGTCTTTGACTTGCAAAACGCTCTAGATGATTCTGGCTTAATAACCACGCGCAACTTGTAAATGTGCTGGGCACAACTGGTTCTCTGTGTCTATATCTGTCAAATAAGAATAATACTGGACAGTATAAAATACCAGGCAAAGCAGCAGAGAGGAAATTGGACTTGCATTGACTTAAATAAGCAAGTGCTGTGACAAAATTGTTTAGTTCTCTTTTGACCTTTGGAGGTCACGTTTGACTATTTATGCTATCTCCTAATGCTCTACTTCTCCCTGCCTGGTAACAATTATGTGTTTATGCTGTTCTTTGCCTGCCCAGTTGGTATATTAAACAATCGCTAATTACTGCATAAAAATATACATTCCTATTTGGGAGCTTCCTGTAAACACCGGTCTGCTTCCAAATACTCTATTTCAACAGCTAAATGAAACCCTACATGCTTCAGCTACATTGGCTTGATTTGTTTTAAAGCAAAGACATTTGAAACAAAATATTAAAAATTGGTATCAATTGTTATTCCATCCAGATATCCAATACGTGGACTTGAAAAATTAAAAGTATTTTGGTCGTGTTGTTTAAGTGTAGTATTTGGTCCATTTTTGTAACATTGCATGTTGCTAAGAAAACTGAATATAAAATCTTGTAGTCCTACACAAGACAATTCCTGTTAACTTCAATGGAAATAGCAACAAGAATTAGGCGGCTTCAGGGCTGTCTTGAAGAACTTGATCTTCTAAAGCGCTCAGTGGGTTTTGCTGGGTTTAGGGCGTTCTCCACTCCCATGCATTTCCACACAGTCAAAGCTTTAAAGCACAGTTAATTTAAGGTTGGAAGATGTTTGGAGATCTCATCTTCTACCAGCTCCACAGCAATCTGTTACCAAATATTTTTTAAAAATTGATCATGAGGAGCTTTTACATAAGCTGTTCATCTGCTGCAAACCTTTTATTGCTTTTTTTTCTCTTTTCCTTTTTTTTTTTTCTTTTTTTCCGGTGGTGATGGTGGGGTCCTTTTTGTTGTTGTTGCTGCAGTTCAATGCTGCAACTTGAAAATAATTCAGGGGATGTATTGTTTCCACCCAGAGCCCCAGTGAGCGCTTCCACACAGATCAGTATTTCAATGCATTTCAATAAGGTCGTTAAGCACCGAATAGGTCACGCACTTTGCCCACCTGGTTCTTTGTTGCAGTGCTTAAAAGCATCGAAGTCTATGGAAAATTGTTTACAAAGTGCAAACTGTTCCCTTGCACCCTCAGTTTATGAACTTCYGCAGGGAATATTCCTTAGAGAAATCAGCCTGTGAAAACACTGGGTGAATCTGCAGCTTTCCTGGGTGCTCTTCAACTTTCTGCTTTTACTTCTAAAAACATATGCAGGGGCAGGTGGTTCAAAGTGGTTCGAAYTGTGTCCGACTAGCTCAAGCACGTCTAGTTTTTCAGTTAACCACAGAATTGAGTGCCTGTTGAAATCTGAATGCCCCTCGTATAGTCATGAACCGAGATGAAATTCTCACTGTAGCTTTGGGTAGATCATCTTTCTCCAATGAGAGAAGTAATACAGAATAACTCAGTATAGAAATGAGAGCTAATGCGGATTGCTGTGGTATGCAATAACCCAACGTGACACGCGCGCCCCACGTTGCGCGTGCCAGCGTAAAGCCAGCGGCTCCCTGCACTTGATGATGTTACAGTACGTAAAGCAGCGAAGCGGGACAGGAAAGCCRTTTCCCTTGCTATTTCCTGATTTCCTGCTCTCTGCATTCCTGCACATAAACCTTTAATTCAGTTCAGAATGCAGAGGTCATGACAAAAAGGCAGAGGATAAATATACCCTTTTGACAAACAGAAGGTTGACAGCAATTTTTGCCCGAATGTTCTTAGGGCCAGGTGTTTCCCATATACTGTATTGAAATGTGTATCTCTACATGTTTTGTTAGTATTTTAACTGTAAACACTCTTAAGCATTATGCTGGAAAATAATCTCATGGTGAAGAGACAGTAATGGTCATGTCCGTATTGATGACAGACCGTTGGTCTGTCTTTGCAAAGAGATTTGGGGTGCCAGGGACCTACATAGTGAGCGTAACAGCAGCCAATGGTGTAAGTGAGGGGTCGTGTAGGAGCCCCTGCTGTTGAAGGTGCCGCAGACCCTATGGATTGACACATTGGCAATCCCTCTGCACCTATGTGGCTAGTTGTGTAGGTGTGATTTTACATGGGCACGCTCACATTTTGTATGGAAAAATCTTCAGCTCTTTTGTMTGTTTGTAGTGTATTCATAGATGTAATTATATTTTCTTAAATTGTTGTTGGCAGTTCCTAGAACGGGTGCCAGTGAATTTACTGGAAGTATCCACTTTTGCTGATACGCATATTTAATTCTGCTAATAGTAACTGCAAGCCATGCTCTGCTAAGTCCTGTTTCTTGATGGTAAAAGCTGTGCTCCCCAAAGGCATGGTGGCTGTCCAGGGATCCTGGCTCACAGTAGCGGCTACGTGTCACCACCCAAGGCAGGAGTAAAACGCAGGAGTTTTGTTTAGCTAAAAAACCCTTCAAGATTAGATGACTCGGCTTCATCTATTTCCCCTGATAAGGAGAGAGAAAATAGACACAATCAATTTGCTATTCTTTTAGAAAGAAGAGCCTGGAGAGAAAAGGGATAGCTGTAAAAGATGGGGATCGGTGGAGACTCAGTCTCTGACTGTGCGAACAGTCTCTCGCACTGCTCTTTAGTCATCAAATGAAAATACAGCGGGCCTGCCTCCAAGTAAATCATGAAAATATGAAGAAAGCAGGTCAGCCACCTTCCTGCCAGCACAAAGTTTTGCCTTGTGTTTTCATCTGCATTTTTGCACCCTTGATTAACYGCTACATTGCAACCTGGGTGCTCAGGCTGCACCAGATAACAGCAAGTGCCAGGCAGAATTGCTGCCAGCCTCACGGCGAGGCTGAACCAGGGCAGCCCAACACATTTGCTGTCTCTTCAAGCCCCCTGCTCTCAGCAGGCATCTGTTTTAGAATAACAATTACCCGTGAGGATATTTACCTGCAGTTAATTCTTCTTTTTTAAGTATTGCCTGGTCCGCTGCACTGATTTAACTTCAATTTTGAGAGAGCAGTTAGAGTTATATATGATGGAAGGAAATAGCATGTGCTTTTGAATGTGAAAAATTGTATTTCGACTGTGAAGGTGACTCTGTCCCCAAAAGTAAAGACTTGATTCAAAATTTGCATTAGAATATGAAGCTTCAAGCTCATATTTGGGACATAGCTAGATTCACATCAGAAAGGAGGTGTGGGTAGTGCTGAAGGACTGGTACTGCCCAAACCAACAATTCCAGTAATTGTAAATCACTGCACTTTTCTTGGAAATAAATCTGGCACAGTGGTCTGGATGTCATCGATTCCCTGGTACGAACCCTCCTGGCATCCCCCAAAGTGACTTCTCCTCTTGAAAGCCCCCCAGCTGTTATCTCCTTGGCCGCCTATGTTAGGTCTCCCAAGGGACATCTGTGCATTATTAGGCCTTATTTTGACAGCRGCGTTTGTAATGACTGACCTACACAAAAGGTAAATCCTACATACGGCTGGAGCCTGTTTAGAAAACTGTTTGATAAAACCTGGAAAATACCACYGAAAAATAAAACAATTCACTGTGCACGTAACAAATGTTATTTGCTTTAGAAGTCGACCGCGTTCCATTAGATACCGAAGTCTGAAAACAGTCTTCAAAGACAAGCCTTCCCATCCCCTTCCCCCAAATAAAATGTGAAGGAGATAAATAGATTAGGCTCCTGTTTGCATATTGATAAGAAAAAGTACATTTACATCAATGTAACCAAATATCTTATCACAGCTGTTACAGACTTCAAGGTTTCTATTAATATGAGCACAAGGAAAATCTCCAATGGTGAAATCAGTGAATTCAACAGAGTGATTTTGGTCCCAGTTAGTTTTTTTGACATGATGTAAATTACTGTGTTTCATGGATTTAATTAATTTGCTGTATCTTCTCAGTTTATTCCGTTGACCTAAGGCTCCTCAAATTCCTGCCGTGTTTAGAACCAATCCACATACAGGAGTATTTTCCCCTGGATTGTGGCAGGGGCTTCCTGCTCTTTGTGAGATTGGCCTCGTGTTTGCTCTGTGCTGTATAGAGAGCACTCTGCAGCGTGTCCAGTGGTGGATATGACTTTTTAAAAGATATTCAGCTCGTAGGTGATTGGTCACGTACAGAGGACATAGGGTAAACTAGACTATATTGAAGAACTGTGTGAGGAAAGCATGTTTTTTGGCATTTTTTGACAGACTCTAATATTAGACCATAAAACAACGTAGAGAGAATTAKTTTAGGTTTGTTTCCCTTCTTCTTTACAGTCTGAGTCTGTAAGTTTGACTCATACTATGCTGGTTTGCAATGTATATTATTTTGGTGGGGAGGGAGGAAAGGATTTCCTGGGGTGTCACAGCTCCCTTCCCAGCAAGGGCTTCACCAGGGCGGAACACCCTGGCCAGGGACACTCTTATTACTTCTGGGTACGGAGGGCATATTCCAGGTTTGTGCTGCCAGTTTAGCATCTTTTGCCAACATCAGTTTGCTGCGTTTTTTCTTTTTTTTTTTTCCCCTTTTTTTGTTTTCTCTGCCAAATACCTGTAATATACAGTGCAGTATATACCTGACCCTGAGTTCTTCTGGAGTAAGATGTCATTGAAAGATGAATTCAAGGCTATGAAACAGGTCTGCAGATGCACCCTGAAGTAATAACAAATAACACTGGGAAAGCCAGTCTGAGACGTTTGAGGTACGACCTGTAAAACTGGCGTGGCAAGGTGGTGTTTTTCCGCGCTGGAATTTGTTGACTTAAACGTTCCGGTACAATAACACTGTCCTGAGAAGTGCCCAGGGTCTGCGTGCTGGAGAGTGCATGTACGAGGGCTTGTCCAGGCTCCCAAACTGGGTGGATCTATGAATAAACCCCAGTGTTTGCCCCTGGCAAACAACAGTTTGTGTCATTGACATAAACCATGCCGCTGCAGAGAGAGGCAAAATAGATTATTCCTCCCCTGGACTGAATTTCGTGCTCCTTCTCTTATCTCCATCGAGCTTTCGAAAYGGATGCGTTGCCCAGTTGATGGTAACTTCGTAAATTATTCTGGTGCTGAGGAAAGTTTTCCTGAATATATCCTGCAAGGCCAAAAGCAACAAAACTCCATCTTATCCACCGGAGTAACCAAGCACATTTTTAAACACATTCCAAAAGATGGATATTGTCTTGGACTGCCATTTATTAGGGGTAAATACATTGTAGTCCTTAAAGACCCACTGAAATGAGAGTAACATTTATGTGGTCTGAAACAGGCCTGGAAGCAGAGCTGCACAGCACAGATATGGCTTTTCCGTGGTCACTTCTTGCTGCAGAAACCCTACAAAGCAGGTTATTCTTTTAATTTGTGTAATGCTGTAACTAATGTCTGGTACTGGAAAAGTTCCCAGTACAGTAATTTAATTTGGAAATGCACTTAGTTTACTTCTGCATATGAAAAAAGATCAAATATGCACAGCTCTGTTCCCACTGTCAGCAGGGCTAAATGCAACAAATTATTGTCTGAAGGAATAGTYAGATTTGCTTTACATGTAAGTGTATTCTGGAAGATGGACGTACTAATGAAAATTCATTTCATGCACAAGTTGTGTTGCTTCTGTCAGCACCAAGAAGGTCGTTTAAGCACCAGCTCCTTCAGAAACTCTTTAAAGGAAAKGCTGTGTAATCCAGAAACAAAAATGCATGGGAACTGGTGATACGTGGGTCTGCACAAGTTTGAGGCTTGTGTTCGCCTTAGATAAGTGTGTTTATCCCAAATCCCTCAACCTCCTGAGTCTGCAAAATTGGGATAGAAAATCTCCTTCAAAAACAAAAGGTTGCAATGATTGTTCTTGTTGTTTTAGCTAAGTGTAATAACACATTTGAGATCCAGCCCAAGCAGCTTTCTCTTATCGCATTWCAGAGCACATGTAAATATGAAGGGGGTTTATAGTTGGCTAGAACCAACAGTYATTGAAATTAAAGCCAAGGTACATATCCTCAACGGGCTTTGGGCTGGTCCCCCAGGACAGGTTGGCATCTTGACTCCCAGCGACGCAGGCGTTTATCAGACTGGTAACTGGAGAGGGAGACTGGAAAACATTGCTCTAATTCAAACTACAGAAAGCCAAAGCGGGGGCTAGAAGAGCAAAAATTGCCCGTTTTGTTTTTTGTTTCCCTTTCCCTGCCGAGACCTGTATTATTTTTGGATGACCACTGATTGAGYCGTGTGGGTCTTGGCCTAGGGCTCCGGGACCAGCCTGCGGGAGCGGGGCTCCAGGCTCCTTCCCACGCAGCCGGGAGCCGGGATGAGCCAGGGTGCCCTGCTCACCACAGCCGTCTGCGACTCCCTGGCCCTCTCCTAGACAGCACAAGTGCCGTTTCTGCGTTCAAGTGGTCATCAGAGCAGCCTCTCTCTCCCTCAGCAGTTTCTAGGACGAAGGGAGCATATTTACATCTTCAGAACTACGCTTTCCAAGGCTAAAGGGAATTACAGGGCTTTGGGGAAGCAATTTCCGAAACCAGATTGCTGGTGGTGTGAGAAGGAAGTTCTGAGCTTTCTCTGGCTCCTCACCTGGGCTCTTTTTCCTGCCTAGCCACCTCTGGGCCTTCTGTTTTTGTTGCTTTCTTTAAACAGTAGCAGATTTGGCTGTTCTGATCTTTACCTTAGTTTCAGTAGTAAAAACTAAGACCGTCATTTCTATGCAGATATATTTTGTAGTGTCAGGGGTGATTTCTGCCAGTGTTGATGACTGCCTGCCTGGACCAGCCACAAGGATCTCAACAATGGCAGTTTTTGTGGTGTGATGCTCAGCATCCAACCCAAGAGCTGAAATAAAGCTGTTATCTAAGAAATGGCCAGACACAAAAACATGCTTTGTGTCTTTCCTTCTTTCTTTCCTCCTCCCAAATTGAGTAACACAGCCAAATGCAATTTGGGTACTGCACTTCAAGCATTCTTGAATGGGTTTTCCATATCCAAATTTGCTTTCAAAAAAAAAAAAGGAAGGATCCATATGAGTGTTACAGGAGTTGCTCTGATAAGAGATAGAAAAATAAATAAAAGCAAATCCTGTCTGTATTTAACAAAACTGTGGAGAAATGAAAACCCAACCCCATTTATTAACTGTGAGATGCTGTTGGCAATTCCTTTCCAAAATACATGAGTGAGGAGCCATCCTGGGGAATGTTCTCAAAGTTTCCTTTTTCTCTCCCTCCCAGAGAATCCGGGACTCCAACCTGAASGATTGTTTCATGCTAAATCATATTAGCATTTAAATGGCCCGGCATTGTAGTTAACAACGGGGCGAGAGCAATGGGAGGGTGGCGGCGGTGCGGGGTTCGCACCTCTGCTGCTGGCCCCGTCCAGCTGCGAGCGCCGCTGCCCTTAGCCGGTGGCAGCAGGACCCAGCGCTCCTGCTTTGCCCGGGATAACGACGATCTGCAGCAGCTACAGAGAAATGCAGCCCTAGGCCCGCCCGTGGTTTAGGTCCTGCCCACAATCATGCAAGCCCATCTTCTTGCATAAAGATTGCCCTGATCAAGTAACCCTCGACAGAGAGACATTAAAGTTTTCGTTTAACTTAATAAGCCTGACTCRCTTTGGCCTATAAACAGACTAAAGAAGGGGGTGTGTATACTCAAGTGTCTGTCCTTATTGTCACAGTTCATATGTTGYCATGGAAGAAGGCTATTAATGAGAGGAAATGAAATTAGAAAACCCCCTGCATGCATTTATCTGCATAGAGCACAGCTTTGGTCCTAAGGAGAGGGAGTTCTTGTGGGAAAGCAATTAATAGACATGGGTGGTTGGAAAGCAAAACTGCATTTCTTACAGACCGCTGGAMGTTGCAGATGGTGGTTGGGCCTGTGTTGCTCTTTGGCATTCTAATCATTTCACCAAATTTCATAGATACAAGTAAGCTATCTCACCAAAAAAAAATCACAGTTAGCAAAATATACYGGATTTTTGTTTGCTTGCTTGCATTTTTTTTTTCCCAGAGCTGTTTTCAAAAAAGGTGCACAAAGGTGCAATTGCTTAAGGCAGGGGGCACAAATCACTTGGGAATAATGTAGAAACTTTAAGTCCCGTAGTCTTGTCTGAAGCAACGTGCCACAGCAGTCTGTAGGGGAAAGGATGGGGTGTTCCTAATGCTGGAAAATTCTGAAGTTCTGTTACAGCAAAGAGTGATGAGAGGCAAACCAGGTAAGATGATTTTTCTGTGTTTTGCAGGGGGGAGAAGAATGTGTATGAAGAAAAATGGATCTTCTGAAACAAGGACAGAAGTTCTTGGGAAGGAAGTGCCTGTGTRTAAGCAAGAACTTTCTACCCCAGATCTGTGCAAGCATAGACTAGATAGGGATAATGTCTAAAGCAGACCCTAAGTACCGGTAGATTGGTTGTTGTTGCCTTCTGTCACATATTCAGTAGCATCTGAACCCATGATAAATCAATATATACTGCTGGAAGAACTAATCCCATAAATTTATCAATTATTGATTTATCAATTACTGAGTGGGCGATATTGGGGGTGTCAACCCCAGGTCAATGAAGTCCTAGGCTGAGCTGACACAAGCAGCTCTCCACGGCAGGGAGAGGAGCTTCATCCCCACRGCTGCCCGCCCGCCCCGGCCTCTCCACTCCCCACCTTTATTCCTGCTCTCATCCAGCCCCTCAGGAGCCAGTTTGACTCCCTGGAATGAAGAACATGGTTCCCCTGCACTCATTTTTTCTGCCCCTCTTAGCAGATCAGTTTGTCTCCTGGAGGGGCCAGAGCTGCTGGGGCCGAGTGGGCAGGGGCTGGGGGTGGGAGGAGTGGGTCCCCTCTGCAGCCCCCGCGAGGGGACCAGCGTGTTCAGCATTGCCCAGCCCGGGCGTCCCCTCAGCTTCCCGTGGGGCCTCCTGCATCTAGGGAGGGATGATGAAATATGTTTTAGCTGTAGGTGATTGGCCTTGGTTTAGATACAGGAGATTTCAGCCCCCAGAAGAAAGTCAGGTCCAATGCAAGGTATTGCGTGCAGGCGGTCGTGACCACGTCACGCACGGGGAGCTCGGGAGGAAACGGCATAAACTGTTTATTCTACAAGTAAACGCAGTAGAAAAGAAAGAACTGTAAGTAGTATCAAATGTACAGCTTGCACATCAGCACTGCTTTTACAGTGAACACGTATAATGCAACACAGGCAACACTGTCAAAGGTATCGAGCTGATTTAGGTGCCTAGAATGCCCTCAAAACGAAGCAGAAATTTTTAATGGGTCTTGGCYGCCTGAGTTTCTCAAGATGTGTGATCAACCTCACTCAATCTGAACGTGTAAAGTGTATTTCTCGAGCTTTTGTCACAAAGCAGAATTAATTAATGGCAACTTTTCTTTCTCTTTGCTGCTCAGCTGATAATCCAGGCAAATATCTGTCCGGTAACTTTTGTTTCTGGGCTGCAATGCTGCACGATAAGC
Source organism: Eudromia elegans (assembly GCA_003342815.1). Lineage (NCBI taxonomy): Eukaryota > Metazoa > Chordata > Aves > Tinamiformes > Tinamidae > Eudromia > Eudromia elegans. The sequence goes on along the minus strand of PTEX01000028.1, from coordinate 1,635,001 downwards.
TACAGCCTAGAAATGTCCGCGATGAGCCCTGCGAGCCCCCAGAACAGGGGCCGATGACGGTAACAAGYGCCAGCCAACCTCGAACTGCGGCTCCGCTAGTGTGTGCCGCTATAATACAATTTTGTATGTTAAACAACAGATGTCAAACAGAAGAAAGGAAAGAGGCCTTTGCTTTTCTTCTGTTGTGGACCTTGTTCTTGCAAAGCAGCCATTTTTTCAGTTGCCATGACAGTGTTAATAGGAGTTTATCATTTTCCCATGCCTGCTGCATACTAATGAGGGATCAATTCATGAGTGTTATCTGTAAGGCTAAGCAGGGCCCAGCGCTGCCGCGTCGGGGCTGCATTCACGGCTCGGGACGGCATCGCCTCCCCTTGGGGAGCCAGGCGGGGTTTCATAAGCAGGCGGCTCCGCTTCTCTGGGGCACGCGGCTCGCGCGGCGTCGCCAACCGGGAGCGTTGGCTCGCTATTTCCTCGTGTGTCACGGGGAAAACCGGTCGTGAAATATTCACCGAGATAAGGGGATTGCTCCGGAGGCAGGCGGTGGGGGTAGCAGAGATTTTGTGTGAATTTGGTGTAACTCTGGGCTTCGGAAACCTCCGCGTTTGGGGCAGCGGGAGCATCGGGCTGCAGGCAGCCCAGGAAAAGCCGAGTTGTGTCTTTGTAGGGAAGCGCTTGGGGTTTGTGCTCAAGCATTTGCCAGGCTGGATCCAGCCCCTTCCCTCACCTCCCCGCAGTGCAAAGAGGTGAAGGAGCCCCAAGATCAGCAGCTGGCCGGAGACCTGGCACGGATGGGCTTCAAGAGAGGGTTTTGCTGCTCGAGTGAAGGGAAATGTTGTAAATTCCGTGATACAAAACACACTTATAGCCCCACATGCTGGAAAAAACAGTCTTTCCTGGATGCAGAATTCTCCATCCTTTTTCAGTTTATCTGCTGCATTAAGAAAAGTGCTTTTTAATCAATGATTATTCATATTATGATTTATTGATAGTAAAAAAGTTAAATCTAAGGAGAGCTCATTTGGGAAGAAAAAAAAAAGAAAATATTTTGAAGACATTATATTCATCACATTTCTCATGCAGTTGATTTGTATGAGAAAGTTCTATAATCCTATGCTGTTTCTTGGTTTTTGTTTTTGCTTTTTTTAGTAACTATTAAAGGGCACAGGAATGAGAAGGAATGAGGGGAGAGTTCTCCAGTTCTCCCTTCCCACCCCCTTAATTTTTCAAAAGAAATCTGGGGGCATTTGGGGCTTTTCTTTTTTGTTATTTGCAGTTGTTCTTTTATCATTATCTTCAGGAAGCAGCATTACCATGTTGCAGATAAGAGGCACATCCAGATGTGCATATCAAAGGATGAACAACTACTTATTAAGAAAAACTTCTTTTGCACCGAGCAAGGTTCAAAGGAATAGTAAAGTCTATGGCATAAGCGACAAAACTGTCTGGCAATTCTGTGCATTGTCAACCTAATGCACAGAACTGGGGGAGAAAACACTTTCATCAGAAAGAAATGGTGGCAAAATGCACGTAGAGGGAAGAAAAGGCACTCAGCTTAAAGGGCAAACACACTTCTAAGCACAGACAGTATCAAGCATTCATTTAGTTCTTGTGCAATAAAAAAATATAATTTATTAAAAAAAAGATCCCAAAGTGATTCAGTTGTGGTAACTTTGTTGAAATGCGGCTTTTTTTTTTTCCTAACCTCTTTTTAACAGAAAGTTTCCAAAGCATTTGAGGTTTTTTCGTGGCTATATGCAGAGCTGTTTGTGTTGCCACTCATGTTAGCTATTCAGATCTGGCYTCATTTGGTTGGAATGCAGATTGAGAGACTCACAAGTTCCTATTTGTGTAATCCTGGGAAATGCCTGGGTTGGTAATGAATGCTCAGCACTATCTTCATGTATTAGTCATCATCTTCAAGACGAATTCTGCTCTCTTTAAGCCAAAAGAAGAGTGTGGCTAGCTGGGTGCAGAGCTGGGCAGTTCTGCAGTCATGGCCCCATTCAGAGATCTCAACTTGGAGAGGCCTTAAGCAGGGCATAAGTATAAGATAAGTATAAGAAATGTCACTGACTGCTTTGCTGGGCAAAGACAGCACAGAGACAAGCTGATAGTAAATAGCTCTGCTAGTAAATTGGCCATAATTTTTCTCTTTTTTTAACTATTTTCCCCTCCTTTCTCATAAGGACAGGAGTGTGTGGTGCAAACCCCACTTCGTTTTCCTCCCAGCTCCACATCAGAGAGCATTAGGGGGCTAGAAGAAGATTCAAGGGCGCAAGTGGTGCTAATTCTGTTCCAGGTTCAGCATTAGAACATGGGTTTAGACTTGCTGACACGGGTGAAGAGCAGCTTTTTCCCCCTCTGTGTCAGTGTGCAGCAGAGRGTGCAAAGACATCCTCGAGGAAGGGCTGTACTCATGTGTTTGGTGTCTTGCAGTTTCTGATAGTTGTCCTGAAATAATGTAATAGTTGGACTCTGAATATCTAAAATTATATGCCACKTCTAGGATTTGATGTGTTTTAAAATGCTGCTGAGGTTCAGGAGCCCCCAGATTTGCTTTTTTTGGTGGGGAAAATGTCTTTTGAAGTATGCAGGATATTCCTGGGACCCGTCTTGCRAGGTTTTGAGCAAAATTTAGTTGAATGCAATGCGCTGTTTTTCACAGTTACCTGAAAGGCATGTTGATAGATCATTTATAATCGATTTTTCACTGTGAGTAAAGCGAAATGTAATCATATTCAGGTTCCCATCCTGGTAACAATATAAACGTAAGAGCTTAGCAGCTGGCATAATCATTGCAAGCTTCCAAGCTATTCTSCTTTTTAACTGTGTTGAAAATATGAGATTGCATAAAGTATTATGGTTTATATAATTGTCTCACATGTCTCTAGCTTATAATTTCTCTTCAGTTTTACCTCAGAGTTTCTAACAGGTCAAGTAACCTTCTGATTTCATTTAAAGTTTCCATTATTCTCTTCTGAAAGGGAAAATCTAGCTCTTGTTTGGACAGCTTTGGTTACTCCAAAGGAAAAATTGGGCATTATAGTGAATACAAAAGATTCACTTTCCATGCATTAGGCTTTTCAATTGCTTTCTTAATGCAAAGTTGGACAGGAGAGTATAGGCAAGGAAAAAAAAAAAAAAAAGATCATTTTGTGTCCATGGTCAGATGTCAATATTGACAAAAATAAATGGAATGTAACAATAGATCTTTGCAAAGATGAAGGTCATATGACTAAAATGTCTAACCAGAACCTTGCACTATAGCTGTAACTTCCAAGCACTAATGCTGCTTGTGATAAATCGGTGGGGGGGGTAGATTTTCTTCATTTTAAAATGTGCGGAACACAATGAGGCTGGAATTCTAAAAACAGCTTATTTTAGGCAATAATACTGAGGGTAAATCAGAAGTGAAGATATGCTTAGAGAAAAAAATAATAATAAAATAAAGCTTACAGAGGACAGGCATAATAGGCCACAGAGGTCTGTGCACRTAACTCCCTCCTGCATTTTGCAAAATTTCTTTCTTCTAAACCTAAATGGTGAGCGCTGTTCCCTCCAGCCGGGCAGCAGGCTGAATTCCGGTGTGTAAATTGGGTTAATTAGTGATAGTCTGGAAGCTGCTTGGCTCAAACTGCGAATATTCTTCACTTTAGGTTTTCCTTCCTAAGTCAAACCTTTATGAAATCATCCTTTGAGGTTCTTCCTTGACATGATTGCTTTAAATGTAATAGGCAACGCAGTGGCTTAGATGCCGTTGATCATCCAAGGCCTTTTCCCTGGAGATATTTTCCAATATGTGGCAGCAAAGCCTAGCCCTTTGTTGTGCCATCAAGCTGGCCCACACTACGTCAGGAGTGTCACCGAGAGGCTCAACATGCAGCAAAATCTGGCTCATGGATGTTTCTAGAAAATTAAATTCATTCGCATTTACAAATGTTCCGAGGCCTTTGGCTCGGAGACTCCTGTGGATTTTGAAATGCTTCACGTATTTTTTTACTTAAATACAGTCCTCCCTCCTTAGTGCTCCTACATAATCAATCTTCCCACCTCTTTCTGTCTTGGTGTAAGAAGGTTGATAATTGTCATCACTGTGTTATCTGAATGCCCAGATCACTCCTGAGAGACTAAGAGATAAAATCTGAGTTTCACATTGTTCCCTGTTCAGAAATATGGACCTATATCTAATTCAATCCAATTAATATATAGAAAGAGTACTTTAATTTTTGGCTGATTTATAGATCTGATGAAAGCTCCTTTCTGGACATGAAATAATTTTATTAAACAAATGACTCATTTTTTATTGCCACTACAATCTGAAAAGTTCTTTGTGTCTCCTCTCCTCTCCTATATGGGGAAAAAAGTGACTATTAACTCCCGAAGACAAAGGAGTAGACAGAGGTTTCACAACCCCAGTGCTCTCCTTCCAGAGCCCTAACAGCCTCTCAGGGCTCATTTTGATTACACTGCCCTTTCCCAGCTTTATTCAAGATATTATTGCAAAGGGTTCATCTGACTGAAGGGTCGTGATCACAGGTAGAATGTCAGTTGGTCATTTGCTGAGATATTCACTTCTTAGTGAAATTGTCTTACAAAAATCTTAAAGGAATGGCACAGTTTGTGCCCAGAGTATTGGGGCACAAAGTTATTTATTGGCTGCAGCTGGTGGGAGAAAAAATCTAAGTGCTGTTTGTTGTGGTGGAAAATGTGCAGAAATGTCTCAGTGCTTCATTTATGTGACGTAACTAGGTTTAATTTCACTCATTTCTCATAAGTTCCCTTACACCCCGTAGAAAATAGTTGGTCTGTGAAGTTTGTTAGAACTGCTAGGAAAAAAAAAAAAGTGAATTACTGGTATCAGTATTATCAGAATCGCTTTCATTCTTAAAAAGAAAATATTGCATTCATAAATCTGCATCACAGATTGCTCCAGTGAAATCCAACTTTTTAGCTGCTTTAAAAACAATATATGTGTCGATTGCCCCATCCCACTCATCTGCAGCGCACAACAAAAGGGTTCCCCACAGTGTTTCTAAACGCGAGTTTGATGATGAGGTGTGAAATGTTTCAGTGATTTGTTTTGTGCTTGTTCCTTTCATTTCTAGATCACTCATGACAAATAGCAACGTATCAGCATTACAAGACAATTTACCACTGCATGAGCTAAAAGGTGAAAAATGCTCCATACGTTTTTATATCCCTTTTGTAGTCGCTATACTGCTGTAAAGATGACCACGGGTCACAGGGCTTGTACTCAGCATAGTTTATGCATTAATAACTTATTCGGGATGATCTCACCCTATTTATTTTAGCATCCTCAGATAAGGGTGACTGTTGCCTGAGCTTCTTTTCAGAGTAACCCCTTTTGTCATGTGAGTTAAATGATTGCTTGATATGAGAAAAGCAAAGCAGAGAGCCCTCAGCTGAAGTCTTTCAGCTGCATGTATTTGGGGGCTTGGGGTTTTTCCCTTGTTTGTAGTGACAATTTAGTGTGTGTGTGTTTGTGTGCACGCGCGTAGGGCTGGTTAGCAGAATTTTGTGCTTAAACTACTCATGTGAATGAGTCACATGCACGCCAGTGACAAAAGGAGCTTTGGACAGTTATGTGCAAATCTCCATTAAGTGGCAAAAATAGGAAAGTTTTACGTGATTCGTTCAGAATAATTAACTCATTAACTTCAAACACCTCAGACCTCTGTGTTATCAAGGTCTAAACAGAAATTAAATAATCTGGTCACAGTGCTACCCCTTCAGCAGTAGTTGGTTTTGGTAGTTTCAGTCTCTAGTTCTTATGCTATAAAGCCAGTCTTTATAAATTTAGGGCTTTTTGTCCTAATTTTCGCAGGGAAGGAGGCCTATGTGATAATGCAGGGTCTGTGTCCCTGTGCATACTTCTCCCCGAGGTAACACTAGAATTTGCTGCCTAGTCTGACCTAAATTTTCCGGAGAGGGAGAAGTGTCAAAGATGCTGATCGGTTTYGTGAAAATTGCCGGCTGGGGCGGTGGGGTATCCGCATTTCCAGGCTGCCGTGCTTAACCTTAATTAGGCTGCAGGGCCCAGCTACTTGATATGCAGGAAACCGTCCTTCATTCCTCCTGTAGAGACGCGGTCTCAGTGAGCGGAATTTTATTCCGGGGGGGAGTAGGTTATGGGAATACTCTGCATCGTTAGAGCGAATAGGGAGCCCACGTGTACCACAGGTGCCATCCATGAGGATTTTCTTGTTTTAAGAGACTTTTGGACGCGTGAGTGGGCGGGAGGAAGCGCAGGTTTTGTGCTGCGGTTCCGCTAAGCACGGGGCATGTGGCAGGGCAGGCACCAGGAGGCAGCGCAGCCACCGGCGCTGCAGGGGATGTGGCAGCCAGGATGTCATTTGCCCCAAAAGACATGTGCCCCCTTCCCTGCGTGCAGCCCYTGCCTTTGGGGCCATGCACAGCCCCTGCTTGCATTAAATGCATCACCTAGAGACTACTTCACGTTTTATTCCGGGCACTTTGCAGAGGAAGTCTGGCTGAAATTGCTGTTTATAGTTGTAACTGAAAAGCACTTCCTTTCATGCTTCCTTTTAAAGGCATCTCTGATGCTTGCTACTCCTAAAATACAAACTAGTCCCTGCAGTTTAAAAAGCTATTAAAGCACATRGACAATTCTGAGATTTTCTTTTTTGCATCAGAAATGGCTGATGTCCCGTATTTGCCTGGTTGCTGAAGTGATTTGGGGCTGGCCTGCTGAGCTCTTTCCAACGTACTYGGGCCTCATAGCATGATTTCTGCAAAGGGGGATCACGGCTTTCCCCGCACGCCTGCGGCCGGGCCCGCTTCCTCCGCCGCCATCCCCTGCTCACCTGGGGCTACGGCCTCGCCAGCGTTTGCCCGACCTGYGCGAGGCCACTCAGCTGCTTTACAAGGAAACCCCCTTACGCCACCCTTGAGCCCTTGGAGCGGCTCCATCCGTGCACCTCCGCGTGTCCTCCGGGCTCTCCCGAGCCCATCCCCACTAACGCGAGCATCCCTTGGATCCCTGCAGCGTGAGCGCTCCCTGGGCTCGCCAACACCTCCGTCCCGCATCAGCGTGGCCAGAGCCGGTTCTAGCCCAGATAGGARAACCGCAGTGGGGCTCCAGGAGAGCGGCTGCCCACGCGCTCCCTCCCGGGCACCTTCCCCGAAGGAGGGCCCGACACACGGGCCGGGTTTTCACGTGGAGAATAGAGGCCCCCACGTTGTGGTTCCTCGCGGGGATGGCTCCGGCTCGCCGCGTTAGGCGGCCGGCGCTGGCTGAGCAGAGCGCCTTTTACAGCCGCTCTGGTATGTACCAAATTGAGGAGGTAAAAGAAGCGGCCGGGGCGGTGGGGGAGGAAGAGGAGATCTATAACTGGCATGTTAATAAAACTCCAGTTTGTCACTTCAGCAGCACACCCCGAGTGTAATAACTAAGCTTCCTTTCTATACCCCCTATGAGMTCCTTTGTATTGACAGATGCCATTTGTTCCTTTACGACGTGATAATAAAAACCTTCAGCTTTGCTGAATGTTGTTCTTTTCCTCCCCTGACACTGGGGCACCAAATGGTTTGTACTGCACTCAGCAGGCACTTTTCATTAAGGATCGGGGCATGAAAATGAACTGTATTTGCAAAGCATTTAGCAGCAGAACTTCTGGTATAGGATAGGCAGCAGGGAGCGTTACCTGCATGCAAAGCTGGGCACCCCGTGCCCTCTGGTACATGGAGTCCATGGCTCTCTGCGTCCTTGTCACCCGGGAGCCCAAACGCTCCAATTTCGTCTTGGTTGTGCAGGGAAAAGTCAGTTTGCTTGGAAATTTTTTAATCTCCACCCAATTTTGCGTGACTCAGAAAAATCTCTTCTGGCTTCTTTAAGCTTGGCAATATTTCCAGAAGATGGAAATATTTCCAGAAGGCTTTTGGTTTTGTTTTTGTTTTTCCATGCACACACACACACAAAAATCAAAACTGTGAATGTGGGTATCTGAAAACTAGCATCTGGATTGATAACGTCGCCACCACTCAGGCACACTCACAGGCATCAGCTCAGGGTCTATGCGTAAGCACTATTCAAGATTCGCGTCCACGGCACCTAGGAATGCAATTGGGTTTTCAAAGACGATGAGTGCTTGGACTTCCCATTGAGCTGATATGAATGTAAGGGCATGTCTTGGGTTAGCACTCACCCTTGAAAATGATGGTGATAATGAGGAGGGTTTTCAGTGCTATCACCAAAATATAACACCGTAAAAATAATTTTAAATTAGACAAATGAACAAAAAACCCATTTGTTCTGTCTATGTTTTGTTTTTCYTTTTTAAATCCTGGGAGAAAATTAGCATTTCTGCAACTCCATAGAGGATAACTATTGTAGATTTGCAAGTAATACATTTAAACTTATCAATGTAATTGATACGTAACAGTAATACTTAGAAGTCATTCATTGTTATTTAAAAGAAAAAGTAATTATTTAAAAAAAAGGCACCAAGCTGGAACACAGCCCCATACTATACGCTTCAACTAATAATAAAATTAATTCTTGTTCTTTCCAAGCCAAAATTGTAGGAACATACCACAAGCGTCTGCAGTGCTGCAATATGACCATGTTATATTTTAATTTGTTTATTGTAATCTCTCACATTTTATCATTTTGGTAAAATATCTGTAAATATAGTGTTTATTAACCACAAGATGGGGAAGAATAACTGTTATCATCCTTCCCTGATCATCCAGGAGAGACTTTTATCACTAACATTATCACTTGTTGCCAAACAAGTACAGAGATGTTAGCCCGGAGGATGAAATAGTTTAATCATGGGGAAACAATTTGCAGTGCACAGATCTCAGCTGGTTCCCCTTTCATCTGCTCCCAGTTACTAAGCGACTTCTGAAAATCTGTTTTGTAGCTGTAATAAAATTCATTCTATGGTCTCGCACACACACACCAAATGGTTTGCCTAATTCAGAAGTGTTACAGTCATCTGGAACAAAGAGAGAATTCATAAGTTTTGAGGRTAGTTACTTTAGGGTTTTGTTTGCTTTTTTTTTTTWAATTACATTAATATGATACTTGTCTTCTGAAAGTAGATGATGCCTCCTGGAGTGTATTCTCCATATTAACAAAAGGAAACAAWTTATAATCTGCAGAAAATTTAGATATTTGTTAGTAGCATTTCAGTAGGAGAGCAAAATACTACTAAGTGTAAAGGCCTAACGTGAAACCTTTSCCTCATTTGAGTTATGAGTGCTATGAGTTTGAGTTATGAGCATCTGAGTGCTTTGTGGTTTTGTTCTTGGGCTCTTGGAGCAAATGCAATGGCAAGCCTTCTTCTGTCCCACAGGGACAACATATTCTAATAGAACGTTTTGAATTCAGATAAATAGCAAACCCTAAAAGCCCTTTGTTAAAAGCATACGAGTATATTGTGCTTAAGTGSCTTCTTGAACTGGTAATAACCCAAGAATATCACAGTGACGTGAAGGGATTAGAAATGATTGGGAGTGAAGCTTCCCTTGAACTTCATGTGGTCGCAGCTCACTTGAAGGGTTCAACCCTGAAGCTAAAGTGGGKTTTTTGTTTATTTGTTTTGTTTTYTAACTCTATTTCTCTRTCTTTTCATATGATAATGAGGGAGAAGTGCCCACAAAAATAACTTTATTTAATCCTTCTGTTTGTCCTCTTTCATTTTCTGTTAATAATGTTTTTGGCTACTAGAAGACAGGTATACTTAGGCAATACACCCTTTTTCTTAAMTACATTTAAAAGTGGGGCTTTTATCTGTAGTTATGCTGTTCCCAGATGCCAACAGTCTTTCTTTGTAGACCCCCAAACAAACTTTTTGAGGTTTATTTTCAAGTTTATTTGTTACAATATAAATTATTTCCATGTAGATGGAATACTCTCTTGACTTCCAGTTAACTGTCTGAGTATGCCTGTTTCTTAGGTGTTGATTCCCACTAGCAATATATAAAAATGTCTCTTGTAATACACCTTAGGAAGGTGCTCTGTTATGATCTTCAAACCGCATCTGAATCCAAGAAATGGAAATAAGTGTCTAGTGTTTTTTGTGTTATCTTATCTCTTCCTCTTGCTCAAAAAGATGCTTTTGCTGAGCAGCAGATAGCATCGCTCTCCACGCACAAAGCGCCGAGGTTGGCTCGAAGAGCTCTCCCCTCTTCTCAGGCTCAACATACTGTAGGCCGTTATTGTGGTCGTGCAGTAACCCAAAAGAGAAAGTGCTTGATTCACCCTGAAAAAGAAAAAGGAACCGGTAGAAACGGATCTGCACCAAATCACAGACACAGGAGTGCTGGTAGAGCTCGTGTATAAAGAAAAGCAAAGAGAGCCCTCTGATTTTTACCAGCCGACGGAAGGAAATTCGGTTAGGTCAGGATGTGTCTCCATCATTAGCGTGTCAGATTGTGTCTGTATGTTACATCAGTCCCGGAAGGGCGATTTGCTGTTTGCTGTGCTACGAAGGAGATGGGCAAGATTCAAACATTCAACTTTCAGCTTGTGAGCAATGGCGTAGAAGTCAGTGGGGGTGAATTAAGTGAGGGCAGAAGTTAAGCCTTTGGATTAGGCTGGTGACAGTCAATGTTGTTTGGCTTCGAAGAGTATCATTTTCTATGAATTACAGCAGTGTGGCTGCCTGTGCCCCCAGGATACCACTCATTTTTTTAGGCAACACTTTTGGAGTCCTGCACCGTGAATTTACCAGAGCAGAGATCATGGTGGGCAGATTCCAAYGTGCTGCAGGGCAGGTCTGCTCCGTGATGCATCCCTGCAGCTGTGTGAAGCAGAAACAGCCAAGTATTGAGAGCTGAGCAAGAAGGCAAGCTCCAATTTTCATGCTACACAGGAGAGCTGCTGCCAAAGTTGCTGTTAAAATCTGTCTATGTTCACTGAGTCATCAGTGACAGTGGGAATAGTTTTGTACAGGGCAGGATGGGGACTTCTTAAAGTTCTTCCATCAGGTGCACGTGGTTAGACACCACAGTTAATGAAAATCTCGTATGTCACATGAAAGGAAGAAATGCCGAGAGGAAGAAATGTCTAGAGGAAGGATGGATGTGCCCAGGGACCTTGACAGTGTGTGTGTGTTCAGTGCCCTCCATCTGCTGCAAACTTCCTGAGTAACCTTGAGCAACTGGCCTCTCTTTGCCTCCATTTCACCCTTTATACAGGGAAGCGTGTGGACTATAATGTTTCCCAATGGCAATGTGATGTTGTGACATATCATATTCAGATACTATGTAATGGGGACCATATAAATTCCATAGGTAGTTTATCTGATCCAACAGTCATGAGTCTGCCTGTCTGAAAGTTGCTGCTCTTGATAAGAAAACATTCCTGCTCTTGAAATTCCTTTATGAGAAACGACCAAGGGAAGTCTCAGCCACGTTCTGGAGAGCAGGTGCTTTTATGATGGTAATGCGATGGTCGAACCCTGCTTGCAGCTCCAGAGATGATGTTTTGGGACAAAGTCTCCGTAAGTGAGCAGCCCTAGCCCTTGAGAGAGAGGCAAAGATTTGGCAGGCATCTTCTGTTGTCTTTCTGCAGCACTAGGGTGGCCCTGGGGCCCACATCATGGTGTCATCTCTTTAGAACTGTATAGGAATGTTAAGTTACTGCCTTCATGCGTCTTTCGAAGTAGTAGAATAATGGAAATTAATTGTCATCACCCCATTAGAAAATTAAAATTTTTGTTTATTTTGATAGGCATGAAAGATCTTGATTTGGGTTGCTTTTCAATGAAAACAAATTAGTCCTTTTTATCTATTTGTAGTGCTTTTGCATGAAGTTTTAGCTTGGTTCCACAAATCTATAGTTCTCTGAATATCTTTGTTCATAGCATAGCAACTGACTTAACTCTAAAARGAGGCTGTATTATATAACTTTTGCTGTCTGACTACCTGAAAGAACTCCCCAACACCCACCTATATTACTCCACCTTCAAATTACAGATATACTTAGCAAAATTGTTTTTAGTGGTTATTATTGCTATTTATTATCCTTGTGTTGCTTGATCAGTGAAAGCCCTAGAGGCTGGACAATTTGAGGATTAAGATGTAACTGTACAAGTTGCTATATCTTGATTYGTAGAGTGGTTTGCAAAAATATATGTATTTTGCAAAAAAAAAAAAAGTATATAGGAAATTTCCTTAAGATTGTTAAAATTTCCATTTCAAGAAATGCTTTGATCAAATATTAATTGTAACAATTCAGAGCATGTTTAACAGAAAACTCCTACCTTTCCTCYCTACCTTTTCCTTTTGTTTTCGTATAGTCAGCCCTACAGTATTAATTCAAATTATGTGCCTGTTACTTCAGCAGTTGACAAGAAACGTGACTTGACTAGTTCTGTTTATAGAGCATATAATCATTAGAATAAAATAACAACAAAGCTCAAAACAGCTAAATCACCGTCTATATTTAAAATTGACCTCAAGTCTTTCCTGTAACACAAATAACACAGTGATCACGTCTGAAGCATCGTGGACCTCAGCTTTACAGTATTTTCCATTTTTAACAATGTACCTCATTACCTTTTGTTGCAGCATTTTTCCCAATGAACATTTATTTATGTTCTGTTCCTATGGYGGTTGCTCCTGGGCTTAAAAGGAAAAGCTGTAGTATCAGTTGCCTGAAACCACATTAATTGAGCTCCCTCTGATATAAAGATCTTAAATCAATACAGGCTTCACCTTGTAAAATGCACTYTTTTTTTTGTCTTTTTGTGCCTCCTGAGATGCGATGTATTAAAATCCACGTGGAACTAACTTTTCTTTCTCTTCTCACTCCCACACTTCCCCATATGTGGCTCTGATTTTCCCCTCAGGGTACCTATGGGAGGTCTGGAAAAGTCTTGGGAGCCTTCAAAGAATGCTAATATGTATTGCACTGCGGTTTTAGTTTTAAGTAAAGTGAGTATCTTTATTTTTGAGGATAAACAAATGTAAATGCTAGTTAAAAAAAAAAAATTGCAAGAGAAAGTTGCCCTTTTTTCATTAAAATATCGATAATGTTTAATTGTATTTCATGGTATTTGGCACTCAGAGTATTAAGCATTTACAATTCCTTGTAAAATGTCTGGGCAACACAGAGTCTTAATTTTCCTGAGATTCTCCCCCCTTCACTCCCCCCTTTTTTTTCTTTTTTTTTTTTTTCTTGATAAGAAACTTCCMCTTAATGGCCCAATTCAGCATTTGCTATTCAGTCCTTAAGCATTTTGTTTGCCTAAGAGCAGAATCTGGTCCTGGATATCTCTGCTGATCTTTATAAACCTCAGCCGGTGCTATGATACTTACCACTGTGAATACTGCGATTCTAATCACAGATGGGAGCAGAGCTTTCTGTTATATGTAGTTCTGCTGATAACAAGAATAAGCATTTGTAAGATCAGATCCTCAAGCTCAAGCATACACAGAGGAACAAAAAAAGAAAAAAAAAAAGCAGGCGCTTTTAGATAAATAACCATTTTTCAGTGATGATCAACATTCACTCCCTCATTTTACCCCCTCTTGAAAAGTTCGCTGGTCAGTGCTGCAGATAAAGACTGTGAAATCTGATCACTGGAACTAAAATGGACGGCTTAGCTGCCTAATCTCCTCCATCCCGTTATCACCAGCTCCCTGTCCCCTCCCCGAACCATCCTGAAAATTGGGAAATAGCTACAGACTTATGGGAATAYACTGCTGAGCTAAAATAAAGAGAGAGCAGAGAGCATGTGCCCACAGCCACCGGCCAGGGGCTGGCCCGGTGGTGAGAGCCAGAAAGGGACCTACACTTTTAGGGAGATTTCAGCATTTCTGATCAGAATGATAATTCATTGTCATGCTATCAATAGTGATATTTTAAAAATATCTGATAATATATTCCTAACTTGTAAAATCTGTCTTTATCTCTGCAGACTGAAGTCTTGCWGCTCTCCTGTGCCATTTTCACGGGAATCTTGGCCTGCACCAGGAGGATGGGATCTCTCACTTACACAGTGCACCCATCATCAGGACTTCTAGGTACAGCTCAAAGAAGAGTCCCCAGCACCCCACAGCACCCTGGCTTTGCCTCCTTAATCCCTSAACCAACTGAGTTTCTTTCACAGCTTTTTCTGGACCTTGCTGGAAGGGGCTGCATGCTGGTTCCTATAACCTGGTACACTCCTGCTTTTCCTAACGCCAGCTCTTACTGACCTTGATGAACACTCACGGGCTCGCTGTCTTGTCTGCATATGTTCGTGTAGCTGAAGCACACAGACACTCTCATAATAACCCAGATTTCATCTGTATTATATTATAAATAGGCAGCTCCTTTTGCAAATTACTGGGGCAGAAAAGTAGGAAACAGACAAAAGCAAATGGATTTGACTACGTCTGAACCTTTGAAAGTTACAGACATACATTTGTTATTAAGTTTTAACTGGACACCACATTGGTTATGCTGGTAAAGTGTTTCCAGGGGATACTAGAGACTGCTAATTAAACCAAATTGTGAYGATCTGAATTGTTATACAGGAATCCTTCCCTCCCCCCAAGTTTTACACTCAGATCCGGGCTTCTGCTTTGGGCTGACAATCATGTCTGTACCCTGGACAATGGTGAAAATCTCCAGCAATATAGGAAATTTGCTTTGGTAATAAAATAATTAAATGAGTTGTCTGTTTTTATTGTATAGTTTATATTTAATTTCAATTTCTATTTAATTTCAAGTGAAATGTGCTATATCCCAAACGTGAGGTATTTTCTATGCTGTATTTCCCATCCCCCTTACACAACCAAGGACATATTTAAAACTTAAGGACAAATGTTCCATAAAACACTGCCCAACCCTTTGCAAATTCCCTGCATAACTCTTACATGCATCCTCTAACTTTAGTCCATCCCTACTCCAAAGTTGTAATTTGCCCTCTAGTCCTTTTTTTTCTCCACTTTTTTAGTTTTTTTTTTTTTTTCCTTTTTACAGTCTTTAAGATGGCAATTAGCTGAAGAGATGCACTTAAAGCTCTGCTTCAATTACAGATCCCTCCATTCCAAGTTATGCGCTCTGTTGTTTTATGCTAATTTGAATGTCCTTTCGCATGAAACATCAGTCTGAATTCTCTAATTGTTCCCTCCTTATCTGAGGTTTGTCTCATGCTTTCCACCCTTGGGTGTGGTGCTATACATCCCGCATATCCCAAAGGCTGCCTCTTCTGCCTGTRCCTTGGTTTTGTTAGGGAAATCCCCTGTAGGCAGAACCACTCAAACTAGAGAAGGAAAATAACAGTCTGGGGCTGACTGTTCATAAAGTCATTTTCTTTCTGCAGACCTTACAAAGATTCACAAGGAGGTGTAAATGTTGCTCTCTGCATTTTACAGGTACATAAATTGAGGCAAAGAATGGAAGAGTACATATGATAGAGACAGACCTGATATGGATAGTTGATGGGTTTTAAGTCATTATACCCATTTTTTCCTAAAATGAAAATACTTTTTTTTAAAAAAAAGGTGATATAGCTGGTGACAGTTACAGGGGTTATTGTGGTTTCTTCTTTCTTCTGTATCTGTTCATTTTCATAGGTTTTGTCTCAAATCTTGGAATGTGATAACTTTTAAAGTAATTGTTAGTTCCATTGTGGACATCATTGTGAAACAGAGATTCTATCTCCACTTTAATTCTATCAGTGCTTCCTATCCCAGCCTCCAGAGGTATCTGTTCTTCTTGTGAAAACATTTTGGTGCAGAATAAATTAATTAGTGTATTAAGGGAGAAATATTCGTTTGGTAAAGCTTGTTGCTATGAGAGAGAACCTGGGGAACCGAATGGTCTGAAGCATTCAGCAGAAAAGAAAAAAAAAATTGAGATGCCCTTGAGTATTTCAAGGAAGCAGAGAAGTCTGTCTTCATGCCAGCAATCCTGATTGAAAAATGACACTAGACTTTATGGCTACAAAGGCACAATATTGTATATGACACTTTCATTCGTGATCTTACTCCTCGCCCCCCAAATCTCTGCTGCTATATATTAAGTATCCCCCTTGTGAAGTTAAAGTAGCTCATAAAAGTGTTAAGTAAAAAGTCAAAACTTACATGGGAACTGTTACATTTTCTCTGTGTGGCCATAATGAGGTTATTTATGGTACATGTAGGAAAGATTAAAGGTTTTCATAATAAAGGAAAGCAAGAGCTCAAGAATTGGGTGCCTCCTAACAGCACTGACTCTCAAGACGGGATAAATCACCCAAGCAACCATTAAAACTTCAAGAAGATTGCTTGTAAACCTCCAAGCAATGCCAATAAAGCATATTCCTTGCCATATAGCAGTCCATATGGTGGAGCTCAGCAGTTTTTCAAAACTAAGGGCCATTCACAATTTAACCCTACTGTCTTTTCCCTTATAGGGCATGGTGCCAATGAGGCACTATCAAATCAATGCAATCTTTAAACGTGGGAGGGCGGGGGGTGCGGGAAGCAGACTGCAGTCTCGGGGAAAGTTAACTTATCAGGACCTTGAGAAGGTCCTCAAGAGCAGGAGGAGGTTTTGGGGTTCCCATGGTTAAGAACTCAGCACCATTTTCCAYCCTCCTGGTTCCTGCAGGTCTCCCACCATTCAAAACGCTAGAGACCCGTTTTAACTGGCACTCGGGAAGTTTGGAAATATCCCAAGGCCCCTCAAGGTTCTGGTTCATTTACATTTTTAAAAGTCAAGTCTGCCCATCCTTCCTCTCTGAAAGGCCAAGGTAGTGAAAACTGCAATAAATCACCAAGTAAGCCCATGTGTGCCACAGTGTCAGCAACTGTACAATCCTCCCTCAAAGTCTGCACCAGACAGAAGCCCCAAACCAATTATATTGTTTCTATGTTTTTTTTTTCCCAGTATTTTGTCAGCAAAATCTAATCTAGCTTCTAGATTAGATCTGACCTAGACCTGGTGTGATCCCAGTGACCCAGGCTCTACCAGGGCGAGCATGGAGGAGACCAGGAGAGCAGCACTGGCTGAAGAGGAGTTCTCAGAGGTAGCCAAATTAGCATCTGGGCCAACTTCTGTTACCCTTAACCAATAAATTTTTCTTCTGTTTCACTTCTTTTCAATATTTGCTCAGGAAAAGTTACCAAGTCAGATCTTCATGTTAACTCTTGAACTTGATTTAAGAGAGTAGAACATACTTATGGAGGGTCCTAATTGTGAAGAAAGACTACGAGAGCCTCCTGGCAATCCCTTGTGTGTCTGTGGGGGGATTTGGGTAACACATTTGCTTCCCACAATGAAAGATTTGTCCACACAGGAGTATTTCTTGTGTAATTATATAAGAAATCACAGTGGGGATAATAAAGATAAGGAAAATCCATTGATATTTGTATAACTCAGATTTAAGTAAGTGTTCAGCTCTCAGGATTGTTTTTTCAGATAATATTATAAGAAAAAAATTCAATAATACCAGTGCATCAGCTGATATAATTTGATATAATCATTTTATTAGTCTTCATAGAGTTATTCTCAAGCTATGCTGAAGTTGTTGTCTTATTCAGCTGAAATTGTGGGCATATCAGTCCATTGCCATTGGTGCATGTAAGGACAGGGGTTTAACAAAGAGTGAGAGGGATCTGAGGTACTTGGCTGTACAAACCAGGCTGCAGTGCTGTCTCCAGCTTTGGATACCCTAGTGACTGTCACCCTAGGCTACCTACAGACCTAACTTTTAAAAGTAATACATGGGCGAGACTCCTAGCAAGATCCACAAAAGCTTTAGGTGTTCAAAATCTCTGAAAATTAGGTGTTGACATGAGAGGTGCTCACATGGTCAGCCCTGAACTCTGCATCTCCTGGGGCAGAGGGGGAGGAAGAGGCAGAAGCATCAGCACCAAACCCATTTGGCCTCAGTTCCCTTTCCGCAGGCGTTCAGGTACCAGTGTCCACACTGGGAAATGGATATGGAGATTGTCAGGGGTCCTGGGAATGATCCTGTCTTGCAGCCTTAGCAAGGCCAGGAGCCCTGAGGTGGGAGGGCTGCATGGAGCATCGGCCACGAGGTGCCAGCCCGCGCCACCGAGACGCTCCTGCCATCCTGCACGTCCACCCCAAAGAGCTTCTGGCCCAGCACACAGCACCAAGGGGAAGAGCTGCTTGTTTGGGGACAGAAAATGGCACTTCACGCATAGCCGTTGTGGATTTTCTTTCCTGTAGGAAGGCCAAAATCACTCAAGAGTCAGGCCTACAGTCAGAGCAAAGTGGAGAAAATGAACTGTGAATTAATAGCAAAATGCTATAGTGAATGTTATACAAGTCCACTAAGTTATCCTTACTGTTTATTCCCCCTCGCTTACTGCTCAGAAATCTGTATGTTGCTAGCACAATGTTGTGATTTTCAAGTGCCCTTGTGAAGGAATCGTCTTAATGTGGAGCTGGATCGTTCAGCAACGCATCYAGAAATGCCCATGAGATTTCCAGTCAGCATGGAAATCTTACAAAGGACACGGAAGATAACTGCGCTGGCTCTTCTATTGCATTTCCATTTTATGGCATCTTTTTATATTCTGTAGTAGGCTTTTCTGAATAAAAATGAGACAGTCTCTTAAGAGGCCTTTTTATTATTTGCATTTGGCAAAAACAGCCTTAATGAGCTGTTAAGAGTCATTCCCCACTCCTATTGTTGGAGATGCATGGGAGCCTGTAAAGTGTTGAAAAGCCAAAAGACAATTTATGATCCCTGATGCTATCCCTTCCTGAGACAATTCCTCAGAAAGGAAGATATCTGAGGAATAGGAAGTCCCATTATTTAAATGCCTGAGTAACTTTTACTGGAGTCATAACTGTGGAATTTGCTATTTTCATTTCAGCACTGTTTACACGGCTTGTTTTGCCCTTAAAAGCAGCAGCACGATGCATGTGCTGCACGGGCATTCAAAGCTGCAGCAATGGGAAGAGGACTCAAGTGAAATTTGCTATTCTTTACCAGGCTTGAATAAATTACACCAAATTCCAAGAAAATACTCATCAACTTATAAAACTTCTTTTTCCCCCTCCTGTTTAATACCTGAAGAAAGGGACCCTTTTGTCAGCACCCTAGCTTGGTGCACCCAGATCTGGGGGGTGTAATGAACTGAAACTTGCTGCCATATGGGACAAGAGGGTTATTCAGGGCAGTGGGAAGAAAATGAAACAAAGAGTTTCACAAGTTTCTGCGGCAGACGGATGTGTGGTTCTTGGCATTGTTGTCTCTTTGAAAATGGGCAGCAGACAGTAAATGTCGGAGGTGTTTGCTATTGACGGAGGGTGCTGAAAAGACAATCAAATATTTGTGACAAAGGCAAAGACCTTGGATGTTATCGTTGACACTCAGTCGTCTCGAGGAAAAAAACAAATATCGCATTCCTTGCGCTGTCCCTTACTGTAAATGACAAAATGACATCKCTTACCCAGCGCCTGTGTATTGATCTGCTGCAGCCCTCACCAACTTAAGTACCGCAAATGGCTGAGGGATAGGTTTGTCTGCTGGACAGTAATTAAGTGATATTGTCACTGTCTGAAGAAAGAGACGACCCAATGAGGCCTCCAGCTGCCTTTTATTTTTTTTTCTCTCCTGCTATCTTGAAAGATCTCTGATCATTTCTACTGTTAAAAACAAATAAGGCATTAAAATATGGAAAGAATAGAGCTCTGTTTTAACTCTTTTTTGCGGGGGGAGATTGGAGAGGTGAGAGGAAGGCAGCTATGTTCCTTTAGTGCAATACTTTAAAAGAAAAAAAAAAGGAAAAAAGGAGAGGGGGGAGTTCTCTACCTTGGTGCTTGTATTGCGTGAGTTCTCTTATAATCTCAGCATGACTTCAGTGTCCCACCAACATCCTGTCTGCAGCCAGCCAGCTCAGACAAGTCATGTATGAATGTGGGGAGAAGTTGTTTAGATTGYTAATTAATTCACCTCTTTGGGCTGGAAATCTCCCAGCCCCTTCTTTGGCTACAACCCCAGCAAGGACTGAGCCACAGAGGGACCAGGASAACAACGGCTCAGGCCAAGGCTGTGCCACACTTTTCACTCAGCTCCAACGGGAATGCACCTTTAAATGTATAATTTATATTACCTTTTTTAATAAATAAATTTAAAAAACCCAAATGTGAGTACTTTAATTGTATTCTTTCTATTAGTAGATATAATAGTCACTTTTGGKTTACTGTAAAGTTTCCAAAAACAAAGCAACTTGGTCCTTCTCAAGGTGCCGACGTAGGTATTACTTTTTAGTTCTGTCTCCAAGGAAGCATGATAAAATATCAGATCCTGCAGCGATTTTTCCAGATCTATTTTCCATCGATTCTAGCCTAGGCCTGATCTCTGTTGTTTCAGCAAGATCATGGTTTTCTGCTCGAGTTGGATTTYTGCAATCCCTGGGATCGCCCAGGCCCAGCTCTGACCTCCCCTCCTGCAATGAGCAGGGCGACCAAGAGACTTGCTCCTTTYCCCATTAATAGCAATATAACTGCTGTATAATTTGCCCTCCAATGAGGCAAATATTGCTGCGCTGCTTTGTTAAAGCCCRGGCGCTTTGTCTGCAGTGTAATCATCAGCAATTACCGTGTGCAGAGCGTTTTGTCACAGCTTCTCTCTTGCTGYTCATGCACCAGCCCCACACAATCAATGGCAAGACCCCAGCCAGGCTCGTGCTGGTGAGAGCTGCTATGGGGAGCRTGGCAATAAAGCTGAGCAAATTTGCAACAGCTGGATTTGGGCTCCTTCCATGCCTTGCGATCATTTTAATCTGTTCTCTCCTTCCGTAATTTTATTTGCATAAAAACACAACACAACAATTTGACGACTGCTCACCCTCACGCTGTGCATAGAAGTGAAGCCATTCACTGCTGAACTGAGCAATCAATTCTCCTTCTATTATTATCTTTTTTTTCCAGAAATCGCACAGCTTTCGCTTTCTTTCATATGCCACAACTTACAAAAGTGACTTACAGTGYGGCTGGGTTAGGAGGTAAAATGAGTAATTCGGGGTTGTTAAGAGAAAAGGATTATTCTGCTATTAACTCATGGCACAAAGCTTCCCAATAAACGTTGTATTATGCCCTGTGCTGAGTGCTTTTGTCCAGCTCGTAGCACAAATCATACTGTCCCCGAACGCTCATCCCCAGCAGTGTTCCTTAATGCTTAACTCGCCGACCTCACAAAAATAATTGGTGTGAAGCAAATTTACTTAGCCCACCGCCTTTATTTGCRGACTGAATGGCTCCAAGAATTGTGCATATTGTTTATGGAAATGAAGAGGGGGGAAAAGAAAACAGAGCGTTGCACTGCAGATAAAGATGGTCCCATGCCTGGAGGAGATGTAGGGGCTTTGCAAGGTGTCCCTGCTTGCACCGTGGAGCCCTCGGAAGGACACGGACACACCAATACGGCTGCCTATCAGCGCAGGGGCTGTGGAAATCCACACCAGCTGCTGCGATTAAAGTGCCTAACATTTTTGACRGCGTCCTTAAGTTAAAATTTCAGGTTTAACTGTGAGCTTTGATTAATAATTATCCGCCAGGTGTAAACAGTAATCATTTACGAGCAGATTTCTGTTGACTTCTCAGTTAAAAGAAGAGGCCCGAGTCTCATTTACAGCTCTATAAATTTGAAGAAAGAAAAAAAAAAGAAGAGAAAAGAAAAAGTCCTAGTGTGGTCCTATTTGTAACTTTGTGCCTTTTCAGCATAGCTGCAGTTCCCCCTTCTTGCAAACTTTATCTTTTCCCCCCGTGCCTTTAGTGTGGATGCARTTGGCAGCACCGTGTCCAGCAATATCCCTTTGGTCGGAGATGCCGCAGGAGGAGGAGGAGGGAGAAGGAGGGTCAGGAGGGTGCTGGGGAGCACATCAAACCACTGCCTATGTGTGCGTGCGCAGATATTTATATGTATATATATGTAAATCTGCCCTACAGGGGGAAAAAACAATCGCGGCGTTTAAAACGGGGTGATAGACAGAGCGGAGCAGTTGTGCTTGATGTGCATGTGATATAACCATAACACAAAAGCCGCTTACCAAACAGCTTGCAGAGATTAGCTAACAAGAACTAAGCCATTCTTTTCAGGGGCCGTTATTAGCATATTTTTCATCAATACTATACTTAACAGCTACTACATAGCAGGAAGTGGTATTTAACCTCTTGTTACAATGTAACGAGATTACTTTGTATGGTTATGTTACATTCCATTCATAAGGGCCCTCCTGTGTCCAGTTAATTAGATTCACTGTTTGGCTGCCTGAACCTAAGGAAAATGTAAGGAAACGTATGTGGAATATCGAGCTGCTTCCCTTGGATCTGGCTCTGTTGGGGCTTTGCTGCTGTTTTGCCTTCCTATGATGTTATATCCAGAGCTGTGTAAAAAGTTGGTTTTACAAGATTAATGGTTTTCGTTAGCTAATTTTGTCAGGTTT
>PTEX01000028.1:1503662-1612573 GCA_003342815.1 Eudromia elegans | reverse complement strand
AAAAAGCTCATTCTCGATCAGAAATTCATCTGAAATAAATGAGTGTCAGCTGATTTTTTTTTGAGTCAAAACCATGTGAAATGGCTTTGCTTGATTTTGCTGCAGAACTCTAAAGGAGGGAGGGTGGGTTCTTGCTACAAGACTGTGGGTTTTTGTTTTTCTTTTTTTTGGTGAAAGGGGGCTCAGTCTGGAGAAAGTTAGGAGGTTTCAGAAGAAAATGACCTAAATTTAGAGTCTGGGATAAAGCTACAAGCAGGTGAGTTTTGCGGGGTGTTTCTGCTTTGAGCAACTGCTGTGATTCTAGCAATTTTTGCAAGCAAAGCATTTCTGAAGATTTCTTAGGTAGCAAGACCTGTGTCATGACTTACGTTTGGTATGGGAAAGAGCACGAATCAATGAAATGATTAAAACCAAAAAGCAAACAGCCCCCCTTTCAGCAGCTGCGTATTTTGGCAGAGACTTAAGACTAGCGTGTGTATGGGGGGGAAGGATGGAGAGGAAGGAATTAGCATCTCTCTCTCTTACAAAAAATRTTGAATTTCTGTGGAGTTTGGGTACCCCTAACAAACCAGATGCCTCGCAGTACTTGGAGAGTTGCCTGTCCCCGAAAGCTCTTCCCAAGGACCATTATATTTCCAAGCCTTTATATGGAAGCTATTTGTGCCGAGGTTGGTGAGCCTCCTCTGCAGCCTGTTTATCTGGCCGAGACCCGTGRGATTTTATTTTACACTGACATAAATAAATGATTCCACCTCTCCAGGGACAGAGCAGCACCCAGAACTCCAGGTCTCTGCAGAACCATCTAGAAGCACTTTGAATAAGGGCTGTGAAACACAGCGAGCCTAGCTGAAAAGTTCACTTTCAGCTAAAATGGCACTTTCTGGTTTTTAATGATAATTTAAGCAGATACTATTTTTTCTCTGTAGCTTTCTTCCTTCTGCCATCATAATATGGACTAAAAGGAAGTATGTTTAAAATAAAAATTAAAAAAAATTTAAAGAGATTATGTTTAAAATAACAATAAAAAAAACTTAGGAAAAAAGGAAAAAATTTAAGAGTACTTTTCAAATAAATTCTGAAAAGATGTTTCAGATTTAATTTAATGATTTTTGCATCTGAGATGTCGCTTATTGGAAGTTTTTACTTGAATGGCAGCCAGAGCTGGTGGCTGCAGGTCCCCCCCCACATGTGCACAATGGGGGCACGTGGGAGCTGTCCAGCAGCACGGGGATGTTCCCCTTTTTTCCCTTTTTTCCCTTTTTTTTTTTTCCCCCCCTTTTTCTCTCCTCTTTTTATAACCTCTTCCCGTCTTTTTTTTCCTTTTTTTTTTCTTTTTTTCTTTTTTATCTTTCTTTCTTTCTCTGAGTTTTCCTGTCCATGAACACAACCGCAGGCACCCACATGTAACAACTCGGTGCCTTCTCCAAACAAATGCCTACTGCACCCAGGACACAGCCACACGATGCCCTTGCTTTGCCCGGTACGTGTATTCTTCTTTGCACTCTGAATCGCCCCTGGAAAGCAGGTGGTCCCAGCACAAGCCCCCATGGAAAAGATGGGGCACCCCTCTCTGTTAAACRCTGGGTCACTGTATCATCGGTTTTTATAAGGCTTCATTCTGGCATATAGGTATGTATATAATAAGTGCAGTATATATAATGAGTAAAGAAGTTATTGTTCATCTTTTCCTGTAGGGCTTTCTCCATTTTCTCTTTTTTTAATTCCCTAGAAACCATCCTGGGCTTTAGGAACCATTTACTTTGTGTCTATAATAGTTGAGTGCAAGTTTAAGGAGCAACATAACTGCCCTGCTTGTCATGGGGCAAAATTGGAGTGTCCTGGGGGTGGGGACAATAATATACGATAAATTATTTGGCCATAATTCAGCTATGTATTAAAATGTAAATCCATGTTTTCTCCTGGGATTACTTATATCCTTAAAGTTGGGCACACATTAAAGTAGTTTGTTGAAGCAGGGYCTAAAATATTATACTATTTCTCAGTATAACTTATACTTTTAAAGCTCGTTCCAGAGCACCATAGTAAAATAAATCTTTATCTTAGCTACTTAGTACTAATGAAACACAATGTTATTGGTATTTTTCCTATAGCAATTCACTTAAAGAGACATGTTGTACAATTACAGAGAATGGCTAACCATGCTTGTTGATCAGCCTGATAATTAATAGGAATAGAAGAAAAAGCCCTGTATTTCTGAGTGCCGATCAGGCAGCAAAGGCACTCCAAACATCTGAAGAAAAAACAGTTTGTTAATTGCTGTCTAGACAGTTTATTGCTGCAATAAGATCAAAACACAGAATACTGAGGTTTGTGGTATGAATCATGCAGACTAAACAATTGTTTTATTGCATTTACAGAGCGCTTGATTTATAACRCAGTCAGTTTGGTAATAAAATTCCTCCATTGTATATCCTGAATAATTTCACCCCTTTTTGCATCTTCTTGTTTTATTTCTATATCAAGATGCTTTAAAACGTGCCCGTGGGGGTTCTATCATATATAAATAAAGTTATCTTGGATCTCTGGTGTTCCCTCCCTAAGYTACAACACCAGCTGAGCTGGGATCAGCTGAGGGGGAATGTGATTACACCACGGAGTGAATCTGTTGGGATCCAGTCACAGGTTTTGTTCCACTGAACTGAAAGGGATCAACCAGGCAAGTGACTTTTTAATTACTCTTCTACCTTTTTTTTTTTTTTTCTTTCTTTCTTTCTTCCCCTGGTAATAATTCAGCTGTTGTCTTCTGTGGGAATATCCAGAAACCTGAGGTTCTAAGGGGACTTTTCTGGGAACTCGGAAACATCAGGGTTGCTGGAAAATCTTCTTGCCTTTACCTCGTTCTCGATGGAGGTAAATGACCAATTGCCTAAACCTGAGTCTGCCCAAAGCGWCAACTTCCTCTGTGCCCAGAATCATCTCACTGCCCGTGGCTCTTACATAAGACAGCTCTGTGCTTCTCTCGTGTCTTTGTTTCAACAAATTGTGATTATTCCAACAAGTGAAGAAATTATGGGTTAGAATGTCACTCTGGAACAAAATCAAACTGAAAACCAAAGCCTGAGAAGCTCAATTTCACATACTAGAGACTGAAACCAGTCCCATTTTGTTCAGTGGAAATGCCTCTATCAATTTCATCATGCTAAGGTTATACCTACAAATATAGTGAAATATTTCATGCTAAATCTGACAGTGCTGGGTAAAACAGGATCAAATTTCTCATTTTATAAAAGCTTGTTTACATAAGATTTTGAACTAAAAGCCATTTGGGTAAGTTGAGATAAGTATCATTTGCACTTTGACTCAAGTTGGGTGAAAAAATCCTCTGAATAGTAATCCCCTGATTAAGGAGCTCTGCACTGTCTCATGGCAATGTCTTACTGGAAGATCCTCACTGTAGCTGTGTTTGCATTTAGGCTTCTCAAAAGAGCTGGCCTAGCAAGCCAGACTGGTAAAGTGAAGATATCCTTGTATATATCATGTGGGGCTTGACTCCCACTAGTAAAAGCTGATGATCTGGATGGTCAAATTAAATTATTCTTGTGATAGCACTAGGGCCTGTATCGATACCCTGCCATCCCTGGAGGTGCTCTATCGACTCTTCAAAGTGCTGGTCCAAACTCTYCTTCAGAAGAACGACAGCAAATGCTCTGGTGCAATGCTCAGAGATGCGTGATGAAGAGGAGGAGCGGTGGAGGAAGCAGCCGGCCTGGGAGCAGGCAAGGCTCTAAACACCCGTCTTGGCAGCTCATCTCACAGGAAGGCAGGATAGAAACTGAGGCACTTTCAAGAGACCCACAGGTTCCTGGTTCCAGACAAACTCAAAAAAGAGCCCCMAAAACAAGGGAAAGACTTTCAGGTAGCCCCAAAATACCACCTCCACTGTTCAGTTATTTCTTCTCTAAATATTGAAGACATAAATACAAAGAAAGAACAAATAAATCGCCCTTATAAAATAGATGGTGTATTTGAAAAATAGCTAGCAGTGGTCTTAGACAAAAGCAAATAGGAAAAGCCACCGTGACAGGGCAGGACAAGGCAGGCAAAGGGGCTTTCTAGCAGCATCAATCAATGCCTGACAGAGATGCTGTGAAGAACCTGAGGTGTAAATAGGATTTGGTAATCTTRAAACAGTCCAGGAATTGATCACTGAGAGATTTTCCTGAATAAAATAGGAAGGTATATCTATAAAATTAATGTCAATAATGCAGAGCTGCTTTTTTTTTTCCTCCAGATAAATTATTTGGTTGCTTTCTTTGGGTTAAGATAGCCTGTGGTGTCTAAGAGGATTTGGCATTAAATTAGTTTGTGGAAATAGCTGCAAAGGCTCTTTTCAGAGTTCAGCTTCTATGCAGGTGCATGTTGATGCTGGGTAAACACTTATAGAAACGGTGTTTTGTTTCCTTGTGGTAGGAGAAGTGTCCATGCCACTGGGGTGCCATATTTACCAGAGGTTTGCAATACCATTTCAGCCAGTTTTCTCCTCTGGATCCCCAATGCTTCATAAGCAATGACCCYTCACCCAGAGAACCTGTCGAGGCCACCCCACTGGCCAAAGGGCTGCGACACGTTTCGGGCACATTTCTTGAGCAATTTCAAGAAACAATGAGAGAAATGTACTTTTCCCATTTTTTTCAGCTGAACTTTGGTAAATGACTTCCCTCACGCTTGCCAGGAGCCTGAATCCAGATAGGAGGGATGGGGCAGGCGTGCTGGATGCCTTCTGCAGGTCCAAGATGCTGCTCAGTACAAAAAAGCAGAGGAATTTATGGTGGGCAAAGGCAGAGCATAGGTGGGACAATGCCTAGGGACGCCCGAGCATCATGGATGCTGTAAGCAGCAGCTGCTGGAAGGTGTCATGGACCAAAGACTCCAAGCAACAGCCCAGCAGCCCCTTGTCCTACAGTGACAGCTCTGGACGTCCCTCCTCTAGCAAGGGAGCTTCTCCCCATCCATCCCCTGTGAGCTGTTGTGAGCTTGTCCTGCAGGGCAGCCGGCCCTTCGTGCTTCCTTTTACATGGCTTTAAATGCTGCTAGAAGTATTTCTGTTGTTTATTGCTGCTCCATAAAGTTTTATCTTGTGAAAGCCATGATTTATTTACTCCATCTTGCCCGACAGACATGTGCGCTCTCCCCCATCAGCACTCCTTTACCAGATTCATAAAAACGTGTTAACAGTTCATTTAAAATTCATATACAAGCCCCGTAGAGTTCCTCCCCAGTAACATAAAGCAGCACGTGCCCTGACATATGGCGCACTGTCAACATGTGCTCTTAGGGTCTCCCTCAGCTGCAAGAGCTGCAGCGGCTTCTGCACTTGCTCTTCCATCGAGCTGGGCGGTGAGGAGAGTTAAGATGGAGAGATGCTGGACGGGTTATCTCCAGTCTTGCAGCCTGCAGCGGCTTTCTAGCAGGTTTCCATCTGCCCRAGGCAATGCAGCGTTTTCTGGCCGRTGCCTGGCTTATGCCAGCTGAAAGGTAAAGGAGTTGGAACCAAAACCAAAATGGGGACTCTGGTCCCCTCGTGTCTACCAAGAGCATCATCTTTGCCTGAAGCTCCTCCAGCAGCCTTCGGTCCTGGTGTGGTTTCGATGACGTTTTGCTCATGGCCATGAACTCTCCGGTTGCTCCCCGTGCCCCTCGGTTCAGTTTTGCTGCAGCGGGCCTGGTCTTTGCTTTTCCTGGTAAAGTCTCCTGGTCTGACTGTGGCTACAGAATGTGGTACCTCCAGGCTCCTCAGAGCAAGGTGATTTCAGTCTGTTGTGGAAAAGGGATTGTAGGAATCTCTTCTCGGACTCTGTTCTCCATCACAGTTGTGTGTGCAGTCCCCATACAGCAACAGCGAGGTGCCAGAGAGTAGGGATGTCTCTGTGTATGTGTGTGTGTGTGTGTGTGTGTTTGTGTGTGTGTTTAAAACCTTCTTTTTCTATTTTAGCATCAGGAAAGGCAGTGCAGGATTTGTGCCTTCAAGTGGGGAATATTGCGAGCCTTGTTCTGGTGACGGATCCGGGTGCAGATAGTGACTAAGCGGCCTTCAAAGAGCGCCCAGCCGGGCTCTGCGGAGCCACGAGCAGCCCGTGCTGCATTCCTCCCGCTGTTGCTCCACACGTTTGTGCAATATTTGGCTTATTTGTGCAATGTAATTAATGAAACATGTCTTGTTGGCACCAGCATCCCTCCGGACCCTAAAGCAAATGCGAGCCTTTGAAGCCTTAAAGGGTCTTAAAAGCAGAAAATATTTACCGCAACTTTATTAAACCAAGTTTTACTGGTAGTAAATTAGCAGCCTGTAGACCTGCCCTCTTCTCRGGGATCTGACATTAGTCTTTGAGAACGTGCAGTAACAACTCAGTTTTCACAGCACCTCCCGTTCTCTGCCGTGTGGAGCTGCTGCGGTGCCGGGCTCCCAAACCAGCGGGACCGCTGCTCATGTGCCACCCTCGGGACGTCCCTGCGGGACCTCGAGCGTCATCCATCGCCCGCAGGAGCACGTGAGCAAAACCCACGYGTAACCCCACGATGCTCCTCCTTTTCCCATAGCCACCCATCCGTGATGCCAACAGCATTTTGAAGACGTTGACCCCCATCCCAGGTAACGGAGCCGCAGGGTGGCTGATACGTCCATCACCTTCCTGCGTCTGCAGTTTGGGTTAGGTGATCTCACCAGCTGCTCCAAACCCACCGAACCCTGCRGGGGTGTTTACAGATTTGCACATCCTTTACACCGTCCCATTGTATGGTAAATTATATTGGAGCCTCTGCTGAGCCGGTGACAAAGGGCCATTGTCCCCCAGCCTCACTGTATCCCACACRCTGTCCGGGGATTGTCCAGATATCCTGAAAGCATCGGGCGTTTGCATGAGAACTGCTTTCTAGTATTTCTGTTTGGCTTTTTAATGACATTTGTGCAGGTGCAGGGTTTAAAGAAAACCACCTTTTCGAATCCCATGGAGTTGTTCTGAAACGCAGGTAGAGGAGCTGCCTCCTGGCAGCGCTTGTTTGCACAGGGACATTGGGTTTGTTGCTAGGTCACTTACTGTTACTCGGGTTTATTTTATTAAGGGTGTGGGTGAGTACCTTTTCATCGAGAAAAAAAGAGTAAGTAAAGTTTTTTGATCGAATCAGAGCTGGGCACTGCAGCAAGTGCACTTGGGTATACTTGGGTATATTCTCAGGGTCGGATTATTGGAAACTCGACGTCTCTTGCCCCAACGCCTCAGTAACAGGAAACCGCAGATAAGGTCCGTCCCTGCCGCGACGTGCAGCCCATGGACGAGCCCATGGGAGCAGCTTCCCGGCAGGGTTGTGCAAGGGGATGACACCGTGCCTTCCCAAATCCTGTTTGTACAACAAACAAGGGCCGGTCCCACCGTGCCCGCGGGACGGGGCCTCCCCGCACCACTCGCTGCACCCGCGTTTCTGCTCCCTGCAGCCAAGAGCTGCAGCCCACAGTTTGTCCCCTCGACAGGGCCCGTGACACCAGCACTACCAACATGTTCATTTGACTCCCGTGCATTTGGAGAATCCCAAAAGAACGCGAGCCAGGAGTGACTCACCTAAAGTATTCAGATGGGGATGGGAGCGGGGTCAAGCCACTTGTCCTAGTTTCTGTCACACAAACACTAGCCCTTTATAAATCATTAATTTCCAGACTGTTTATTATCCAGGGGAAGTAACAAAACAGTAGTATCACGTAACACATCCTAAGAATGCCTTGCCCGCTTTAAGAGCAAATAAAACTAAATAGCACCGAGCTGTTAGTGGTGCAGCCTCTGAGGCCAAGCAGACACACAAAAAGGGGGAGCCTGGAGAAGCTAGGCCTGCAGAGTAAATGGGGGAATGGTTAAAAATAGCAACAATAAACAAATAAATAAATAAATAAAAGGCTGGATGAGAATGAAGCTCTTCCCATGGATAATCCTTGTTTGCGCATTGCTGGGCTGGCTCCTTCTGGGTGGTGTTTTGAGGGGATGCCCCAGCCCTGCTTTGGGCTTTAAAAAGGTTTCCCCAGGTGCTCGCCCTTCTCATAGACACAATCCAATCCTGGGCTGGGCAGAGCAGAGCCTCTGCTCCAAAAAAAGGTCATTGCCGTTAACTGGTCCCATCAGGAACACTTCTGGCTGCTCTAAACAGGAACCCTCTTCTAAAACGTAGGGCATGTGCGGCCCAGGAGCCTCCGTGCTGGGACGGCGACGTGGGAAGGGGTCTGGGGACGAGGCAGAGGAGGGTAGGGAAGGCAAAGCACGGTCAGGATTGCGGCTGGACGCAGGGCGGGTGCCCATGGGGCTCCCTACCAGGGGGCATCTCCGAGAAATGCGGAGCACAAAATCACACCGTTTGCTCAAAATACAGTGACAGCGTTGCAAGAAGGCCAGATTTAGGTAAAACAGGATGAAATCCTCATTTGTCTTGCAATATGTGAAGGGGTAGTGCTGACAGCAGGGAAATGCAGTTATCTGTTCCCCGCAGTTTTGCGCATACAGAAGCACGGAGCTGCTCCCGGCTGCACGAGCGCAGACCCTATTGGCTTGCTGTCCGTTCAGCTTAAACCAGTCCCTGGTCTGAGGGGACCAGTGATATTTTTTAGCCAATATCACTGAGTCCATGCCGAGCAGGCTTTTGGGCTCATATTATTTGTCAATAAAGTGTTGTACTTCTAGCAGGGACATTACCAAAAGTGCAATCCAGGCCTGACAGATTATTTGGGTCCATATGTTATTTATTTTAATCTCCTTAAGTTCCAAAATGCTACATATTTACAGCTGCTCTTTAAAGTTATTGTTAGTCACAAAATATTAGAAACAGTTTCATCTATAAAAATGCATAATTAATTTAATCTTTACCATATTTTTTTCTCCATCACACAGGAAACATTTTAGTCTGATGAATACCATGGACACATAATTAGTACTTTATACAGAAAACTAGATTATAAGTTACACTGTCCACTGTGGCACCAAAACCCTCGGAGATTTTAATTCAATTGCTGCACTTTATCTGGATGAAAGCATTTGAATTCAATTATTATTATTCTGTGTGCATTTATGCTTTTATATAGGTTAGATGTGGTGGTAGTTTTAAAACCGAAGTTTAGTGGAATTCTCAAATGAGGTATTTGGGTCTATATTTAGGCATCCATTCAGATTTTAAAAGCTAAACATCTAATTTTCCAGCTGAGGTTTGTCTAAGTCTGGGCTAAATTGGAATCAAGACTGGGAGACAAAAGGAAGTTGCCTTGGAGGTATTTCGGAATTGCACCGAGAATTGGGCACCTGACCTGCTCTGACTGTTGGAAGTCCTGCTCCCTGCCTCTTTATACCTTCTACAGGCTGAAATACCTTTAAAAATACAGCAGGATATTTTGGATACAGATTTAACAGCGATTTCCTTGATCTCTGATTCGCTCTTTCCTCTGGCTCAGAAACGTTTAGACACTTTGGGCACCGAGGCCCCTCTCGGGTGCGTCTGCCCTTCTTAGTTTCAGCCGAGGAGCCGCTAGRTGTGCTAATCTGCTCCTAAGGTTTTTATTTTCAAACAGGGCCCTCGAATTCGCCGTGTGCCCCGTTCTTAGGCATCGCCCACGTTTGAGGGCTGGGGGCCGCCGCGGACGCGGGAGCAAGCCGGGGCAGCCCATTTATTCTCCTATTACAGGCCGTCCCTGTGTTTATACCACTTTGTTTAGCTTACCCCTAATGCACATCCCGAGACGTACCTCTAATACACATCCCAAGACATGTTTATGAAAATTCTTTATAAGCAAAATATTTTACTCCGGTTGCGGCGGCCCAGGCGCAGAGCAGCCTCGCCAGCGCGGCCGGGCCGCCCGCACCCCTGCTCCCGCCTCGTGCATCTTGTATTGAAAAGTGCAGCCTCCAGCCCACCCACATTCCCGCCGGGAGACCCAATGACAGCAACACAGGGGCTCGCAGCCCATCGCCGCTTCTCCTCGCTACGTTCTTGCTGGTTGTGAATATTCTCTGCAGGATTAAATACTCCCTGGAGCTGCAGAAGGTGAGATGCTAGCTGTAGCTACAAGTGGAATTGGGCTTTATTTCTGTTTTTAATTCCCTAAATGAGCATTTGGAGCAAATGCCCAGTCTCTCTATGGAGCACATGTGACATGATGCTGCCCCATCCACTAGTTTGGATATCTGTTATATGAATTCAAACCAAAGGCATCCTTGAATTTGGCTAAGCATAAAACCCACGCCTGGACCTTAACCAGATTCTGAAGGCTCGTTGAGAGAGTTTCTGGGTGCTCAGCACTTCGGAAAGATCAGGCAAGAAGCTTTTAAAGATGAAACAAGAGCCCAACTCCAGCAGGAAGTTAAGATCGTTTAAAATTTGAAAAGAGACACATAAAAAGGGGACACGACATTCAAGAGATATTTTATCATATTAGACAGCAAATTCAGAGGAAATGCTTTTTCTGCAAAGTGATTTATTAGGCTGTAGGACTCACGGGCCACCAAGAACAAGGATTTAAAAAGTTTCCTGCACTGGATGACAGAGCTATCTCTGTTGAACCACTATTGCTAATAGCATTTTTTTTTCTTTTTGCAAGGGTTTAATCTCAGGCTTCAGGGTTTGATCTACACCCTGATATTCGGATCAAGAGGAAACCTAATGTGGTGGCTGACTGTCTTGCAGCAGCTTAAAGCAAAGTCTTTCACACCATTTTTCCTGACCATTTGCTGATGTCCAGTGTCAAAAATAATTATTCAGTTAGAAAGATAACCCCCTTTCAAAGGGTTTAGTCACACACAGTCATTTCTGTGGTCCTAAAATCAGGGGTTGGGGGGTCAGGCACTGCAGGAATTGGACAAACACACTGCAGAGGGAATGGGGCTCTGAGAAACAGAAGTGATGAACCCTGAATGCAGCAGCATCCAGCTCTGCAGGTAGGAAGGAATTTTCCTGCACCTTGGAGTCCATCCCCAGGGTTTCACTGCAGCTGGGCACTACTCCAGATGCGCAGACCTCATCTATATCAGACCCCGGGTGGGCACCGCTGAACCCAGCCTCCTCCTCCTCCTCAGTTGTGTTTACTCTGATCCGAGGGGAAAAAAAAAAAGGAAAAATAGTTTATATGCCTTTTAAGATCATAAATATAATGAATCAAAAGCAATTTGGCAAATCTGCTTCATGGCCAGGGGCCCACCTTGCATCTACACACTTAGTTAAACTCAATCTTGCTGAGGCAACTTTCTGCCACCAAAGAATCTGTCACTTTGTGCCCATAGATCATGGTGACAAGCCATTCTTCAGCYGTGTTTTTCTTTTTGGTTTGGTTTGGCTTGGTTTTTTGGCCATTACTTTACTTCCTGCCATCTCTCTCCTTTGATATTTCTTTTCTCTATTTTTGATATCTCCTAGAAGTTGTATCTCTGTACTCTCTTTACCCTGTGTGATCATCAGACTAAAACCAGATAGAGAGCGAGGCTCATATTCCCTTCAGGCTGAAACATGAYTTCTTGTGTCTTTTTTATTCACATATCATCGATAGTATCTGCAAAACTGAATATGCACCGGGTCTGGATGAATAAATTTCATGTGAGAGTGAGCATTATACACCACAGGTATTCAAAAAAAATCAGGTATTACTTTCAATTTCCCAATAGCTCCAAAATCAGAGTCCGCTGAGATTTATGTATGTGTATGTGTGCATAYATAWGCATATGCATTTAGGCAAAATATTTTATTTACTTTCTGTGGTTTTGTGACTTTAGGGTGAACCCTAGGGAGACCCCACATTTGCAGGCTTTTCTTTGTGATCGAGTGCTTTAAGGTTACTCTACAGCTCTGCTGAAGAAAGGCTCCTCATACAATCACTTGTTTCTCTAGGAAYTTCAGTTCTAAATGACACATCAAATATCCTGGGAGTTGGTAACCTGAACCTGAGCAGCACCGCTGAGATGGAGAAACTGCTCTCTGCCAGCGCCCTGAATAGGAGTCATTCATGTCCCCAAGTGCTCTCAGCTGCCCCTACAATAACAGATTCCCCAAACGAGGGAAGTTTTCCACAATATCTTCTCAAACTAGCACTAATGCTTTTTTTTTTCTCTCTCTCTCTTTTCTTACAGATGCATGGAGGAAATTTCCATCACATTTGGCAGATAAAACGTGATATATGTGAGGTTGGGTAAATAAAAGCAATAGTTCTTAAMAGAAGGCTGAAGGTTGGGGCAACAAGGAAAGAGGGTGGATGGGTGGCTGTTAACATGKGGCCACCTCCCAGGTGCCACAGGTTACCCAGGCTCTGCCAGAGCCCATTTATACCTCCCATCCCCAAGGATGGCTCCTGGCAAGTAAGAGGCTCTGGAGAGATGTGTGGAGAAGGTGTCCTTTGTGGCTGCTGTGTAACCTTGTGTCCCAAGAAGTGGCAATTTCCTTCCCTAGGCTCTGTGAAGCCTGACCAGGTGAATTTACTCATGACTTTGTGCTCCTCTCTTGTATTAGCAATGGGCTCTGGCTATATAGAGCAGGGTGTTTAAAAAATCAAAGCTTTATCCATTGCATTCAATGATGTGCTGACTTGAGGAGAGCTCACCCTGGCACAGGGGCCCACATCCTGGTTGCTCTCAGGGCGTTCATTTGTTGGAATTAAAAACACAGGGGTACAAAGCTGGAAGAGGGGGGAGATGCCCCCAGTGCTCTGGTTTGGTCTGCGCCCCTGAAGCCTCCCTGCTGGCTCGAGCACCCCTGTCACCCAGGAGAGCAGCTTGCCCTGAGCCTTTCCTCTTTCATCCCTGCCCTCCTGCACCCCTGGCACCCCASCAGCCTTGCAGAAATCACTTCACACAGTCTCTGAAGACCCCAAGTTTTTATCCTGCTGTAGTTTCCTCACTTTTTTTTTTTTTTTAAATCGGTTATCTTAAAACATATCAAGAGGTCTTGGGCACAAAGTGCAGCTTGCAAAGGTTTGTAGGAAATAAGTCTGTAAATGGACTTAGGATATGAAAATGGTTCTCCTTTCTTTAAAAAAAAAAAAAAAGATATACTGGATGTTCTGTTTCATCCAATTTTCTGTATTGATCTCTGTAGTATCATCTGCTTTCTCTCTTCTTTTTAATGCATTTCTGTTTCTTCCAAGTACACACAAAACTTGTTTCTCTTACAAAACAGAACAATGAAGTTTTCCTTCCCAATCAGTAATTTTGTTTTCTTTTGTAATTGTAAAAAGAAACTCCTGAAAAATCAATATATCCTTGCCAAGTCATGCACAATCCAGAATGGAGCAAGCTTAGTAAATAAAGGAAATTGCTTTTTCCTCCCCCCCCTATTTTGGCCAGCCTTTAGTATGCTTAAGATGACTACCAATCATTCTGTGCTTCTAGTTTGTTCTCCTCCAACCCCCACCTCCTGAAAATTTACAAGTTAATCTCTGAGATGAAAAGAAAAGTTTGAAAAGAATTGTTTTTGGAGTCAAAATTCCTGATGTCCTAAATTACAGCAACCCCCACCCTGAGTGATTGGCTCCTTGAAGTAATCTGACCTCTCTCAATTAACTAGCAGGGAGATAAAGATTGTTCATGCTAAAGTTGTCACATAACACCAGCCTTGGAAATGGGAAAATCTCAATTAAAAGAAAGATACCTTTTCAGCTGCATCAATAGTTTCTACATATATCAATATTTGGAAATGATTTGCTCTCTTGAGGTACAAAATTGAGTGAATTTATGCACCTAAGCCTAACAAGAAAGGTTTCTTGTTGAATAACCACTTTAATTAAAATGGATAAGAGATCATTTACTAAGTGATCCTTTAAAAGAGCTAGGCCATCCGATGCCTTTTTCAAGGTAAACTGTCACCTGCAAAATATATGCAGAGTTGTGAAGCTCAGAAATRAACCATATACAAATCCAAGGGGGAACAGGGAAGCAAAAGGAGCTTTTACTTACTTGATTTGCACCTGCAATTAAACAGCCTCACAGACTACTCTAATTTATACTGAAATTTAATTGCAAACATAAATCTTGGGTAAATAAGCAACATATAAATAAAAACTTTCCTGGATATGTGATGCTGTTTCACAAGGAAGCCCAAAAGTCCCCCGTCTTTGTTGTTGTTGTGACGGTGGTTATGGGTCTCATTTGGGGGCATGGAGATTCTTGAATGCGTTTGTAATCTTCCCTGAGATTACCYACCAGCGAGCCCCCAAACAGGCAACGAGGGCTGCCGTGTTTTCTGTAGCATGAAGCAGAGTGGAGAGTTGCAGGAGCTGGCTCAGGACACTATGGATTTCTGAGGCCACTTCGGAGACTCCCATGCACGTGGAGCAGGAGAGGAGCAAACTTGGGAGCAGCCCAAATTCGGTATCTTCCCCTGAGACGTGGATATACTCCTGTTGTGTGAGAAGAGATTTATCATTATTTATTTTTCCCAATATAAGCTTCAATATTAAGCATCTTTTGAAGATTTTGGATAAGGAGACTGAATGAAGATGCTTGAAAGACCTGAAGTCATTTTATGCCTGGATCAGAATGCAGCACTACAGTCATCACCAAATAATGCTGGAAACTTATATTGAAGTAGGTTTAGGTGTTTTTGAAGGCTGAATTGTGGGTTTTTTTCATTCGTTTTTCTTCCCCCACCCCCTTAATGTCTGGTTAAGAGACTGCTAGGTTTCCAATTTTCATCCACAAAATGTATTCTCCACATTTTTCCTGCTTATATTATGAGCCTGCTGTTATTCTGATAAGCCTGTTTATGGTGTGACCTACTTAACCAGGTCTCTGGTGGCTTGAAGCTCACAGTACTGCAAAGACTAAAGGCCACAAACAAGAAAAGATATCATATGAAAAAGAAAAAAAAGAAGTTTTCAAGCCTTTGTCCTCTACATGCTGCAAGGTGTCAAGCACTGAACCAGGGCTGCCACCATTGTGCAGCCAACTGCTCTTTTCAGATGTAAATGTCTACAAAAGCCATGTCAGCAAAAGGAATTCTTTGCTTAAACTGTGGCTCCAGAGCTTATATCCTACAATAAAACCTGAGACCTGTTAGTCTATACTTAGTACTTGTTACTGGGTTTTAAAGTGCCTTTCAGGCACAGTTTTAACCTAATCTGGCTGTGTCACTAGCAAGGTTATGAATCTGCAGGGTTATGTTATCTTGGATCTGGGAACATATGTCCAAGAGCCTCTTTCATAGTTTCCACCAATGCAATTGCTTTTTAAATAACTTATTTCTGCAAAAGGCACTGCAATGATACAGGACCCGCTACATCCACACAGGAAACGGACCCAGGTTTTCCAAAAGGTCTGTTGATTTTTGAGCTTTCATGCTCTGAAGATATATTTCCTTTGAAGTGTCTCAAATAGGGTAGTATCCAATTATATTTGCAATCCCAATCTAATTCAATCAGGGCCTCCAATTATAGCCGATCTGTCCCTTAATCTAGTTACAGTCTGCGGAGCAGCCTGCACCTTAGCTAACATACCTAAATTAAATTCAAGCTGTTGAAGAACACTTGTAATCAGGGATAACCAGGGATAGCCGCAAGGCGCTGGAAAGCGGGAGATGCGGAAAAGGGGCTTGTGAGGGGCCAGTTTCACTTCKGTTTCCAACACTGCATCAGCTCTCCTTGGCCATCGGGTTTAATGACATCCATGGGCAGCTATTGAATTGAATTACTTCTGTCCCAACTTTGCGAGTTTCCATTGTATTCATTTACCTGTTTCAGGTTCCTTTTTTTCCAGTTTTACTGGTTGCACCTAAGCTCTCTTGATGGAGACTGAAGCCTGTTGGATCCGTGCTGGGAGACAGCTGTAGCTGGACTGACACCAAAAGGTATTCCCTTTGTTTGGGGAGAAAACTAAGCAGCAATAACGTCCTTTGCTAAAAGCAGAATTCTGCAGAAGAAACACCTT
Source organism: Eudromia elegans (assembly GCA_003342815.1). Taxonomy (NCBI): domain Eukaryota; kingdom Metazoa; phylum Chordata; class Aves; order Tinamiformes; family Tinamidae; genus Eudromia; species Eudromia elegans. The sequence goes on along the minus strand of PTEX01000028.1, from coordinate 1,596,686 downwards.
GCAGAAAATGCCATTTACCACAGTTCAAAGTGAACCTTCTACTCTGACTAAGGACATGTTTATAAAAGTATATGAATTCTCTTAATTGTCATACTATAAGTGCATGACTATACAGCAGCTAAACCGGGGTTTATCTCATTATAACCACAAATTAATGTTGCTGTGCAAATAAATTCCCATGTGAAATTTTAGTTTGTTCTATATAATAGGTAGAGATACTGAATATTACCAAATACGTGATCCTAATCCCAGTGGGCTCTCAGTTTACTGGTGTAGTACCTCAATGTCTGTATGAAAAGCCATGTAAAATTCACTTAACTATTTGTTTATACAAGTGGTATTGGAAATAACGCCAAAACTGGAGCTTTAAATCCAAATTTTTGATTTAAATCCGAAAGCGCCAGTCTCTGGGTTCAGAGCTCTGCGTTCAAGACTCTTGTGCACAGACTGGGACCCAGAGAGCCACTTTTCTTTGCAGCTCTCAGGAGCACAGAGCTGGGAAGAGGCTCTCGAGAGCAAGTTSAGTCCTTTGCTGTGACAGGCAACGTGTTTCATTTGCTGCTCACGAAGCACAAGAAGCTGCGTTTTAGAACAACACAGGGTCAGGACGTATTGAGGAATTGACTATGAAGCAATACTACACACAATTCAATCACAGTTATCTGGGATGATAAGGATATGGGAGGTGGTCGTCCTAATTTGCCACCTTCTCAGTTGTGTCTAGCACTGTGTCACCTGGTGAACTATTTCATGACTGTATCCAGCTATGGCCTGGTGTCCACTGCAGAGTKGGACCCTATGATCAAAACGCACCCTCTGAGATCCGTTATGTACCCCCATACCGTAGGGGACCAGGCAAGTCACTGAGGGGCAGGAGGCATCTCTGAGGCACTGGTGGCAACATCTGCCACTCACAGTCCTTAGTCCTGAGCTCTTCTGCTGTGCCTATACCCCGCCCCTCCTGCAGAAGGGGTAATAACTAGGTATCTCCACAGGCTCCAAAACAGTTTAGTGTTTAACAATAAATAAATAAATATAAGTGTACCCTGTCTGGAAGCACCAGATCTCACAGGATTTCCCTTCCTATCTTCCACATACCACTGGGTCATGAAATTCGAGGAAGACAGTCCCACAGTGACAAGTTACCATTTACCTCTGATCTTACTGTTATTCAGAAACGAATGTTCGGAAATGGATAAATATCAGGTGAGCGATGTTATTCACTTCACACGCACGTAATCCATTCCTTAGAAACCTCGGTTCGGGTTTTGCGGCAAAGCTGGATCACCCTCCACGTTATACGAGATATTGCACGGGAAGACCCCTCATGCTGTGAGCAATGGAGCTGCTCGTGTTGACTCTGGCCTAGATGAAGCGCTTGGGCATTTTAACAAACAGCCACGGATTTGTTTGTTTACCTGCCGAGCCCACATGCCTCTCATTCCTCCTGGCTGCGGGGCCAGGGGGAGGGTGTATTTTTTTTTTTCTCCCTCCCCTCAAAAAGTCACAATTCCTATGCTACTCATTAGCTTGCTTGGGAGATCTAAGGTTGCAAATGAAGTTGTTTCCTGCATCTTTGATCAGATGCATCTTTGGTAAAACGCATCTTTGATGTAAGAGCRTAGAGCCCATGGGACTGAACAGTCCATTAGTTGCATTAGCAGTGTCGTTCCGAAGGTGGTTCTGCAGCATTTATAAAATGTCTTGGAATTGGCAGCACTGTCAAGTCGAGCACAGGAAAACGGGTTTATAAGGTGAAGAGGGAGGCCAATGAAGCACTTAAACTCATTTCTACTCCTTAAACCCCCACTTTTGTCCCCCACCTTCCCACACTGCAAGGGAGGCATGGTGACCACGCTACCACAAATCTTCCCCCTCCATCCACCAGCCTCCCAATATCATTCCTGCAACAAAACTGCAAAATTATGTGACTTCTTCCCAGTGACTAGAGCCGGAAAGGACACCGGGAATGGAGCTTGAATATTTAAGACTGAACAATGAGATGTCCAAGTCCCTCTGATGCCAACTCTTTTGAAAATCAAAGCCTAAAGATTTTAGCCTTGTGACAGGGACATCAGAAGCAATTTCAGGAGAGGTTCTAAATTTGCTTAAACTAAAGCTTAGTTGTGCAAAATGGTACCTCTTTAATTATGTTGCTCTTTAAATACAAACATTATATATGGGCATTTGTTATAAAACACAGGGCCATCCCTCTAGTGAGGGTAGCTGTGTTAGCATTAACAATTCCTGTGGAGATGGTGATTAAATCGTACACGGTGCCTATATAACTGCCGTTGTACTACTAGAAGCACAAACAGGTCAATAAGCAATTTGTTCCCAGAGCAGTGAGCTACAAGAGCCTGTTTCTRAAGACTTACGTTGAATCATTATCCCACCCCTTGGGATTTTGCCTGCTCAGTCCAACATCCCCAATGGSTTTGGGCAGCCAATGCATGTGGCTCTGGGGTGACAGGGGCTGGTGTCACCCGTCAGCAGCCGCCCTGCCTGGGGGGCTGCCGCGTTGGGCACAGAGAGGGTTTGAACTCTACTGCTTTTCATCAGCGAGGACGTCGATTCGGACCCTTCTTTCCTGCCCAGGTGCTCAGGGTCAAGCAATCTGCAGGAACCTTCGCAACCACTGCCTGGTTTGGGTCGGATTCGACTAAAACTGGCAGCAGGTTTTGAAGTCATTTGAAGGATGGATGGATGGATGGATGGATGGATGGATGGATGGATGGATGGATGGATGGATGGATGGATGGACAGATGGAAATGAATCTTATTTTTATTCCAAAAAGTAGGAGGAAAAATAATATCCCTTAATTGCCACAGTTATAATGGAATAAAAACTGTTTACGGAAACTGTCTCCTGACTTTGGATTCAGTTAGTCTAGAGGAGTCCTATGTACTTTGCCATATGCAATTTAACATACTTATTAACCACTTCCGAATTTGAATGTCTCAGTTCCTGCCTTTAATCTTGATTAGCTGCCCCAACAATGAACATAATTTCTCTGATTTGCATTACCTACAGAGCTATGGTCAGCTTCACATCAGCACACGAGGCTTTCTAACCATGTCCAAACCAGGCAATGCTCAAGGAGCCCRAGTTTATACTGGGGCAGTTAGCTTGTAATAAGCTGGATTCTTACCTTGCAATAAGATTACAGTAGTAGAATGCATTTTTTATTCTCAGAACTATAAACAGGTAACAGGGCAACTTAAAAAAAAGGTATTTCCCTTCTTATTTATCTTTCAATTTTGATTTTGCAGGGAAAAAAAAAGATTTTTTGTTTAATTTGCAATAAACAGAGCTCATCAGGACAGGAAAGCTTTGGGTTTAGGAAAGTGTTCCTTGCATTGGTGGAACCGAGTGTCTGTTGTGGGAGAGGGGAACATATGTATATATACATATATATATACACTTAGATACACAAATGCTTATCAGATTTGTCAAAGTCCTAATCATTTTGCAGGGAAGATCCTGAAGACAGGAACTTCCTGGGCTGGGCAGAGCCGTGGTTCCTGCCTCTGGCAACAGYTTCCCGTGGCAATGAGTTGCACGTGCTCATAACACGAGGCATCAGGAAAAGCCACCTTTTATCAGCGCCGAGGTGGGTCGSTGCGGGGCTGGAAGGCTGCCTATCAAGAGCGATGCCTGGGCTCTGTTGGTGGTAGGAGATTGTTCCTCTGGAGTTCTCCTAAAAAAATAAATAAATGTCAAGCCGGGAGAGGAAGCCTGCTATTTTTCAAATCCAGAAGCTGTAATCATGCTAATCCGTGTGATGGTGSCGAAGCTGAGGAACAAGCCTCTCGCGTGGGATGTAACCGTTYGGAGCAGCCCATTTGTGATGGCTCTGCCTGGGAACTCCTGCCCGGAGAGCTACAGGCAGGACACCTTTCCTGGTGGCATCTCTCCTTCCTCCCTACGGTTTCCAGCCAACAGCACTTGCCCTGCCTGTGGGAGCTTCCCACCAGGGTCCCTTGGTTTTGGTAGGGTTTTGCTTTTTTGTTTTGTTTTCTCTTTAAATTAACACTTTCCTACTCTGTTTCCATCCTCTGGGTGAGATGGAGCTATACTGAGTGAAAAGCCAAGCCTGGGAAATCAATATCAAAACTTCCATTGATTTCATATAATATATTCTTTTGCATTCAGTACAAATGTGTCCACATGAGTTAGCTATTTTAAATACGGATCTACTGTACAGGGATGTCTATCTCCCAGCTCAACACAAAACAGAGTTTTATGTTCCACTGGTGTGAGGTGGTAGCAGYATGTGAAATAAATGAAAATCTGTCGGTTACACTGAGCATATCAAGTGTAAAGGRAGAAAATTCATCAATATAAATATCTATTTGTGGATCAATCGGTATCAATCTTGCTTAACAGTCTGTTTCCTCGGGACACACTTTGGGAACAAAGAGCATATCAAGCTGCCAGTTAAGCAAACAAATGCGTAGAAGCTCCTTAGGCAACGTGAGGGTGGAGTAATCACCACATGAAAATGGTCAGAGCGATTTTAAAGACCTGATAATTTCTTTTATTCTGGGTTCTAAACGCGGAGTTTCTCTGGACATACCCCTCCTGGTACACAAGTGCATCACGAGCAAAGCAGTTGCGTGCAGAGGAAGCAGCAAGGAAAGTGCCCTGAAAAACAAAATGTGTCCCCTGACCTCCATGTTCAATAATTCTCCAAGGAGGAGGGTTGGTACCTTCTGCTCGGCAAGATTTTTCTGAAGTTTGYATTATGCTTAGCTAAATAAAACCCCTTAAGAGACACTATAAAAACAAAACCAAACCCCAAGAGGATATATAACTAATTAGATCATGATGCACTGTTTACCTTGGTCTCCGATGTTAAGATCTCTTCATGGCTGTCCCATACAAACCACAGCTCCCCCTTCCTGAAGAGCCACAAAAAGTCAGTGCTCAGCAGCATCATGAACACTGCGTGTCCRCAGGCACAAACCCCAGAACGGAGGGAATGCTGCACAGAACCCAGGTGCTTCGCAAGTTAAAAACGCCGATGAAATAACTGTTAAAGGAGCCTGTAGTGTTGTGCAATGGCCTGTGGCAACTGCTGCGACCTCGTTATAAACCATCGCACCCTCCCTCTACCTTCCTGCTCGCTGTTAAGATTCGGTTTTGACACCACACCTCGGGTCAGAACCCCACACGGTCACTGCTGGATGAGCATCCACGCAGCCTCGCACCCCAGGGAAATATCGCCCACATTTTGCCAGCAGGAAACTGAGGCAAGGGCCACGGGAAACCGCTGCTGGTGAACGTGAGGGTGCCCGGAGCCCTAGGATTGAGCCTAGGTCTCCTGAATCCGTAACCACCAAATCGATCCCGCTCTCCAGCTTCTCCATCAATCCGGTTGATTTGCGACAGACAGACCCGCCCGGGGCTCCAGGGGCAAACAAAGAGGCACGGGATGTTGCAACCCGCGCCGCATGTGCGCGGAGCCTGCGCGTGTGCGCGGCCCCCGGGCTCCCGGGCGCAGCGCAGAGCTCCGAGGCGCCGGAGCCGCCGCCGGCCCCCCGGGACCCTCCCCCGGGCCGCGGCCACCCAGGCGGGGCTGCCCCGGCCGCGCGCGCCGCGGTGACACGCGGAGCGGAGGGCAAGGGGGAGCCGACATGCGGAGTCCCGCAGCGCACGGGCGTGCGCGATGCTCTGCAAACCCGCTCCCCGTGGTGCTCTTCGCTTGCTTCACTCTTTTTTTTTTTTTGGCTGTTTTTCACACACAAATATTTTGCGTTTTAATCTTTTTAATTTGGTTTTAACAACGCTCTTGGTTCTTTTTATTTTTTTTTCCAACCTCACAGAAAATGCGTCTTAAAAGAAAACTTTGAACTAATAACAGCGCTGCCCGGCCCCGCTTTTAGCAGCCCCCCTAACTTGCCCCAGCACCGGCCTCCGTGAGCCCTCCCCCCACCCAGCGTCTGCCACTCGGGCGACCCGCGCCCTTTCCCTCGCGACCTTATCGCGACAAAGGGAAGCGCGAGCCCCATGCCGGCTTTCCGGGGAGGGGAAAATTAAATAAATAAGTAAATACTTTAGCGCCCGGTGTAAGGACAGGTGAGTGGGTAGATGTGTACCCCCACCCCCAGCCCGCCCTGCTCTTTCGCTCCCACTGACGGGCCCCGGTGCGCAGCGGGTCGCGCAGCCCCCACGCCTCTGTGGGCGCCCGGGCGGGTCGGGCCGGGCCAGGGCGGGCCGGGACTACAAGGCCCAGGGTGCCCCTGGGCGCCCGGATCAATGGGCCTGATTTGAATAATCTGCGAGCCCTTGGACTCAGGCCAATCAGCTGTCAGGGCCCCATGATAAATCGCAATGCATTATTGATAATCATAATTACTCTGACATGCGCATTCCGCCCAATGGGGGTAATTTCCCAACTCTAGGAATTTGTTGTGAAGAGGAAAATAATTGCTACTATTTTGCTCCCGATGCTGGTGCACCATGTCGCGACGCAAGCAGGCGAAACCGCAGCACATCAACTCCGAGGAGCAGCCCCCAGATGCTGCAAGTGGTGAGGCGCGCAGCGAGGCGCGGAGCGTGGCGGAGCCTCCCGACTTTGCCCCGCGCAGCGGCCGGGCGCTTTTGGGGAGCTTTTTTCTCGTGCTCCTTCCTTCCCATGGGTCTTTTTTTCCCACCACGGGTTCACCGCTGCCCTTTTGGGTCATTTAATCCCTGGYGGGGCCCCCGCGCGATATTATTGCGGGGGGCGATGGCGCCTCTTTATTCCCCCCCACACACACACACACTTGGGGGGCAGGGCAGCTTGGAGCAGCGCGGAGGGGAGCGGGGGCCGCCGGGGGGGCCCCTCGGCCGGCCGCGCTGCCGCCTGCCCCCCCCCTCGCTCTCCTTTCAGGCACCCCCTGCGTCGACCCCCGCGTGGGGCTGCGCGAGTGACCCCCAAGGGCGGCCGAGGCGGAAAGGATTTTTTTTCCTTCTTTTTTTTTTTCCCTCTCTTTATTTTTGGGAGGGGGGAGATGGGAAGGAGTTCCAAACCTTCTCCTCGAGGGTAGGAAATTATTCGAGTTTGGGTCTCCCGATCTTTCCGTTTCCCACTTTCGCGGTGGTTACATGAGGGTTTTCGTGGGGCTTGGGAGGGGGAAGAAAAAAAAAAAAGCGCTCGGACTATTTTTGTTGGAGAACCCGGTCGCCCTGGACCTTCTGTAGCTTGACCTCCAGCCATCTTTGATTTCCGACTTCCTAAAATAACTCCGGTGAGCCGGGGCGGGGGTGCGGGAGCGCTTCGGCGCGGGGCGGTTCGCAGCGCGGCCCGGCGCCCTCCTCCGCGCCGCTCCCGGCCCCGCGGAGCGCGGCGCCAAGTCGCGATTGGAGCCGAATTACCGCAGAGCTGGGCGGGGGGGATGGAGGGGCGGCAGCTCCGCGCGGGAAGCGGGCCGGGGTCCGCAGCCCCCCGTGGGTGGCGGCGAGCGGGGCCGCCCRGGCGCGGAGTGGGGCTCGAGGGGACGCGTCCCGCGTGGGGAGAGGGGGCGGCTGTTCCGCGGGCTGCGCTGTGATGAGGAGTTGTTAAGTTGTTGAGTCGAAGCTTTTATTCTCTCCCCACCACCCCCGAGCTCTTTGGGGGCTCTCTGCCTTCCTGAGGGGCTGGTTTGGGGTTTCTCCCCGTCCTAGAGTTGATCGATATCGGCGCGTTACGGGAGCGCCTTATTCCCAAGCCGCAGGGGGTTCAGGCTCTTAATTTTTTTTTTTCCGCGTCCCCCCCACCTCTTCTTTGAGTCGAAATGTGCAATTGTTGGGTCCGGTTAATGGTGACTTAAGAAACAGCAAGCTGGCCAGAAGGCAATAAATCCCATGTTTAATGCATGACTGTTTTCCTTTGTGCATATGGTTAGGCTGGGGGATGGAGGTGATGTTTCCACATGTAAATCTCTGCCCGCTGCTGCAAAGCCACCTCCGGGGCTGCGCCGGGACAAAAGGGTTAATAACTCCTGATGCGGCCCGCTCGGGGCGGGTTGGGGGGGAGGATCGCCGCACGCCGGCCCCTATGGGGTAGTGAGCAGCTGCTTTTTGTTGTTGTTTGGGCTGATTTTTAATRTAATTTCATTTTACTTTTTTTTTTTAATTGGCAAAACTTTTGGTGAAAATCCCCCCCGCTGCAGCAGTTGTGCGGCCCGAGGAGGTTTTGCCCCCCCAAAACCCGCGCGGGGCCATTCTGGAGGTGGAGGCGACGGCGGGGGGCACCGGGGGCCGGGGCTGCGGGCGCCGCCCCGCGGCCGCGCTCCGCCGTGCGGATCGGTATGGGGGGGAAGCAGCCCCTTCCCCCCCACACACACACCGGGGCCGGGGTCCCGTTGAAGCGCTGTCCGTCCCGCTCCGTGGGCGCTTTCGGGAATTAAACGCCCGAGGTTCCGAAACGAGGCAGAAATTGCCCGTTCGCGGGACGCTTCCTGAAGTGCCCCAGTTACGGAGTGGCCGAGCCAAGTCGAAAGGCGGCCGGAGAGAAATTACCCGAGAGATGCAGAAACGCAATAAGAAAACGAAGCCCCTTTTTGTGCCGCTTTGCGAGTTCCCCTGTGCGCGGGGGAAGCGCTTCGAGATCCCCCTCTGCCCCACGCGGCGGGGTACGGGCCGGTCCTGCCAAGCTGGGCAGCAATTACCAGGTCCAATCGCAGCAGGTGGGCACGGGGGCGAAGCTCCCCGGCCTGCGAATTAGCATCGCCACAAAGGGCGAGAAGATGCCCCTTGTGTGGCGCTCCTGCCGCTAAAACGCTTCTCTGGCCTTAAAAACGCAATATCCAACTGCAGGCGGGCTGAAAATCGCAGATTTTGGCAATCGTGCTGCAGTCCCCTCCAAATTCATTCTTCGCCCTYTGCTCGAGCTGAGGGGGCTCGGGCGATGGCGGGACGGTTTAAGGAAGGAATGGAAGAGGGTTTTTTGTGTTTGTCCCAACGAGGGGCTCGGCGGGGCCGGTGGCCCCGGCCGGCGGGGGGAGCCCGCGGGCGCGGAGGCTCCGCGGAGCCGGGAGCGCTCCGAGCGCCCCGGCCTCCAGGCGCGGGGGCCCCGCCGGGCTGGGAGGGGACGGGGGGGGGGCTGCCTTGTTTTTCCTTTTACGTAAGTGCAACTCTAGAGGGTTGTGGTGGCCGGGCCCCGGGCCGCGCGCGGCGGCATGTGACGTTTTGACAGAGCTGCTGCTCTAACCTTTGCCTCCTCCCGCTTGCCGTGGGTGGTAAGTTGATGTCAGGCTCACAATTAGGACTCTCATGCAATTGACCTTGGCAGCGGGGTTTGGGCCGCTTAGCTCGCTCTTAAACACTGGCCTAGTGTTAAGTGCGCGCTCGGGCCGCCGCGTTTACAGCTGGGGGGCGCGGGGGGTCGGGGCCGCCGCGGAGCCGGGGGTGGCTCCGCTCCGCGCTGCTTTGGGGCAGCCCCCGCGGCGGGCCGTGAGTTTTTGCCTCTTTCTTGCACTTTTTGGCGGCGTTCGCGGGGCGGCTCCGCTGCCGCGGGCCGGGACGCGGGGGCTGCGGCGCCCTGAGCGGGGTTGGGTGGTCCCACGTTGCGGGACCTTCGGGCTGGGATTTCTTTTATTTTTTAAAAGTCCTTTGAAACGCCTCGGGACGGTTCACGGGGAGTGGGTGCAGGGGCTTCTCTGCAGCCGGGGTCTTGCTCCCCGTGTGAAGCAGGTACCTTGTGTCTCCAAGCAGACCCTTTGCCAGTGTCTATGAGCACTGGCTTCTCCGAGCAGTTAGTAGTTTACACCTCTTCGCATCTTTCTCTTTTTTTTTTTTTTYCTCTTTTTTTTTTTGCCCCCTTCTCCTTTCCTGTCAATTTTCCTACCTAATGCTCRCCTCTGGTAAGAGGATAATCACCTGGGTAGGGCAGTCGGTGGATAATCCAAAAGTTAAAGCCTTGACAGAAGACCTCAGTATTAACGTGCTTTCAGGTGCGGTGTGACACGCTGCTAGCTTGTTCTTGAGTAGGAAAATGTTGCTGATAAATTCAGTGTAGAAAACTTTAGATAAGGCCCTGGGAATCTTTCTCAGCAACCATTTGGTCAGATGTACTTAACTTGCTCAAGCAAATAATTTTTGTTTAGTGATAGGTATAGAAAGTATTTGAAAATGGTGTGTTGTACTGTGGGGGAAGAGGGAAATTCTACAATATTAAGTTTTTCAAATGTCCTCCCCTGCAAAATAGGGGTTAGCAAGAAGAAAAATGTCTTCAGAGAACTGGGGAGCTTGTGGCAGAGGATTTTACCTTTAGGGACAGCTATATATTTAATCTTCATTAGTTAATTTTAGCTTATTTGCTTATTTGACATAAACATATACCTCTGTTAGAGTACGGTTAAAGTTAGTGAAACCTAGTTGGGATGGGGAGCAGGGGGARGTAACCTCACCAGGGTAGTGGTTTTTGTAAAGAAAAAGCAAAGTTGAACTCTAAGCARTTCTTGCTAATTCAAATGAAATAACTTATTGCAGCTGAAAAAAATCAGGCCATTAATTGCTCATGTGAGTGGTAGATGGGCAGCACCCTTTCTGAAATCAAATCATACCAGATGAAAGCTTATTTTCTTCCTCATCTAATGAGTCTCTCCAAAAATTATTTTGAGCCCTGTGGATTTTATCAGCYCTCCTTGTCGATGACCCCCTTGTCCTACACAATAGTGGATTTTTTCCATCCATTTGCCGGTGATTCAATCTCCCCCCCCTGCTGGGTTTACTGCATTCTTCTAACTTATTGGATAACTAGATGCTGAGAGATAACATTCCTGAAATTCGGGGGTGGGGAGATAAAAAAATCAGTGGAAGGTCTGTCCCTGGGAAGCTTTGGAGCCGGTTAACCCAAGTGCACTGGCAGTTGTTGGAGACCCTCGTGCTCCTCTGCAGACACTCGTACAGTACTTGGACAGAGCTGGCCGTGGAGGGAGGCACATGCACAGGCGGTTCCCTTTGCAGAGAAGCAAGCCCACGTTTTCAGACCGTTAAATACATGTCACTGATAAGCGCTTCCCTCCCCCRCGCCGAGCAGTTGTGTTTTTGGTAAATGAGGTGCTCTGATTGCAGTCCCTGGGTGCCCCTTCAAGACTTGGAGGATGTAGCTAGAAATAAAGATGAAGAACTTCAAAGAAGCTTTTTTTTCCTGCCTGATTTTTTTAAACAGTAAATTGTTCCTTTGTTATTCCAACCACAACACAGTATTTGAGCATCCTGCTCTCACCGCCTGCATCGCAACCCTTCTGAGAGTGGGGGAGAAGCTCATTCTCCTTTTTCCCCAAGGTGGAAGGGAAAGGAAGCCCAACTCCATCCTACATGTCCTGCAGCCTGCTGTAGGGCAGCACAGGCTGGAAATTGAATTTATTAACAGTCCTGAACTGATGCTTTACAGTCAAAGAGGGGAGCCGGAAACCAAAGTGTGCGACGGCGGCAGTGCTGGCCTGCCCACCCATTCCTCATGTGCTTGCACTTGGTTTGCTGCAGTTTTTCTCTCTAAGGTAGCAACTGAAGCTTAGGGGTAGCAAAAAAAAAATGTATTTCTTGTGTTATGGAAACCAGGAGCAGGCACTGTGGTGGCATGTGTGAAACAGGCCTTTGGATGCAGTGTGGTCTTAAGTTGGTATAAAAACCCAACYAGGGTCTGTGAGCACAAAGGGAAAAGGGAGCACCTGGCCCTCCAAGGCAGTTGAAGCGCGAGGACGTGTCTCTGTAGTTGCTGGGGTGTCTCCTCGTGGTTGGCAGCAGTCTGCTCGTGCAGGCTTTCCCTTGGAGCCAAGGGGGCTGAGCTGCGGCGTGCAACGTGGGCACTTGCAGCAGAGCGGCTTTGTGCTTCCTCAGCTCGAACCTAAGGTTGTTTTGCAGTGCAAGGAGACTCTACAGAGGGACTTGGGAGGCTGGATGGCTAAAGTACCAAATACTATAGGATTTAGTAGGGAACAGGCTGTGCTGTCCCAGCCTGCTGTTCTGTAGCGTTCCTGTTGGATGGGAACAGTTATCATGAAAGCGCTTATGAAAAACTCCCACCTCCCTGTGGCATCATTAGGAGAGCTGCTTCGTTTCCAGCATTCATCAGCTTCATCTGTGTCTGCTCAGACACCCCCCCCAGCTTCAAAGGTGGCAGTTTAAAAACAGCTATTCTTCACCCCAGGTAACCCTCTTTATTGATCAGTTTTGAATCAATATTCTTACACCTACGAAACTGGCAGAGTTGACTTCCTTGTGTGTTTTCCCATAGAATTACATCAGCTTCAGGTAGTGTCAGTTTAATAATTTTTAGGCTGGCAAATGTATGGAAAATCTCTCTGCTAATTTGTTTCATTTATGGAAGTTATTTAGGTTAAAGGAGAAGAGACAAAGAAAGTTACTCTCCTGGGGGGCTGATTAGATATGACAGATTGGACCATTTTTTTTCCATAGCTGTGTTGAAATCTTGCTCTTTAAGATTTTGATTAGTAACCCTGATTAACAGAATTGCATTCTGGGGATCTGGATTTATTGCTCTCCAGGCTTTAGTGCAACAGGGCTCTGGTTCTTGGATTTTTTAAACTTTTTTTTTTTTTTAAGCAGTAAAGAGACTTAACGTGCACTTCCCATCACTCAACATAAAATGAGAAGCTTGATTTTCTGACCGTATGTGTGTAATTCCCTTGTTACCCTTGCAAATGCCAGGGTTCACAATATCCTCCCCGCAGAGCTGTTCACGCTGGCCCACACGAGCGCCTGGGGTGCAGCCTGGACACGCTCGGTCCCCGCCCTGCCGTGTACAGGATATACACGGGTATCAGATGTGTGGTCGTTCCACCTCTGAAACGAAAGCCRCAGAAGCTGTCGTGTTTGCACTGTCTTTGGCTCTGTTTTTGAAGGCCCTATTGGGTTAGTAACATGAAATGGGAGCTAAGGCTCCAGGTACGTTAGTGTGGATGCAAGATGTGAACGTAAGGGGTCTTGCACCGCAAGCTTGCGAGTTGTTGGGCTCTGCTGCATGCACCCACCGGTGAGTTAGGCCGTCCCCATGGTTGTACGGCCTCAGGTGTTGCCTCTCAAATGCTCCTGCCCGTTGCACTTTGCCTGCCTGAGCCATGGGGGCTGGTGGGTTTCTCTCTGGGGAAGGCTGGACTGGGCAGAAACATCCTGTTTGGGTTTAGTTTCCTTTAACCTCCCTTCCAGTACTAAGGTTTCTCTGAATTTTGTTTTGCTGTTGGCACGCGATGCTGCGTGTGATCCACGGGCATGGGGAGGCAGGAGTGSACTGGTAAACGTCCCTATTGCTCCCTTTTAAAGGGCAGCCTAATCACAGGCACGGCTAAATGTGGTACCTACCCTAGGGGAGCGAGTTACTGCCTGGGAACGCAGCAAGGAGGGCTTATTAGTTGGCTCTTCTAACCATCAGGCTCACAGATTCAAACCTTCGTGGGGATTTTGTAAATTAGTCACTTTACTATTGTGACTTTTTAAAGATTATGTTTTTACGTAGGTTTGCTGTTGAGTATGTTCAAAGCTAGCATTGGACTTTGCTTTCTTCAGTAGTAATTACCTTCCCAGGGGAGGTAGGGATGCTGCTTCATATGTCGGCACACGTGGGAACTCAATTCCAGTTTCTTGTACCTATAGCTTGATATGAAAGCTTAGTAATTAATATGACCTCCTTTTGTCTTTAAGGGAGTCCACGAGGCGTCCCAGGTGACGGAGATGGTGAAATGAGTTCCAAAAGGTGCCGAACAGAAGAAACCAAAATCTGTGAGAAATGCTGTGCAGAATTCTTTGATCTCTCCGAATTTCTTGAACATAAGAAAAATTGCACTAAAAATCCACCTGTCCTAATCATGAACGACAGCGAGGGAACAGTACCCCCGGAAAGCTTCTCTGAAGCCTCTCTGGGGACCTTCTCAAGCGATCGGCTGGATGGCAGGGCCCGCAAGGATGCTCAGGCAAAGGGCTGCACTGCCTCTATGGAAAAGAGAGAAGGAAAAATTGATGCGGAGTCAGTGGGAGGAATGTATCTTAAAATAGAGCCCCCCGTTACACCTGCTGCTCCCGGGCTGAGCTATCTACCAAAATCCAAAGTACCCAACACTAATGTGACTTTGCAGACGATACGTGGCACTAAAGTGGCTGTGAACCAACGTACCTCCGATGCCCTCTCCTCCTCGGCGGCCAGTTTCAATGCTATTCCCATGATCCTGGAGCAGCTGGTGTGCTTGCAGCAGCAGCAGCTCCAGCAGATCCAGCTGACGGAGCAGATCCGCATCCAGATCGCCATGATGGCCCCCCACGCCCTGCACCCCTCCATAGCGGCCGCCGCTGACCCGCTCAAAGCGCTGGGTGCTCACATGTCCCAGCAGCTCTCCGCTGCCGTCGCCTTGATCGGGCAGAAAGCCGGGAGCCAGAGCCTATCCCTGGAATCCTTGAAGCAAGGAAAACTACCTCATGCGAACACTGGCGTCGCGGCCGCCGGCTCGCTGGCTGCCGGCCTGTCCTCCTCCTTCCCCTTGAAGCCGGAGGCGAGCAGAAGCCTCCCCGGGTCCATTTCTCGGTTCCCGAATCCTTTGCTACCTCAGGCCTCCAACTCGGTCATCTTCCAAAACCCGCTTTCGGCCGTCTCCTCYGTAATGGATTCCTCAAAGAAGGGGAAAGGAAAACCCCCCAACATCAGCGTGTCTGAAAGCAAACCGAATGCTGCCGAAGAGCCTTTCTTCAAACACAAGTGTAAATTCTGCGGCAAAGTCTTTGGCAACGACAGCGCCCTGCAGATCCACCTCCGCTCGCACACCGGTGAAAGGCCCTACAAGTGCAACATCTGCGGTAACCGCTTCACGACCAAAGGAAACCTTAAAGTGCATTTTCAGCGCCACAAAGACAAATACCCCCACATAAAGATGAATCCTTACCCGGTTCCTGAGCACCTGGACAATGTTCCCACCAGCAGTGGAATCCCCTATGGGATGTCGGTGCCGCTGGACGAGTCGAACCTAATTGTGGATAGCAAACCTCTCCTCACCACCCTGCCTACCTCTGCGGCTGCCGGCGCGCCCCAGRGCGTCTCCAGCCTAGCAGGCCTCAAGGAGCCCATCACTGGTACGTTCTCAAGTGACCTGCCCTCAAGGCCTTCTCCGGAAAGCGAAGGTGGCTCCTCTTCCTCAGGGGCGGTTGGCCATGAATCGGGCACGGAGCAGAGCTTGAGTTCCCCTCAAGCGACCTGCGGCGTGAACATCTTCCACGTAAGCGGGTCCAGTGAACAAGGCTCGGAGACATCGAAGCTTCAGCAGCTGGTTGAAAACATYGATAAATCCACTGCTGACCCCAATGAGTGCCTGATCTGTCACAGGGTGCTGAGCTGCCAGAGCTCGCTCAAGATGCATTATCGCACTCACACCGGGGAGCGGCCCTTCAAGTGCAAGATCTGTGGCCGTGCCTTCTCCACKAAAGGGAACCTTAAAACCCATTATGGTGTCCATCGGGCTAACACCCCGTTGAAGATGCAGCATTCATGTCCTATTTGCCAGAAGAAGTTTACAAACGCCGTGGTGTTGCAGCAGCATATCCGCATGCACATGGGGGGGCAGATACCCAACACCCCAATGCCAGAAAATGCCTGCGACAGCACCGACGTGGATCCTGCCGTGGCCGAGAAGAACGGAGACGTCAGTCGTCCAGATGAGCATGTGGAGAGCATAGAGATGGAAGAGGATCTGGACTCTCAGGATGGCCCGAGGAATTCTTCAAAGCCGCCTACTCCGTATGACGCGCAGTCCGATTCCCCGGCCACGGCGGCTGGGTTCTCTGGGATCACCGCGCTGGAGAATCAAATGAAAATCGTGAGCTCCACCTTGAACTTGCAGCGGCAAAGCAGCTTGAAGTCTAGCGACAACGGCTCCGCGGAAAGCGACGGCATGACGAATGATTCCTCCTCGGTGGTGGGAGATCCGGATTACCAGAACGGYCGGAGTCCTGCTGCCTCCGAGGCCGCGTCGCTCCAAGCTCTGTCCCCGGCCACCAGCCAGGCTGAGAGCGTGCGGTCCAAGTCGCCGAGCTTCAACAATCAAGAAGATGCAGGTGTGGGAAGCAAAGCGGAGGGTCCCGACACCCTGTCTACAGAAATGGAGGGTGTCGGTGCTTTGGATTTAACGTACGGCAATATTGGTCGAAAGGTCATTAAAGAGGAGCCTGGGTTACACTTTGCCAATGGAGAATATGGTGAGTTATTTGAAATGCTGTAAGTAGTGTGGTGGGAAGTGTTGGCAGTGGGGAAACCCTTTCTCCAAAGAGATCCAACAGGAATTCAGAACCATCTCAGTTTGCTCCTCCTCATTCCCCTTGGGAGAAGGGACCATGCTGTGGGAAGCTGGTGGGGTGGTTTTCACTTTTTTTACTGTAAAATCAGGCTCTAAAATTAAATGAAACTTGAAGATTAAGTGATGTCTTGCTCTGCAAGAGAGCAGAGAGATGATTAAATCAAGCAGAGGCTGTACACTTCCCTGTCAGCCCAAGTAGCTCTCTACAGCTCCCCACAGCAAGCAGCTCTAGGTTTGCATTTCATGGAAAACCGTTTAGCCTGAGAACGTGGAATTGGAGCTCAGGAACATTTTGTAGGAGTTTTGAGCTCTTTAGATAAGTATCAACCTCAGTGCTGAATTCAATCAAAAATGAGTAGTTTTAATGGCTGATTTCACAAATAACACCAGGGATGCGCTGATGGGTTTCTCAACCTACCTGCCAGCTTCTGGCAGCCCTGCTACATGGGGCTAAGCGAGGGGTTTGTGAGCAAGTTGTTCAGGCTTGTGCTGCTACAAAGGCAGAGCTGGCTATCGTGGGTCAGATGAAAGCTTGGAAGCAGAAGAAGGTGGGATAAATGTCATCTTTGCTCTCTTTCCAGGTCGAAATAGCATTCCAGCCGCTTTCGTTAGAGCCCCGCCAGCCCTCATAAAAATGGAGATGCCCAGCGAGCGTCCCATTAGCACCAGCCATTTCATYGGGCCGCCAGCGCTCTCGCCTGGGGTTGCCCCGCTCCTCGTGCCGCGCGCCAAGTTCTGCCGCCCGGCCAAGCAGCACATCTGCACTACGTGTGGCAAGAACTTCTCCTCCGCGAGYGCGCTGCAGATCCACGAGCGGACCCACACGGGGGAAAAGCCCTTCGCCTGCACCATCTGCGGCAGGGCCTTCACCACKAAGGGAAACCTGAAGGTAAACTGCTGCCCGTTTTAGGGGTCTAAGCTGTGCCAAGGAAAGCCATGCTAGAGAGGGAGACTTAACCTGTCTGGTCTTTGGGGACAGCTTGGACTTACAGTTCCTGAGTTGGGTATCTTTGACTTCTGTCTCCTTCCCAAGTCTCTTCATGCAACTTGCTCGCCAAATGGTTTATTGAGATCACAACTGTCTCCCTGTAGAAGTCTTGCCATAACTGGATTTTTTTCTCATTTCTGGATGGTGGGGATGGTTTAGCCATTATCAAGCTGATTGCTTCACTTTCATTTGGATTTGCTGGTGTCATTTGGTATATGTTCAAAAACTAAACGCTAGAAAATTATGTTAGACTATGTACACTACACTTTATTGTTTCAAACAGTGTGTGGGGGAAATGAGGGATAAAACTGAAAGAAGATATTCCTGAGATGGCACAAAGTCCATGAGCATTCGGGCCTAAGCRTTTGCTAGAGAAATGCTGCAAGTCTCACTGTATTGTCAGGTTAATCCACTTGTTTTGTAAGAGACTCAAAGGTTCCTCACGGTGTCTTCTCARTTCCCATGGGAAGCTTTTCAGGCTCTCTGCATAACTGCTCATGGAGAAGGAAATATACCTAACTCTCCTGGGAGCAGTGATTTACTGGAAATGCTAGCAGTGTGTCTGACATGTGGAAGACCTTACCTTAGGTGTAGCATCACTTCCAAATCCTTGTTGTTTTACACTTTCCACTTACTAGCATTTGTCAGTGCGATCTGTTCACAAGAAGTAATGTGGTTTTGACGGAGGAGGAAACACAGCCAATTTCACTTAACTCTTAAATGTAAAAAAAAAAAACCAAAAAAACCCTATCCTATGACACTTTGGCAGTGACATCTAAAGAGCCATGGTTAGGTACAGCTGCAGAATGACTGCATACTACAAATACAAGGAAGAGAACAAAGTGAGGCAAGAACTAGCGAGCTCATTCATTTACCTGGATGCAAGTTGGGCACGCATGCCTTCTCTTGAGCAGCTTGGCTTTAAGCAAGGTGGAGCGTGGGTGTGCCATAAAAATTGAAGTATTAATGACTCTCTTTACTTTCCTCCCTCCCTGAAAGGTCCATGTAGGAACTCACATGTGGAATAACTCTGCCAGGCGAGGAAGAAGGCTCTCAATTGATAACCCCATGGCTCTGCTGGGCAATGATCCCAAGAAGGTATCTGAAATGTTTCCAAAGGATATAATGCCTCCTTCAGTGAGCATTGACCCCACAGTATGGAATCAGTATGCAGCGGTACTCAGCAATGGCATAGCAATGAAGACTAATGAGATCTCGGTGATACAGAGTGGTGGTTTACCTACCCTGCCAGTCACCATTGGGGGTGGTTCGGCAATAAATACTGCTACGGTCTCCAAGATAGATGGGACCCAGTCTGGGACTGGTTCTGATATGGAGAAGGCCAGTGGTGCTGCTGCAGACAATGTGCCAAAACACCAGTTCCCTCACTTCGTGGAGGAGAACAAAATTGCTGTTAGCTAAAAACTCTAGTGAAGTTGACATACCGAAARAACAAATATATATATACACAAACATATATTTTTAAGAGATTTCACTTCAGCCTCCTATTTTCCTATTGACGTGCAAATGATTTTATGGTTGTCTTTGTAAGAGTTGCCCAGAGTACAATCATGATATTGCTTTGCAAATAGTAAATAAAAAAGAATAGGAGTTCCTTCTATTTGGAAAGATGCGGGTCTTGCAAAGTAGTTATTACGTGTGACTTTAATGTTGTACAGCCTTACTGAAGTTTCTACAACTTGAAATTCCAAAGTTTAGAATATTTACCTCTTTGAGTGAAATACTTGGGGGTTTGGACAGAGTGGACGCAACCTACTGTTGATGGAAAAGCTTATTTACTGATGGCGAATGAAAACTATTGATGCGGGTAAATATCTAACTAGAATGTCTGCCACCCTTTTAGAAGTAGTCTTTCTGTTTGGTTTTTGGCTCTGTRTGGTTTCTGAATGTACTTTTTACTATAATGGCTATAAAAACTACAAAAACTTTTTTTATATATATATATATAAGTTCCTTTTTGCCTCAGAAGTTCTATGAAGAGAAAGTTGCTGTTTTTCTTTGATCACTGCTCCTAAGGAACGGATTCTCTGTGTTGTTGACTGCTGCTTATTTAATACTACTACTAGGACAGTCCTACAAGTATAGTGCCAAAACTCCTACTTCCAAAGATGTGCAGTTTTTCCTAGATGTTTTATTTCAATACCAAGAGCCCCAAACAAGCATGGGTGGGTATGTATATACTTTTTTTTCCTCGTATTTTGAAAGGGAAGACTTGCCTTGGGAAGTCAGGTCTAAAAGCTCTGCAAGGAATCCTGGGTGACTGTTGCAAGTAGGCATGGGAACTGGTTTCCTTAGCAAGAGACTTTTTTATTTTTWAWTTTTTGTTTGGGTAATATAGAAGATCATTCTGTGTAAACCTGTATTTAAATATGAAGTATTCATGCTTAGGTTAAATGCTTTGTGGGTTTTTGGATGGCATTCCTACTCTGGTCATTAAGTTTCTTGGTGGTCTGTGAACTGCATTCTACCAAAATGGTAATTAATGATCCATGTGTATTGTATGAAGGTTGCTGGGATAGTCATCTGGATTCTAAGTTATCTACCTCATTTTTTTCCTTTTGTAGATGTAGTGTCTATTTTTCTATTAATGACCACTGTAATGAACTGAGATTCAAGCAGATGCTTCCATGCACTATGTGAAACCAAAACCTGATGTATTAGTGGAAGCACCTGAAGACTTACTGGACTTACCTTTCACTGTTGCTCTAACGTCTGCTGGAACTGTTTGTCTAATGGCATCTGAACTAGATTGGAAACTGAGCGTTTGGTGTGAACGGACTGAATGATGGGAAGACGTCTGATTTTTTTGGCTGCAAGAAATCTTCAAGTCCAGTCTCAGTTGTGGAAGGCCCTGCATAAAACTGCATATTACCAAAAGTTTGTGTAATGTTGTTGCACCTGATTCTTGCTTATGATCCTCTGTATGCCGAGTTGTGCCTTTCCTGCTGGACTTGTAAGTAAGAACATACCAGTACCTGTTTACACTGTAAAATGGATATTGTTACATAGAACATGCAAAGGCATCCCAATTGTCAAGTTTTTGCGCTGTGAATGTATGACTTCGAAGAACTCTGTAGTTTTGAGTATCTACTGATGCGTTTCTGTTGAAATTTTGAGAATAAATTTTGGGATGGCTTTTTCCACACKTGATGCCTAACTTTTTCTGGCAAAGCATTTGTTTCCTGAAGGGTAAGCTGGGAATGCAGCATTTGCTGTCTGTGCGAGGACTGTCTGTGGTACTGGGTTATGTTTTTTCTGTCTCTTTACTCAAGCAGTAGATTYTGGGTAACAGTGGAGGAGTCTGCCCTAGATCTGTTTTTAGGGAACAGTTGGGGTTTGCTGCAGGGGCTAAGAGCTGTCTGGAATGTCGATCCCCATGTTAAAGCAGAACAGCAGCCCTGAGTGCAGTAACAGTGAGCGCAGCATCCAAGGCAGGAATGGAAACACCAASTCATCCTGTTGCCTGTGCTCAGTGATGCTGCTTACACAGGAAGCCAGAGACTCCCTTTCACTTAAAGAGCAAAAGGAAAACTGAACTCTGAACCCTGATGTGGCAAAGAACAGAGTTAAAGTTCTGACCCTTACCTGCAACCTGGGCAACTGCCTCTGTTTTGCTCTTAGAAGTGGTGCTGGATGAGAGCAGTGCAGAACCTGYGTGTGCTGCTGATGCCCTCCAGCCTGGAGAGGCAAGATCCTRGAGAGAGATCCATGGGGCCCCTGGCTCAAGGCAGAGGGAAAAGACTCTTCCAGTGTTCCAACAGTCCCAACAGCTCTGCAGGCTGGAAAGGAGGGATAAGGAGAGAGAAGAAGTTGTCCAGGAAGGTGGGCAAAAAAGAGACAGGAGGAGGGTGACCAAACTTCGATGGGTGCATGAAAAGTTAGAAATCACTCACTTAAATTGCATGTTCTGTGCACTATGGTGCTAGTTTTAACCAGAAGGTAGAATGTTTTGTGGTAAAATTAGAAGACATGACTACTCCTGTCTGCTCAGGGAAACCAAGTGATTGTGATCTGAACAGCTCAGGCTGAAGCAATGATAAGAAGTAGTGAAAAGAAACTACCATCTCTATGTTCTTGCTAGCACAGTAGCTGCATGAGCAGAAGTAAATAAGCAGAAACCCAGCAGCTCACAAACCTGCGCTGCTGCACCTATGTAGCTGTGTCTTCCTCTATGTGTCTTCTCATTTAAGATGTGGGGTCTTTTTTGTAGGTTCTGATTGTGTCCCGTGAAGCTTTATTGCCAAAGGTASCAAGCTGGAGGCTCCATGTGATCATGTGTCTTATAACAGTTAATAAGATATAAATATMTATTAGGATCTCTATGCTCTTTGAGTGTGCTAGTCAACAGGYAGGAAATTAAGGGGATGGGGAGCAGGAGTTAAAGATACGGGTGCTCGGGCTGCTTTGTCAAAGACTCCTTGGCTGTGAGGGCACGTGGGCCAGCTCTTCAGGTCTCCTAGTGAAGAGTGACCTCGTCCCTTTGCTGCTCAGGGAATTGCAGCCACATCGTGGGGCTGTCGTGCAGAGGCRGCRCAGGGCTGSTCCTTGGRCACGTGTCAGCAGGAGGGGACCARTGCATGTCTCAGCACTGYARTGCATGAAGATTTRCTCTCCAGGGCACCATGCCTGGCTYGCAGAGCTGTATCGCAGCACAGGRACASATCAGMTCCAGGCTGGARCGCTGCCATRGGTCTYGTGCTTGGGACAAATCGAGGATCTTACCCGGGAATGTGAAGAACAGGTAGGACCTCTGCCACCAGAGCAAGAAGGGGCCYGTGCCACCAGGATGTTTCTGCTGCAAGGGACCGAGAGAGCAACTGTGTTCCTGAGGCCAGCAGGGCTGGGAAGCGTCCCCCCTCAGTACAGGTATGGGTTGCACACTGTAGTGCTGCCACTGAGGGAGGTAGACAAAAAACACATTGAGTTTTAACAGTTAAAGACAGCTGATGCACTGCATTTCTGTGCTGGTGGGAATTGGGAGTGAGCTTGCTGAAGCTGATAGTTACACWGCTCTGAGAGGAGACCTGAGCATTGCACGTGTGCTGTTGTGGCTCATCAAGYTCTTTTGGTCTGAAGCAGTGTCCTAGTGTCGGTGTTGCAGCTGCTGCCCTGTGAAAGCAGCATATTTGCTAGCATGGGCTGTGGGAAAGCTGGGTTTACTTAAAATGGTAAATCTGAGCTCACAGGTGGCATCAGCTGATGGGATGCGTCCCTGTTCTTGCTGCGGTGTTTGCAATACGCCTGGAGGCAGGAAGGCCCCGGCTTTGGTTTTYGGAGGGCTCATGGGACTCCTGGCCCTGTGTGGACAAACACCACTCCACGCTGGCCACCGCTGCCTCCGTCCCACGCTCGCGCTGACCTAGAAACGCTGGTGCTGCAGGGCAGGAAACGCAGCACGAGGGGGAGCGGAGCCGGCCGCCCCGCGCTCCTGCCCGCGGCCCTCCCTGCGCTTTGCGCTGRTTGCCCACGGAGGGTGGTGTCCTCTGCAACGTCTCGATTTCTGTTAATACCACTGATACTCGAGAAGGTGTCTGACATCTGCTGATTTATGGGGAAAGAGGCTTTTTAGTGCYTGTTGTGCTGATTTACATGCTGGATGTTGCCACTGGTCTAACGCAGCCCGGTTGTCCTTTCAGTGCTCTTCATGAGCCTCTCTGGCTGTCATGTTTTGCACCCCAAATATTAACTTCTCTGCTTAAATTACATCATGCAGAAAATGTCTAATTCAAAATGAGGACAGGGAGATCTTGTTGTCTGCCTTATTTTCTAATACTGGGCTCGGGCAGAACCCAAGCATTACTGATTTGAAAGCCTCTCTCTAAACAGAGATGWAGAAAAAATCAGGTTAAGCCAGCAGCACCTAGCACTGTTTTATGCAATTAAAAGTGTCCTTTTGAATTCACTATGTGAGCAGCAGTGTTCTCTTTCCTATATTGGCTACTTATATATTAAATAAAAATCATAAAAATCAGTGAACCTTTGTCACATGCACTTCGTGCCTCTGGAGGCTGTTGCAGACCTTTCTTGTGCAGGGCCACATGGGCTTGCAAAGTCTGGGTATGCTGCGGAGTTTATGGGTTTGGGTTCTTTTGCTTTTGGTCACACAATGGTTGTTTCAATGGAGCTGGTTTGATTACCTAGGTCCATAATGTCAGGAACGCATTCAAGTGACTGATTCGGGGTATCTGAAGCTTTTCCATTCCCCCTTACCAATTCTTCAGTCTTYTTCTAGCTGCTACAGCAACAACTTTATACAGATGGTTTTGTAAAGATTGCAAATATAAAATGGAGAACAAATACCAATTTATCCTCAGTTTAAGGCTACTCTTTTATCGCACCCTTTCTTTTATAGGGTATGTAACAGAAAAATAATGATCAATATGGTGAAAGCTTATAAAATAATTATTAGAAAAATGATTTCAAGAGCTAGCAAGATAAAAATATTTGAGGTAATTATCTAGAAACAAAAAGTAACCTTTTCTCTTAATTTTTATATTCAACACCTATCCTGTAGGAACAACCATCTGACAGTGTTAYTGTTTTGGATATGTAATGAAGGGTCGTTTTGTTGATTTGCGACATGCAATTGTGCAAGGAAGAAAAAGATCCTGCACCAAAGCAGCACTTCCTCAGATCAACGGGAAAAGTATCTGCTCTGAAACTTCATTATGGGAACGCCAAATGTTCCCTCAATAACAGCCTATGGCAGCAGGAGCTTTATTGTAGTTTCCCTTAGCAAGTGTTGATGGATTTATGGAGGGCTTCATTAAATATAGGCTTAAAGGATATCCGCTATCGCCCACTTGTCAAAAGGAAAAATAATATCAAAGCCATCCGTTCAGATCAGAGATGCAGGTGTTAACAGTGCATTATAATCTGGTAGTGTTTAACTCACCAATTAATTGCAGTAGTCTTGTCTGAGTTCAGACATTTAAAAGATAAATTTAAAAGATGAATGCACCTCGTGCAGACTTAGGGCACATGTACAATGATACCGTGCTGCTAATGCTTCTTGCTTTGGCATCCTGGTTCACATCCGTGTTTCTCTTACAAAAATGCTCCTTCCTAGTGACTCTGTGTGTGTGTGGCTTTTAGCCCCGCAAATAGGCTCATGTTTGCATTTTTTTTCTTTTTTTCCTTTTTTTTAAGAGAGTGAATGTGTTGGTCCGAATGTGCCTCAGTGCCCTGAGAAGAAGCGATACTTCCCGTCTCCAAAACCACCAGATTCCTTCTCACTGGTAGAGGCACCAGCGTGGGCGAACAGCCCCACGCCTGAGGCTGCCCAGGAAAGCACAAATGCACCAGCCCCCAGCACCATTCCCAGCCCCCGGCACCATTTCCAGCCCTAGGAATAGCTGGCAATGCCTGTACAGGGATGGTCCTTGCAGGCAGCAGACCTGCAAAACCAACTCACCCCAAGCAGAGAACACCACAGGAGCCAAGCTGGAGGCACAGCCGGAGAAGGTGCATGCTCGTATATGTAAAACCTGCATGTCTGAGAGCAGGCACAAATAATGCAGTCACCTAATAATTTGCTAGTTGTGTTCTGCAATAAAAATGCCAAAGACAAAGCGAGTAAAAGTGAATGAAGCCTCTCACTCCAGAGTACCTCTCACCCCAAAACCGATCTAGCCTTCTAGAATGAAAAACTCAAAAGAATCTTGTTGTTTTCATCTTCTGCAATGCTCATCAGGCAAAAGCAAGGAAGGAGTCCTATGCATAAAAGACTCAAAACATTTTCTAGCACAACTAAAACAGAATAAAATATATAGCATGTTGTCCTAGTAAGTAGACTTTGCAAGCCTTCTGTCAAATTAACATCCTTGGTTTCAGTGGGAAACTGTCACCTAGGTCTACTTCCTTGGAGGACAAGAAGTGCCCACCTATRTTATTGTTTATTACTTCTATATTCTTTAAAAATACTGAGTTTTTAATGTGRGTTCCATTGATTTCTCAATACTTACTCTGCAGGATTTGGACTTTGTTCCCATTATGTCATATGAAATGGCTGGACATAAAAATCTGATTTGGCCACTTGCAGTCAGGGAGTTGCCAGAGCGAAGCTCTGCTCCTCTCTGTGTCCTTTGTGGCAGACACAGGCGACAGACGAGTATCCAGAGAGAGCCCTGCTGGCAAGACTAGCGCGTTTGTGCTGTCTGCGGTGGAGAAAGGGGTTAAGGCATTCTAGTCAGGCACCTCGTGGCCTTTGGATTAATAAGAGGAGCTCAGCCTTGGACTCTGAAAACTGTTAAACAGGATACGTACTTGTACAGCAATAAGGGCACAAGCAGCATTTGATAAAGACTCCCTGCAGGATAGTGTTGGAAGCTGCAAAACAAGAGGCTCAGGATTGTTGGTGCTAAGACAAGCCATTCAAGGAAAACAAAMCAAACAAACAAAAAACCTTATTTGCTTGATTCTTTTGCTCAAATGATTAAACCCTGGATCAAGCAGAGACAAGAGGAGAAAAACATAATGATTTAAAATTCTGAAAGCTAATTAAGTCTTTTTAATTAGCAGCTGTACAGTATGAATTCTGCAATGTGCAAGGCTTGCTGGTGAGCTCAAGTTCTGTGCTTATTGAAACTCAACATCAGAAAAATAAGCCAGGGCATCAGAGAAACCAAAGTAGGTTTTATTGCACTTGACTGAACAAAGCCAACWTTGTCCGAGGCTGGAAACTTTCCTCTGGGGACTCCCTCTCAACAGACAAGATGAAAAAGGCTTCAGGTGCCGCGGGTTGGGATCTGTCCTGGGACTGGAYGCTGTTTGTGTCCTGGAACACAGAAACGGTGAGAGCCAAACTGTGATGCTTCAAAGAATGGTGGCACTTTTGAACCTTGTACCTGGTGCCTCTTCCAATTGAAAGAAAATAACACTGGCATTTGAGAGGTTTTATTTCAGTTACAGGCTGAGCCTCAAGTCTGGAGGTTATGATCCTCATTTAAGCCCATTATAAAGCATTAGACCGGTGGTTTTGTGGCAAGGGTCTTATCTTGCTTAACAGTTTTGGTCAAGTATGACATCCTGTTCAGGTTGTTCAACTGTTGCTGTTACTAAACTATCACATAAAGTGAATTCTATCATCTATATCCTTCCTCTCACTAAAAATACATAAACTGAGAAAAATTGGAACAAGCATGTTTCATGAACAAACGTCTTTCATGAGCTGCAAAGTTTATACAAGGAGAAGGGGTTTCTAATTTCAGTTGATAAGAAAAAGAGTTGATAAGAAAGTTGATAAGAAAAAGAGTAAGAAATTAAAATATAACTGTTTAAATMGAGTCTAAAAGTCAGTTCTACACACAGTTCTTGTAAGAAAACTGCAATAGGTGTAGAATGGCATTAGAAATATTACACAAGCATTCTTCGTATTTGTGACTGAAACTGGTGTAAGTTTTCTATTAATTACACTGTTGAAATGTCCCCATTACAAAACATCAGGATGTCTCCAACTGAAAAGCAGAAAATGCCAATGACAGTTGCAGTTTTGGTGCTGTTGTAATCCACAGCATAACCTGAGCTGCCACTGGGGAGTTCTCTTAGGACTTGCTGCTTTTTATCGGTCTTTCCTCTCTTTCATATGTAGTCTTTGCTTTTATTTTTTTTTTTTCTAATAGCCTTAATTCTTGACTGGGAAAATTTAAATTACTCATTAATAACTAATAAATTATTTTCTGAAGAGAAATTCCACAAGAAAACTTGTGGGCTTACATGAATCTCTTGCAAACTGAACATTGAAATCAGATGGTCTAATCACACTGAATAAAACCAACCTGAAGCTGCAGGTTAGAAGCTATTGGGGCAGGTGCTGCATCCTTTTAGGAAAGCTCCTGGTGGTCTGGCTCTTGAAAAAGGTTCAGATTGTGAGGGAATGGGGCTACAGTGTGGGATGCCGAGATGGACGTGTCAATCGGATGACTTTATCTGATCATAATCTGCGCTAGGCCCTTCCTCCATCAGGGTAAGTGCCCTGGTATTAATCTCAGTGGTTTTGAACAGGAAGATGCTACGCTGATAAGAAGGTCTCTACTGACCTTGTGCATCCACGGGCAGTGGGCGGCATAAACTAGGCTTCAGTTAGAGAAAACACTTAACAAACTCAGTGAAAATAACCTAATGCCCCTGGGAAGTGAGTCCCACGGGAGAAGTTTCTGGACCAAGACCTKGTGCCCCTGAGGCTGCTGCCCTTGTCCAGCTGCCGGAAGGCTGCGCTCAGCATCGAACCTGTAAYAGGATCTGACTGAAATAAACGAGTAAAGGAAACCTCCCACGTTTTGTTTATTTATTTATTTACTAATAAATGCAGTCACTTTACAGGTCTGATGCAGAGCACAACAAGTTATGCCTTGTGGGACAAGAAGAGGAATATTCAAGGGGTGAGGGCTGGATGGCATCAACCAGACATGAAACCATAACATGGAACCAGCGTAACGGGTTGCACCATCTGAGGGCAAATTGCTGCTCTCCAGCATTGCTTTAATTTCTCAACCACTTTCTGGTKTTCCTCGCTGTCTTTAATCAAGCTAGGCTATCATCTCAGATTCTGCTGGTTCACTGGATATCATTAACCCTCTGAGGCTTCGCTAGTTGTGGGTTTTTTTTTTTTTCCTAGATGTAGCTTAACATCCTACATTTTAAAAGAATGTGTTAAATGATTTGACCAAATTTTCTCATGATAACATGGCTAGAAAAGTACACATCATTTAAATGGGGTCATTACAGGAGCAGTGCAGGAAGCCTCCCCGTAAAGCCGACCTGTGAGGGAGGTGAACGGCTAAGTGACACGGAGCCGGGCCCCGCACCCYGAGCACCCTGGGCGCGCTGGCCGCCCGCAGCCCTCGTGGGCACCCGGGGTGGCTCCAGAACCCTGCGGAGCAGCGCGCGGCGGGCCCGGGGCCGGCCACGACGCAGCCGGACCCTGCGCGGGGGCAGAGCGGAGGAGCGCTCGAAGGGAGGCGGGCCGGGGACGGGCAGCGGCGGGGGGCACCCGGGGAAGAGCCGCGCAGGGGATAAAAGCCGCGCAGGGGGCGCCCGCGCTGGGCCCCGATAGCCGCAGCGTGGCCCAACCGAACCGAACCGAACCGAACCGGGCGGGGCTGGGTTGAGCTGGGCGGCACCTGCGCGCTGGCAGCGCCGCGCCCGGCCCCCTGGAGCCGGGCCGAGCCGCGGCGCTGCCGGGAAGCGCATCCCGCTCCGCTCCGCCCCGGCGCGGCCGCCGCGGCCATGACCGACAACATCCCGCTGCAGCCCGTGCGCCACAAGAAGCGGATGGACAGCAAGCGCCGCAGYGGGTGAGCGGCTCGGTTCGGCCTGGCCTGGCCCGGCCGGGCACGGGGGAGTGCAGCGGCTCGGGCCGGGGCGCGGGGCCGGGCGCTGGGAAGGCGGCGGGGCCGCCCGGCCTGGCGGCAGCAGGAGGAGGAGGCAGGCGCTGACAGGTCGCTCCTGACGCCATTGCCGCGGCGCGCCCGGCGGCAGCCCCGGAGCGAGGCCGGCTCGGCCCGGTGCCACCGACCCGCGCCGGGCCCGGGCGAGGCGACAGGAGCGGCCGCACCAAGCGGGGCCCGGCGGGGCTGGGCGGCCGCGGAGGGSCCCGGGACTCGCCGGGTGTCACCCCCGGGTGCGCCCTGTGCAGCCCTGACAAGCGCTGCCTTTATTCATTTTATTTATTTTATTTATTTATTTCTTGTCGAAATAGCCCGTATAATTCTGTAGCAAAGATCCGTAGCTGCATGTGGGAGGCTCCGTGCAGCTGGAGCTCCACAATGTCCTTGCCGGGGGATGTTACCGTATGTGGGTGTGGGCTGTTTTCCTCCAGCATCCCAGGTGTGGTGCATCTCCATGTAGGAGACAGGGACGAGTGGTTGCTTAAGGAGGTTAAATGGGAGAAGTGACCCTCTCGTGCCGTTGCAGTAAGAAATGGCCCCGCTGTTCAGACTCAGGGTTTGTACACAGTTGGTTTTACAGGATATTCAAGTTATCTGGCATCCAGTTATTGCTGTATGTATTTTGTCCCTGGATCGCATGTTTTAAAGTGTGGTGAGTGATGCTAGCAAAATAACCCTAAATCTTAAAGGAAATCATGACTCTTGGAACAAAAGAAAGTTGATATGTTTCCTTATTCCTTATGGGTTTTGTTGACGTTTTTGATTCAGATTCTTCTAGCTGAAATTGCTCCTCGTGGCGCATTCCCTGGCAGAAGGTGGTTTCTAGGAGTGGACGCGGTGACGTTCACAGCGGGTTGTGCTGTGGACAGCGCTGTGACCGGTGTGCGATGCAGCCTCCCCACGTGCCGCAGAGCAGAGCTGGTCCCAGGGCGCAGCTGCCTTTGCAGCAAGTTTGTTGTGTCCTTTACGTGACAGAGAGACAAGTAGAGGCCTGAGGAACGTAGGAAGTTTCCCGGTGGGTTTATTGACAAGCCCCTTGTAGGTATTGTCCTGTGGTTAGCAGTGTCTAACAGAAATTAACAAGGTCTAACCCAAGTTACAGACCATCGGTTATGGAGCTCTAACTGGTTAGCAACCACAGCGGTGGTAACACCTGTGTTGGCAATATAATGGTCTGAAGGAAGATGGTTTGGGACTTTTCTTGATTGTAGTCTGAATTTGTAACTCTGGTTTTGGAAGAGGGGACTTTAACATGTGCATTGGGAACTCTTTCCTTGTTTTATTGATGAGTCGCCTTCAGCACATTGGCTAGGGGATCAAGTAATAATGTGTAAAGCCAAGCATGCAAACACAACAAGCCCMAAAGAGGTTATCCAAATTGTAAACCTAAGGAGAAATCAGCCAGGAAGCCCCTGATATTGGTTGCGGAACAGAGAACTGGGAAACTTGGGCTGTGATCAAGGCCTTTCTTCTGTTCTCTCGGAGAAAAGCACAGACCAAAGCACTTGTAAATCACCTTCCTTCATACATAAAACCCAGGGATAACCAGAACTTCACCTTATCTCACCCCTGGCTACAGTTTCCCCTGTTAGTTTTTCTCAGGCAGGGACCTTCTTGTCTGTCTTGTCCTCTGCGACGGGGAACAGGTTTCTCCTYGGATGCTGAATGACTCAATAGGAGTCTTCCTGTGCACAAAGAAAACAAGAAAGTAATAATTATTAAGGTGTTGAAGGGCRGGTGCCATCTAGCAAGGCCTTCATTATAGCCTTGTCCCTAGCTTGCCTTGAAGAGAAGCCGGCAGGATGGAGCAGAGAGCTGGGACACGCTCAGTAAACTGGTGAGAGTCCTGGATATCTGTCCTCAGCTGGAATCCGTGTTCTTCCTGGGTGTCCTCAAAGGGTGTGGGCGGGATTCTGCAGCTGGATTCCTTGAATCCAGCCGTGTTCTTCATAGTGCTTTGCAATACTCAGAAAGCTGCTGCCTTCCTGCCGGTTGGGAAGGAAGGCAGCACGACTGTAGGTGCTGTGGGGCTGCTGGTGGAGTGGCAGCGAGGGGCTGGGATCGGATGGGAAACCTGCACGTTTCTGGGACCCCTGGATGCTCCATCCAACGCCTGGCACGAGRTCTTCCCTAAATAGCCTGTGGCCTCAGCCTGCAGTCCTGCGAGGTGYTGCTGAAACCAGCAGACTGCTGTGCAGCGTGAAAGACCTTGATCCGCTGGGAAGCCTGCAGAACGAGGCAGGGAGGAGGAGGATGGTTCCTGGGAGGTTTCAGGCGGTTGTTGCACGTGCGTGCTTTTTGGCTCTATTTAAATGGCAAATTCCGGGTCAAAGCAGACAGGGAGTGACGCGCGCTCCTGGGCTGCTCCCACGGGCTCTTTGCAGGGCCGGCTGCAGGAGGAACCTGGCTCCCTGCCCCTTCCCGGGCGCTCCCTGCACAGTCATGCCTCCCGGAACCGGGAAGCGCCCGCGTAACGTGGAYACCCGGAGCAAGGCCGGCTGCTCGTGCGCACCGTTGGCATCGCTTTTAATCAGTGGGGGGGAAAAATAATTAAGTACCGAAACAAGGCATGTTTGTTTGTGTATTAAAAATGCCAAGGACTGTTTCTCACAGGCTGTGCCAGTCAGCAACATTGAGACAGCATCTGAGAAATGAGTGGTGTGTTTTAGACAGGAGAAATACCGTGGTGAACTTCAGTACGTGGTGAAGTGTTAAATATTTCTATACTTTCCCCACCCCTTCCCCTCTTGGTCGTGGCAGTTAATGCAGTGTCTGACGGTCCCTCTGTCTTGTTTCTGTTTCTTGCACCATTTCACAGTAGACTTCTGTGCTCTTCTGCTTGTATTAATGTAAACCCTTGTGCAAAGTAAGGGCCAGGTCACTTACAGGACCCCAAGATGGGGATACTGTTTGCATTGTGTTAGACCTTTCTCGGAGACTGTAAATTGTTTTGTACTTTATGGTGGTGGGGTTTTTTTTGGGGAGGAGGGGGAAGTTGTGATTAAATTGCAAGTATCGATGCGTAAATACCCTGTGTAACCTCTCTTCATATAGTTCCAACATTCTTTTTGTAAGATTCATTAGAAAAAGCATCAAGAGCAGTGAGGTAGGGAAGCAAACTTATAGCTCTCTTCCTGAGCATTTTCTTTCTCACTGTTAGAAGTACAGGCATTTGATCTCTTGCTGGTAAATATGTGTTTTTCTGATAATGTCAATATTGCTGCCTTGGCAGGAAGCTCAAGCTTTGTGCAGCGTGACAGCCCCTGCCCCCCAAGAGAGAAACTGGTGTGGTGTGCTGGCCTGAGCAGCCCCTTCTCGCATCATCTGCATCTTTAATCTTTTAACCGAAAATAGGGATGGGATCTAAAGAACTCGGGGCCCTCCCAACACAGTGTGCGAGTGCACGTGAAGCATCTTCAGGGAGGGAGCAGGGGGAGATACCTGGCAGCGCTTCCCATTCCTGGCAGCGCTGGCTCCAGCCATGGGATGCTGCTCTGGGTCCCCTCAGCAGAGCATCGAGCAGCACCCGGTGCTTGGGGGACAAAAGGGAARAACAAGGTCAGGGAGGAGATAACAGTTAAATTCCTGCCCTGCTGGTTGAGTGYGTGTTCTCATAACCAAAACTCTTCAGGCAGCTCCTTAAATACACACGGGGTCAAAATCAACGCTTGCACTTCCGGATTTCTTGCCATGTATTAGYCCCTGTGGTGGAAATCTGCCCTCGTGGGTGAGGGGTTTGCTCAGCTCAAGCTGGGGGGTAACAACAGGCCCTGGCCGCAGAGCCTCCCGCTGCAGCTCCCGGTTGAACTGCTGCGCCCGTGGCTTGCGTTGCTGTGCCTGTAGCTCTGTGCCGTGAGCAGGATCAGCCCCAACCCCTCCGTATTGCAAAGAAACTTGTTAAAATGCTGTTTAGGAGCCTTTTTAGTACTGATGGGAGTGCTGGGTATTCTGCATGGGGGATAAYTGCCTGCAGAAACTTGCCAGGCAGGAAATTTTCCCTTATGTTTGTCTAATTAGCTGTTCGGTTTGTTTCCCCTGTAACTTAGCAGGTTGTAAAAACTGTGCAACTTTTAGCCAGGGATTTCACAAAATTTGTTTTTGTTCAACAGATTCCCTCATGTCCTTTCTTGCTGCTTGAACTGCTTATTTTTGGATTGATTTTTTTCGAGCATAATAGTAACAGAGCAAGTTAGAATTCCTAGAGCAACAGGTTTCTGCCTGGTGGGTATGGTGTGAGAGGTAATGCTTTTCACTGCAAAACGTGTCCTAAAGCTTGGGTGATTTTGTTTTTGTGAGTTTGTGTTTTAAGATACTCGACCACGAGTTTGTGTTTAAGGTACCGTGATGGGTGTTAGCATTCATTCTGCATTGAATTCATAGTGATTTGAGGAACGTGGAGAGCAATTTAACCAAATGTAAACACTTGGGCAGAGTGCTGCCTTCTTAAGGCAAAGCGTTCTGCTAGTTTGTGGGGTTCATTTGTCATTTTCATATATGTTTATAAAGAAAAAAGCTCTTAGGTTATTTTCTTCTTAAAACATCTTGGAGTCTACTTCTGGAAAWCCAGGTATTGGTTTAAAAATCTGGTGAGATGTTTGGATGTTGGTTTTGCTATTTTATATGTATCTCATTTAAATTTTCTCTTTATGGGTGCTTTTTACTCTGTAAAAGATGCAAACCACAAATAAAAGACCTATTAGATTGTAGTAGTCCTCTGTTCAAGCCTTATCCTATTGTAAATACGTTATAGGGACGTAGCTCTTTATCTGGCTGTTCAGTAAAATCCCTAAAAGAGGCCCAGCCTAAAGAGTAAACAAAGGTGGCTGGTTTCAGATGTCCGATTGCAAGGAGCTGCTTGCTCTGCCCAGCACTGGGAAGCTGTGATGAAACCCAGTGTGTAAACACCAGGTTTGCTCTCCTGGGCAAAAGCCTCTTGTTTAGAGCTTAAGAATAGAGGTCACTTGTATTTTGAAGCAGTTAAAACACAGAATCAAGGCTAAACTTTTGTGACTTTCTGCATCACATAAAAAGGGGAAATGATGTGTTCCATAGAGCAAATATATTTTCTGTTAAATTGTGGCGTAAATATCACTATTTTCACTCTTTTCCTTTAAAATGTATTTGGGGTTTGAGTTCTCCAGAGCTGTTTCTACGCTGTGCAGAGGTTGCAATCCATGTGCTTTTGGTACCAAGCTGCGTTGTGCTCTGCAGCCTCGTCAGCTCTTCAGTTTGCGCTCTCCTTTGAGCCACAGAGTGTTTTTGCTCTTTGGGCAGCACCTGTGCTCGTAGGGGGCTGTGGTTGCACTGTACTCCTAGCAGCCCTCCTGCAGTGCCGAGTCAAACCCAGACACCTTTTCTGTGCATGTTTCCTGAAGCCAGGCTGTATTTTTTTTGTTTCCCATTTCTCTTGTATGCTGAAAGGGTTCACTTAACCAGTAAGACTTGTTTCTGTTCGTTTGCACCCAGTGCAGAGCAGAACAAGAAGTGGTGTCTTAGTGTGAAGCCACCTTGGGCAGGGTGAGTGGTAAGTTTTGTGCATCATCATGCTATTATGTATCTTGTAGGGAGACAGAGGCTTCCGAGCTGGATGCGTCCAGGACTTCCCCAATGGATATTTGTTTTATTTCTTTCCGTTACATATGTAGTCAGCGCTCTCTTTGCAGCAGAAAGTTGTAATTCGAGGGAGATCTCGGTGGTGTTTTCTGGAGAGATTTTTGTTAGTGCTCTGAAACCTTGGTTAGGCAGTATGGCTGCCCTAAGCTTTCCCAAATGTCACTGAAATTTGATAGGACCATTACTAAGGGAACAAGAGGGACTGGGAAGAGATTGGCTTTCAGTAAGAAGCGGTGACAACAGAAAAATGACCCTTTGGTGATCTGGGAGGTTACAGTGCCCCCATTTTTGGAAAGAGAGGCCGTTTTCTAGTTTCCCTTGGGGAGGTGCAGGAAAGGCCTCCCATCTTCCCGGGGTAACCTGTTGGGAGCTGGATTCGCTCCCAAGCGGGAATTCACCGCATCAGGTAATACCGATGTGGGAGGCTCCCAAGCTCCACCAGTGCTGTCACGTCACGGGTGACCCGTACGAAGCTGGCAGCAGCGTGTGGGGCTGCCCATGGGATACATGGTGACGCGTTCCTGCTGTAAGGTTGGGAACATCCTGGTGCCTGCTCTCTGCATTGGAGGGATGGCGTGTTGCATTTATCGAGGGCTGTGCAACTTCATTTATCCCCTCAGCAGAGACGGACGAGAGGGGAGGCTGTTCAGCAGCTGGGTCAGTCCCAGCAGAGGTGCTGCAGCTTGCAGAGGTTCCACATAACTCTTGGCAAGGGGCAAGAAAATGCTAAATAATACCTTTAACATGGGCATGAACGGAGAAGAATAAAACATAAACATTCATATCACAGCATGCTGATTTTCTATCTGGAAGAATTTCCTGGAAAACTCCAGCATGATAAGATGTAAAAAGTAATTTTYTGAGCTAGACAATTGAGAATTAATAAGCTGTGTACTAATAGAAAATAGTTAATGAAACAAGAGCAGCTCTTTCTGACCAAATAGATGAAACTGCAGAAGAAAATAAGTAAAAGGAAGGTTGTATTGTACTAGGATGAGTGAACATGGTCTGTGTGTGGTCCGTGCTTCCTCATGCATGGGTTTCCTGAGAGCAAGCCGAGTACCCACGGGTGGCTCCTGGGGCATCTGAGCACTGACTTGTGTCAGTGCGGCTCCGTACGTGGAGCTTCCCATGTTTGTTAGAGGCTGTAGCACCGGATGAGGTGTCTGCTTGTAGCTCAGCAAACTGAATCAGGTCTGCAGGGGCTCAGGACAGCCTGGCATCTGCATCTGGGAAATGGTGAGGTCTTGGTTTTAAGGTGCTTTTGATATAGTAGGTAATCAGCAGGTGGGAGGTGGTTGGTGATGGACCAAGGAGTGATGCTCAACTTGTGGAGAAGGCCTGGGGAGTTAAACATGTGCAAGTCAAAGAAAGTTGGGCTGAAAATTAACTTTGCTTCTCCCCCAGGTGCTGCGAGTGCTTAAGATGCTGCGGGCGAAGAGACCCGAGACCTCGAACTGTTTGGCTTGGCCACCCAGAAAAGAGAGACCAGAGGTACCCTCGCAATGTGATCAACAACCAGAAGTACAACTTCTTCACTTTCCTCCCTGGGGTGAGTATGAGCAAAGTCACTTCTCCTCACCCTGTCCTATTCCTTTACCCATTACCAGTGGTTTGAGTGGAGGAGGACAGGTAGAAAATCTGAGCAAGAGGAAGTCAGAAAGGACCTGGTGTCACACGGACCTCCTGTAAAGCAGGTGCCTCTAGTGGGGTGATGAATTGGGGAGGACCTCATTGCCTCCCTTGTGTGAGGCCCTGAAATGCCCATCACGACGCTGGGGAGAGGAGCCGGGTTGTGTGGGACTGGCAGTGGCTGCTCTGATGGCATTGCCTGGGAGGAGCTGCAGGATGTGACCAGCCTATGTATGCTTTTGGTGGCCACAGGAGAAACAAGGGTGGCTCTCACATTCTGTGGCACTTTTTTTGCTTTGTTTTGCCCTCTTCATCCTTCCTATGCCGAGAACTTTTCCACTCTTCTTGAGTCTCTCACCCTAGGGAGAGATTACTCTCCTAAAGCTTCCTTCTCCATCTCCCTGCCCGACCCAGCGCCCAACCACTCTGCGCTGTGATGCTGGCTATTTAAATAGAAGCTGCTCGGACTTTCTGAGTTCATTGAATTCTTTCAGCATGTGCTCAGCGTGATTCTGCAACCTAAATATAGTAGACGGCTCTGTTGCTCTTTGGTGTGAGCATTACTTTGCAGAGTGGGGGTTGTCAGAGTGGGGGTTGTCAGGAGTCTAAAATAAACGTGCAATGATGTGTTTCTGCCGAGGAGTCCAGCCTGGCTGCATGGCGGCTTCCAAACAACTTGCTCTGCAGCAGGCGGAGGGAATTCAGAAATGAATTCCCAGGGCTGCGTTAAGCCTGCCCTAYGTTAGCATATGCACCCTGGAGGAGCTAGCTAAACTGCTTCTTATAGTTAGTTCAGTAACTCGTTAATCTTTTCCCTCCTCTTCTTTTTTAGGTGTTGTTTAACCAGTTCAAATATTTCTTCAATCTCTATTTCTTGCTCTTGGCCTGCTCTCAGTTTGTCGTTGAGATGAGGCTCGGGGCGCTTTACACGTACTGGGTACCACTGGTAGGTAATTTATTTATTCGAGGAAAAAATTCTTTTACTGCCTTTTACCTGGGGTGTAAATGTGCGTCTTAAATCACTTTGCTTGTTCTCTTAAAGCATCCTGTGTGCATGTTCTAGTGTAGATGCCTATTCTGCTTTTAAGACTTATTTCATAAAGGCTGAACGCTGTGGAGAGAAGGGCACAATTTATGTATTCTCTTTTCTTTTTCCTGGCCTTTTTTAACCGTTTCTGCCCCGCGGCCCCTTTCTGCTGCAGGGGTTCGTGCTTGCCGTCACCGTCATCCGTGAGGCCGCGGAGGAGATCAGGTGCTACATGCGCGACAAGGAGGTGAACTCGCAGATCTACAGCAAGCTCACGGCGAGAGGTCAGCCCGGCGCTGCGGCCCCGCGGGGCTGCTCCTCCTTCCCTTGAGCCCCTCCTTGCTCAGCCCAACCCCCAGTGTAGGCCAGCAATGTTTGTTTGTTTGTTTCTCCCATCATTAATTGTCTTTCCTTGGGAAATTGGTGTCACCAAAGAAAATGAAATCTGGGCCTCGATCAGCCTCCATTCTGGAATTTGGTTTTTCCAACGGGAGACATTTCCCTTCCCACAAAGCTGTGATGTGCAAGCAGCCCTGCAAAGTGTGCTGTGAGTGAAGGGAGGGAAGGAATGCAACCACAGGGAGCAGCGTCAGAGGGAGAGGGCAGGGGTGGGACATTAGGAGGTGGGCTGCACAGCTTGGCTCTTTGTGGGGTTTCTTCCAATTTTAGTAATTGTGCGGCTGTCTCTCCCCTGTGTTGTGTGCGTTGATAACTGTGTGGGCAGGAGAGACCAGTGTAAGAGGGATTCCTATGAACCAGCTCTGCATATTCTTTAATGGRAAGAATAGGATTTGAGAAAGAGGAGCGGGATCCACATGTGCATTCTACTAAAAAAGTGAAGCTGAGGGCTGTGATGGTGTCAGGAGGGGCTGTGCAAGGAGGGTGTGGGTGAGCGTAGGCTGCCTGAGCAAGGTGTGTGAAGTTGGGTAAAATCCTAAGCAATAAAAGTAACTTTAAATGTTTAGTTATCCTGATACTGTCATTGTTCAGGAGGTATCTTTGAGTACTTCACATTGGCTGTTAATCTGAAATCACACCTAGATACAGCATCTCGTGTTGGGAACCCTTTCAGCATTTGCTTTGCAGGTTGTATCTGTGCAGAAGCATGCGGTGTGTGAAGGAGCTTGCAAGTGTGTGCTAGATTTAAGGTATTTGCTTGTCGTGCTGACATACCCTGTCGTTTTATTGAGCACGTGATGCCAATTGAGTCCCACTGCTTTTTCTGCATTGAGCTGGGCAGGAACTTATCCCTGCAAACCCTTGGCTAAAAGGGTGCATGMGACACTGCCTTGTCTTTTGTGCGTAGCGGTGGCTCATGTAGCTCAGTATCAGCAGTGTCTTCTCTTATACTTTTATATGTATTTTCTTTAGCCCCTTCTTGCAGCTGTGGACAACTGCATGTCAGTTGTATCTGATCATTGATGCTGGTTATCATTTACAGCTTCCTTGCACCTAAGAGACACCTAATTTCTCTTTTGGAAAGTCAAAGGCTGTTTGGCTGTGGGGTTACTGCTAATACCATGACAACATCAGTGAGGCCAGGGCTGCTTTTCTTTTTTTAAGCAACTTTTTTTTCTATTTTCTTTGCTATAAAGTTTATATCCTTGAATTAATATGTAGTGAAGTAGTTGTACTAAAAATATGTTGTTTTCAGCACTTGCACTTTTAAGAATAAACCTTCTTTTTAAGYGTAGTTGCTTAGGGCTGTATATATTTCACATGCTGGGAATTATGAGACAACTCCAAACTAAAGAASTGGAGTTTCTGAATATTAAATCCCCTTTTAATAACATGTTCTTACTACAACACTTAAAATGCTTGGCAACCAACAAAAGCCCCATCCAAGAGGGGTGTACTACATCTATTTAAAGATATAAAAGAGTTGCCTTCTGGATTCCATTCAATGATGTATAAGGGGCCTGACCTCTCCTTTAGTTCTTTTCATATTGCTATTACGTTTCCCATGAATGATTTCCCTCCCCCCCAACCCTTTAACTTCTCTAATTTTGTGAAAGAACCCAAGCAGGATTGGCAGCTGGGCACTAGCAGAAAATCTTAAGCCATTTTATTTTACTTTGTAGCATACATTTGGGGTGGTGTGGAGGGGAGAAAAGCAAAAGTAATGAGAGTCTCCAAGCTAACTTAGGGTAGCAAAAAGTCACAGAAAATCATTTATAATCACCTAGCAGTTTGGGGAGAAAAGTCAAAATTATTCRCTTGAATACTCATGCTTCAGAGTCCTTTAATAATGTAGTTATCAAGAAGACTTAAACACCCATTTTTGTCACTGATTAAAACTTTAACGCCTGCAAGTATCATCTACAAACATGGAAATAGCTGGTGATGCCCACATGGGAGGTGACTAGATGCTTTTAACCAAAGGTGTTTTTGTTTGTTTTAATTTTGTCTATTAGCATAGCTGAGATGTAGATGAGCTTTCTAACAAATACTTGGAGCAGAAGCAGCAAATGTCAAAGTCAATTTTTTTAAGCAGCTTCTTGCCAGTAATTTTCAGTGTTGCTGGCAAAGCTCCAGAGGGGCCTTCCTGCAGACAGCCTATAGGCAATTTCATTTTTTCTTTTGTTGTAAAGTGCAATTTGTGCTTCAGGACATTAGCGCAGTCCTGTATGAGGAGGGCAGTGCAGAAGGGTGCTGGTGCACTAAAGCCCTCAGAGTTGTTGAGCTCTGTATGTGTTTTGCTGCACGATAGCTTCACCTCTAAAGCTGGTGCTCGGCGAGGTGGAGGTTAGCAGAGGTGGAAGCTGAGCACCACCGCACTCCAAGGCTGGCTAGAACAGGCCTCATGGGTCTCTGAAGCTTTCTTCAAGCTATTTTTATTTCTGCTGAGTAATTTTGCTAAGCTGCTGTTCAAGCAGAGGACGGGAGAAGAGTTTTTCCCATCTCCAACCTTGGCCTCCGTGGCCTGGGCATGTAAGCGCCTACTCTGCTCTGAATGGAGATKGGGARACTTAAGCACATGCTTGTATGCTTKTCTGAATAGGGACAGAAGTAAGCRCAGATTGAAGAGCTCTCCCGAACCAGGATCCTCTTGTCCTTTTTGTGTGGATTTTCCCGTGCTTTGAATTCTGTTACTTGGTGCAGACCAGCTGTATGCTCGGTTGGGCAGTCCCTGCTGCTGCCTTCCCAGGGACTTGTGCCTGAGCACGAGGAGCTCTCCAGCATCCAGCCTGCTAACGTGACGCCCCTGCTGTTCTGTAACTGTTGGTGATTTGCAGCTTTGCAAAATTGTGACTTTGTAAAATTTTTTATATATTTTATATTTATTTTTATTGCACTTGTTAAGCTTTCTGAGATGCACTAAACTGCTTTCTTGAAGTAGAAAAAGAGAATCCTCCTCTGATCTCATTTTCTTTTGAATGTAGTTGCWGAACTCCAGTGATTAGTCCTTTTGGAGGGTGGTGTGAGGCAGTGTGGAGTGTAGTATATTTTCCGTATGGCCAGTTTCCTTTAGTTTACATAACAATAAGCAAACAAAGAAGAAAAAACACTCTAAAACTGATCTTGTTTTCCCTTTCTACTGCTGTGATCCATTTAAGTTCCAAAAGGATGAAACCAGCTGCCTTCTGGAAAGCATTTTTTTTTAATAGAACACTCTATTTGGAGGACAGTTGTTTGGATTGTAACAAAAAACAATCACATTTCAATCCCCTATTCATAAACCCACAAGACCGCTTGTGTTCGGGGCTCTGCGTGCCGCTTTCTGCTTGACAGCAAGCTAGAACCGCGCTTGCAAATTCCTGGTTTGTTTTCCTTCTCCCTCGCCCCCCTCGGGTAACACAGCATAACGGAGAGCAACTCCGCAGCAAGACCTGGGAAGAGACCTCCTACTGAGGGGTGCTGCTTGAGATACAGATCATTGGCATT
Organism: Eudromia elegans; assembly: GCA_003342815.1. Lineage (NCBI taxonomy): Eukaryota > Metazoa > Chordata > Aves > Tinamiformes > Tinamidae > Eudromia > Eudromia elegans. The sequence goes on along the minus strand of PTEX01000028.1, from coordinate 1,555,867 downwards.
TACCAGCCATATAAAAACAATATTTTCCCAAACCCTCTGAGCCTTRCTCCACAGTTTATAAAGTGTAAGGCTACAAAAGCCAGAAGTTTGGTGCCGTGGATCCAARCAATCCCCTTTTCAGGTTCTGAGGCACATTTGACGTGTTTTAATAAACCTATTGCTTCATCTTTAATTCCGTTTTAAGTATTTTGATCTCTACCTTGATAAAAACCATGTGCCTCTCTTGTGAGATCTCACTTAGGTGCTAACCTGGTACAAAGAGGCATTTCTCCTGGCTGATGTATTTAAGCCTTTAAATAATCTGCATTATGATATATCCATCATACTGCTGGTTTGGTGATAATTCCAAAAGCTGAACATGGGACAAACTATTTCCACTTCTGTTCTACTTTTTTATGCTTTTTTTTTAATAATGAGCCTTTTTTTAGAATAAAGGAATGATAAATATAAAATATCATCAAGATTTAAGAACATTTAGAGATCAATACTAGTTACTCGTGTATGTGATTGAAGTGTATTCTGATTAACTTGTTAAAATACAGACTGGTAACAAGACTGTTAATCCACACTATTTCTAAATATGTATGCTTGTATTTAGAGGGAAGTATTTTTTTGCATTTACGAAAGCACTAATTTATTAGAATAATATTGAGAAGGGAAGTTCTTGGTTGAACTGAGCTGAGAATTGAACTGAGGGATGTTAGCTGGTTTTGTAAACATGTGTGGGAATCTGCAGCTAGCAGTTTTTACACTGAAAGAAAAAGGAATTATGGAATTCCCCAGATCGAAATAAAACTAATGCCAGTAAGTTGCTTTGTGGGAGTCCCGAGTCAAAGGAAACATCTGGTCCTGTGCCGCCGTAGTGGGACATATGGTACATACTGCAGAGATGTCATCCATCAGAGGCCACCAGTATGGCTGGAAAAGCAGAATTAGTTTTGCTATCTAAAAGGGGAATCTTAATTTATACAACAGTTATTTAAAGGGGGGTGGGGAGGAGAGAAAGAAAAGCCTGTTGATCAGAAAGGTACTTGTGTCCTCTCTTTCACCTTAAAGTAGCTGGGGCTTTTGAGAGGCTTGTTGAGCACAAGGAATCTCTTCCAGGCACCGTTTCTTCCGAGTGAAACAAATTTTGAAGTGGATAATGTGGTTTTCAGAAAAATGGTCCAAAAATCTGTTAGTGCATGAAATGATGGGAAATCATCATACTGTAGCTTTGTCCAGGCATTACTTTTTTTGCTGTTTTTTTTCCAGCATGAGTTTACATCATTAAGTGCTATAAAAATAAGCTTCCTTTCCATTTGCAAACCCCGCAGGCAGTGCTTCCCGTGCTGCTAGTCACCGAGTAAATAGTTGTGCCCATCAAGGGGAGCACATAAAATAGTGCTGTGCACAGTGATCCGGGCCTTTTTTGATGCCTGTGGGAAGGGAATGCAGTTCCTCCTCCTTTGCACAGGAGAATATTCACAAGCACTTTTTGTTGTTTCATCAATAACCGTATTAAAAGGGGAGGAAGAGATGTTATCTGTCAGAGCCTTTTAGTGTCATAGTGCCTAACTTTGTATAGCCCATACAGGAGACTGCCAGGGATGCTTTTTTGGGATCCTCTTGGGGTGGAGCTTTTCTCTTTAAGCCTCTGCGTAATGGACTCTTAATCCCTGCTCTGCTTCCTGCCCCGCCAGAGACACTTCAGCCCAGCACTGATTCTTGTTTACCCTTTTTAACTTAAAAAAAAGGAAAAATCCTTCACCGGGCAAACCCCTGAGTCTAGGAAAGASCTGCGGGATCCGTGCAAGAGGGGCTGTGACTGCTTGTGATTTCCAGGCATAGCTGCGGGGATGGGGCACGCGGCGAAGCGGAGCAGCACGCCGCCGCAGAATGCCTCCCTTTGTTAATTTGGAGCAGGAACGCCGGCGCGGATCCTGCCAGGGATGCTAATGAAGGGCCTGCCGGTAGTAAAATCCCGCTGACCTTTGTGCCTCGTGCTAATTTCCATTCCCCCCTTCCGCGCGGCCCCCAGCGAGCTTGGCCGTACAGTAGGAGCCTTGTCCGTGCTGGGCGCGAGCTCCGCGGGCTGCTCCCGCTYGCAGCCCTGATGCTTAAAGAGGCTTTTGTTGGCCCGGGGAAGGCAACGGGCTCCCCACGTTTGCCTTGGCTGATTACGAAGCGCTAGTTTGGCTGGGCGAGCGTGAGCCCGAGCTGGCTAATGATCGAAGACGGCTGGAGCTGGTTGTTAAATGGATCCCCTGCCCTGCTGTGGTTGGGAGGCACTTGAGGCTGCCGTGCAGCGAGGGTGGAGGTGGCTGGTGTGGGCGGTGGGGCTGAGACGGGCGTCGAGGCCGGGCTGCTGCAGGAAGGAGCCCTGGTGCAAAGACAGGTCTGTTGAATTAGGGCTCCTAGGTCTTGGTKTGAAGGTTTAAGCTTTAAATCTCCATCTGCTTGCTGAAGAGGGATCACAAGTGGGCGCTGCTCTGTTGCCCCCTTACTGTGCTCACCTTGTCATCTGCGTGAAAAAGCACCGGGACCCATTGCAGAGCTGTCACTAGAGAGCCAAGGGGGGTTTGGTTTCAGGACCGAGGTGGGTGGCTGCTGGTCGGGTGAAGGGTTTCCAGCCGTTGTTGGGGGTTGCAAGACACCCCCCTGCCCGGCGGGCACCGGGAGCCTCCGCTAGGCAGCGCAGTGCCTGTGGGAGCACACGACCATTGCATGTCCCGCTCTGATGCGCTGGGTCCTTCCTCCGCAGGCACCGTGAAGGTGAAGAGCTCCAACATACAAGTCGGAGACCTCATCATCGTTGAGAAGGTTCGTGTGCGTGTGCTCTGGTTGCAAAACGCTTTTGGCGCAAGCCTGTAGAAAAGGGAGTATTTGGAAATCCAGTTTGCTTTGTGATTGCCTCAGAGTATTGAGCATCAGGTRCTATGATACTTAATCGCTTCTCTTATTTTATTTTTCCCTCTGCTTTCTTCCCCCACCCTGAAAATAGCATGTCAATTTTTAGGAATAAGAACAAATCTCTGCRCAAGTAAATGTGCACCCTGAAAGCATCGTCATGATGATATTCAGGGCAGGAAAAAGGGTGCTGTGCTCAGTGTGCGCGCTTCCCGCTAGCCCAGGGCTCCTTGAAAGGAAAACAGCACTAGTCTAAAATTCCTTCGTACCTCCAGGGTTCCTCCCTGGCTCTTTTGTGAACGTAGACGTTAGCGCGGGCTGGTCAGTGGGAGCTGGCACCGGTTATTGTTCTGCACTTGGGATTCTGCAGGGAAGCGATTTCGGGATTGAAAGCAACGTGAATGCCAAGCCTCAGCCCGACAAAGAAATACACATTGTCCTCCCGAGCCCTTTGCCTCGTCACCGTGGGGCTGGGGACGGGGGTCGCACACGCGTGCGGGGCAGCGTGCACAATAATGGGCTTTCTTCTCGCGACAGAACCAGCGGGTCCCTGCTGACATGATCTTCCTGAGGACGTCGGAGAAGAATGGTAAACATCTGGAACCGATTGTCAAAACAGTCGTTAACGTTTCACTGGTTGCCTGGAGAAGATTGTCTTTTGGAAACGTGGAAGAAGCAGATAGTAGTAAAATTTGAGAGTTTAGACACTTCAGTGGAACAGGGCGTCTCRTGTTATTACACCCTGATTTCTGCTTAATTAAAGAATGTAGGTAGTTGGATTTGATGACTCGCACTGTTGATTTAAATCATTTTACTTGCCATTCAGGTTCGTTAAGTGTGAGATAAGGAAGTGTTTGATCAGAAGATTTAGAAAAACATAAGGACTAATTAGAATATTTTAAGTATCTTAAAGATACAATGAGATGCTGCATTATATCCAGACTGTTGCATGGAACTGGGTGTGTAATGCAAGAATAAGACTATTTTATTTCTTACATCATTAACAAATGTTACTTTAAATTGGGTGCTGTTTTCAGGGAAAGAACTTTAAATTGGATGCTGTTTTCACAGCTGTCCTAGCTRTGAAGCAATTTCATGAGTTATTGATGTCCCTAAGACGCATCTAAAGGGAATCCTAATTGCCTTTGAAAACCCACAGGGTCTTGCTTCTTGCGCACYGATCAACTGGACGGTGAGACCGACTGGAAACTGCGCCTGCCTGTGASCTGCACCCAGAGGCTGCCAACTGCTTCTGTAAGCCCTGTTCTTACAAAACACTTTACTTGCCAAATAAGCCTATATGACTTATCTGCAAATGTTTGGTTCCAGCTAGCCAGATGTTTGAGGAACTGATTAATTTGAATCGCTTTGCACATAACCTCCATCAAACACTGTGTTTTCTGAGATACTCCAGCAAAAATAGTTTGCATGTTCAAAGAAAGATGAAGAGAATTTGAATACCTGAGAATTTTTGAAATTCTCCCCATAAAACATATAGTAATTCTGTTTGATACAAATATTTGTAAGAAGGCCGTTCACTAGTGGTGGAGTGAACACTTTGTACGTGTGCAGGAGTCGGCAGTGTGCGGAATAGACGTGTCTTGTCATCTGTACTAGAAAGCACAGAGAGCCATTGGCTGTCTGGATTATTCAGGATAAAGKTTTTTTTATGGGGCTCCAGCAAGTAACCAACTCCCAGGAGTCCATGTGGTGCTGATTCAAGAAACACCCTTAGAAAAATCCTGTCAGTGAAGCTGGGATAATGATTGTGGTTTTTCCTAGTGGAAGAGTTGCTTTCTGGGAAGTAATGTGACTTAATTATTATCATAATTTGATTAAGTGGCTCTTGTTTGAAATATTTTGATGGAAAAATTTGTATGTCATTAAAATGTCTAGCTGTCTGCTAAAACATGTCTGTTTAATAGGACCTGCTTCAGATCCGATCCTACGTGTATGCAGAAGAGCCCAATATTGATATACATAATTTTGTGGGAACCTTCACAAGGGTGAGTCTTCCTGATATGCCTTTTAAATAATATAGGCAGTGTTTGCAGTGCAAACCTTTTGGAAGTTGCCAGCAAACAGCTTCCAGGCAGTTTCAGGAGAAATAGAGAAGGGTTGTGATTTCTCGGGTGTTTCTTTTTTTTTTTTTTTCTTTCTCTCACATCTTCCTGGGACTATGAAAATTCCGAGATGCATCTAAATCCTTCAGGGAGCYTTCAGAAAACACATGCTTGGGTAGCACAGAGAAGTCAGAGCTTTTGCTGGAATCTGTTTTGCTTAGAATCATTTGCCCTTTTATCTTTACAAGCTATAGTTAACCTGGTTTAATAGGAACTTGTGCTGCCAGGGAAGGAGCATCTATAGCTTGGGGAGGCAGTTTTTTATTAATCCTGAGCAGGCATTATTTTGGTTTCTCTCATGTAAAGGTATTCTATTCTGTAGAATTAATCAGCTGAGAGGAATGACTCTTGCTTGTAACTTTTCTTCCTCAGTGCATGTCATGTATCTTTTGAGGAATTGCTGAGCCCGGCAGCAGTTTCTCAGTGAGATCTTGCATAGAAACAGAAACACTTGTAAGCTGCATGAACCCACAAAGAACATTTTGCTGTAGCCTCAGGAGAGTTTCTGATAAATCCCTTTCTCGTTTATAATTCCCAGAGGTGTTCAGTGGGAAAAGATATTTTAGTAGATTTATTTTTCAACCTTTCCACTCTGCTGAAACAAAGTGCTTGTGTTCTTAACCAGAGATTTAACTAGGTTTGTGGAAATTCTCCATCTTATACCAGCAGCCCACTACCAACTGCTCCCGGTATCCTTGTCCACTCTGTATATATAACTCTGTCATAAACTGCTCTTTAAAATTACTGACTATTTGGGGACTTTTTTTGTCCTGTTTTGTAGGAGGACAGTGACCCTCCAGTGAATGAAAGCTTAAGCATAGAAAACACCCTATGGGCCAGCACAGTGATTGCATCAGGTAAGGCACAGGCGTGTGCAATTTTTTTAAGGGAGTATGTTAACAATTTTTAAAGGTCTTTTGGTAATGGAGTAATGATCTCTGTCAGTTAGAGAAATTAGCTGTTCAAATGAAGTTTCCCACTTGTCCTAACACCTCTGGGGAACTGACTTGACTTGTAATTGCCTCTTGGACGTTCTTAGATGAGAAAGAATTGGAGTGGCCTTTGGGCACTTCTCTAGTATCTAGCACCAGAATAGCACTTAATTGCCCTCCACATTGGCACTCTAATCTGTAACAGAAATGGTGTCAAATAGATGCTGGTAACAGAAGCCAAGATGAAAGATCTCCAGGTAAGTGCTTCCAAAGAGTTCTAGTCTTRTTTACTTTGGAAAAGGAAAAAAAAAAATTTTTTTGACTGATTTTTGCCTCTGTCAAATGAAATTGCAAGGCATGAGATTAATTAATGTTCAGGCTTGTCACATTGAAAGCCTTGTTCCTCTCCTGTGTGCTATGCAAGGTTTATATGGGATGGTAACAGGAACAACAAGAAGTTCTATAATACAGTTCTTGGGTTAAAGTTACTGAGTGGAGAGGTTTCACTGTGCAGTAGCAACTTGTATAGGGAGGTGTTAATGGGAATTTCTAAAGATGTTGTGAAGCACTGAAAAAATTTGATTTGGTGACAGAAAACACTGAATAACTCGTATTCCTGCAYGTCTCCATCTGATTCTGCTGACTCTTTAGAATGTATTACAGTGCTGTCACAGTGGTGTGACCGAAGATTCGTAAAAATCTAGCTGTCCAAATATAGCTTAGTCGAGCAAGTTTTATTTATCGATGAGTAATTGTCATGTGGTAGGTAACTGATCCTCATTTCCCTGCCCTGCAGCTTAAAAAAACAAAGGGAAATTAATTTTGCATCTGTGTTGTGATTCTGTCCCATCTTTTCCCATCTTTTMCTGAAGGTTTAATTAATATCAGCTCTTAATTCATAAAACCTCTGTGTTGATCTTATGGCACTGCAGGGGGGTGGTTGAATTTTGCACACGAGGCTGTGTTACACTGAGCTGTCTCACTAAAACCCCTGGGAAAGGTGCCTTGCCATCAGCAGGATCTCACCCAGCACCTGTGCGGGGTTCGAGCTCTTCCTCTGCCCATGGTCTGGACACATGTTGTGCATGTCCATGCCCATGCCCAGGCCCTTTTCCAAGCGGAGGGCACAGTGCACGCTCTGCTCTGCCTCCTTAGCTTGCCCTTTTAGGGTCCTCGACTGGCACTGCTGCATCTTGCTGGCTATAAACACATGCAAAAACCTGCTCTTTGCCCAAATGAACTTGCCTTTTGAATCTAGTCTTCCCTCTGAGTATAAACAAGGTTATTAGTGGATGGACACCTTTGTGGGCTCAGATAATATGAATAACATTTACAAATATTTTCATCTGTCAGGACGATTTATATAATGCAGTCTGGTCTGGATATTCCTAAAACAATTGGAAGCAGTCTTTTGTACCTACCAGTGTGCCCTCAACCTGTTTTCTAGCCCGGATAGCTTTTTTTAATCCTCATTTTTATGTGTTTGATCAACAGAATAGTCTGKTTTGTTTATCCTGTGGTAATAAATATATTGCAGGTGTGCATATTGGAGGCTGTTTCTGTACAGAAAATGTATTGGTTATGAAAAACATGGGTATTTTTCTTCTGCGAGTGAAAGCTGCCAAGTTGCACTGATGCCATCTCACTGGGGCAGCCTTTGCTTGAAGATGAAACAGCTTCGTGGCTTTCTCCATCTGCCGCTGTAGTAGGAGCGGGTCTAACTCCKCTTGCTTGCGGCTGATCCGGAGTCGCCGTGCCATCTGCTGATTTGGATTGTGATGATCTTGCCACCTTYTGCCACCGCGCTCCAGAGATTGCTGGTTTTTTTTCCTTAAGAGAATGTTTCCTAGCGTATTTTTAGAAACCATCTCTTTTGAATTAGTCCTATTTAAAAATAATTCACTTGCAGCTTGTTAAAACCTTGGTCATTAATGGGAGCARGGGAATAGCAGAGTATAAAATGGCAATGTATTTCCAGCAGTGAATTTTTAAGTGTTGTTTTTCCCCATTTTTACAGACCCTAAAATTTGCTACTAGAAACTTGGACCTCAGCAATAGCAGCTTTTAAATATCTGACAGTAACCAWCTTTTTGTTAGTCTTTTGCAAAGTGTTTAAGAGAAACCTGTGGGAAAACAGTGGCTTATAATGCTAAATTGTATTATATGTCCTCAGAAAGAGAAGGGAGAGCATTGTTACTCTTAGCTCTCTAGAAACTGGGATGCAGCRTTAAAATACATTGATAGTTTCCCAGCAGCTCCATCTGTTGCAGTAAGGTAGGAGTTAGCATGACTCACCTTTTGGTGTGAACAGCATCTGGACAAATAGTTTGTGCTGAATCTTAGATTTTAAAATAATTCTATCTGACGAAATGCCTTGGTTTGCATTAATTTTGACACGCTTAAAACGTAAGAGAGACTTTGATTTCTTTTCAAAACCAGACCAATTGGACATAGTTTAAAGACTTGGTACTAGTCAGTAGACTTTGCTGTTGGCTTGTAAATGGAGTTTGGAAGGAGAATTACAGCTGCTGTGGGCTGTGCCGAGTCTGGATGAAGCTRTCTCAGCACAACTCTGCTGGTGCTGCTGTGGCTCCTTTGACTCCAGGGAGCTCAAGTTCTCACTGCAGATAGAGGATGGTCAGGGTGAGTGTTTCTGCACCAAGATAAAGGACGCTTTAAAAGTTCAACAAGCAGCAGCTTGTATGTAGATGGACCCAAGGCCAGCAGTGAAGTTCAGCTGGATGTGTTTGGATAAGCACCTTCCCCAGTTCACAGAGTGATTGAGGTTGGAATGATCTTCAGATCATCTAGCCCAACCCTCCTCGTCAAGCCAGGACACCTAGATTGATGGCTGTCCGTACTATTCATTAAGGTCCATAGCACCTTGATGCTTGGGTGCTGCTGCTGTGCGGTGCTCATGGGTGCTCAGAACTGATYGTAATGCTCCTTACGTGCTGTCCCAGCTAGCTGGCAATATCTTGCAGCTCAGGGCAGAGCAGATGGAAGATCACTATATAGTAAAAAGTAAATTTGCAAATATGTATAAGCAGTTTAAGTGGTGGGAGGACAAACTTGAAATCTTTCCTTCTTTGCAGCTTTTATGTATAGTGGGAGAGACAAGTGACATCCAAAGGGTGCCAGGGAAAGGTGAGAGAGCAGAGGTGTTGACTTCTCCTTCCATGCTTATTAGTTGATGTGGTGTCACRTCAAGTATGGGCAATGTGGTTGGAATCTGCTGACTCCTTTGAGGATGTCTTGTGGTCAGAGTCTGTTCCTGGGCTTTATTCTGCAAGAACCTACTTCTTTAGTCYCTGGTTGCTACTGCTTCTGCAGTTAAGCTGCTAGAAAACAACTCTACGTGTTGAGCCTGTGGGTACAACAACAAGCCTTTGAACTGTTTTAGAGAAAAGGGAAACTGAGGTTGTTCTTTCTAGACTGATGCAGGCGCTGTTTTGTTTAGGTACTGTCGTGGGAGTTGTTCTCTACACTGGAAGGGAGCTGCGCAGTGTGATGAATACTTCAAACCCAAGAAGTAAGGTATGGTAAGGAAGCAGAGCCAAATAAGAGAGACAAATTTGTAATAATAATAAAATCTTCCAACAACTTTTCCAATGATATATGCATATGCTCCAGGGACAACATAATATGAATATTAATCAACTTCCAGGAAAGAAGTTTTTCAATCCTATTCTATTTATGGTTTTTTAATTAGTGAAATTGTCATTTTATACAGTAATATATATGCATACATATATACATATATATGTTTTTGAGGGGGAGGGTTGCCGCCTTCTACTCTAGTAAGGTCAAGAGAAGGGGTACTTAGTCTGCAGCGTTTGACAGCATGAGTTCATACATTGCTCCTCATGTGTTTCTCAGCTTCCAGAGGATGGAAGTTTTATTTATTGAGCTGACAACAGTTTSAAACTTTGTGATCTTTTAAATAAAGAGAAACTGCTTATTATTTGGGAATGACTCCTGGGCATGAGAATTTGTTGCTTTTGTGAATACTGCCTCGAGGTTACATCTGCACTTGTGTGATCGAGATGTCTGTTTGGTTTGCTTAGATTGGTCTCTTTGACTTGGAAGTGAACTGTCTCACCAAAATCTTGTTTGGGGCTCTTGTGGTAGTCTCGCTCGTCATGGTGGCCCTTCAGCACTTTGCTGGYCGTTGGTATCTTCAGATCATAAGATTTCTCCTCCTTTTCTCAAACATCATTCCAATCAGGTAAGGTGATTGCTATTTTTTCTCAGGAAAATATTGCTTCTTTTGCATAATCTTCCATGTTTCTTAAACAAGTAGACATTTAAAGTCTTACCAGTTCTTCMTTCTGCAACTGAGCAAGTGCAGAAGTAGAAATCTGATGACTATTTAAAAGTAGGAATTGCTTGTTTTTTCTGCTATAATCATCTAGCACATTAGCCCGATTGCTATGTTCTGTAMCTTAGACTATAGCTTAGTTATTTAAGAAAGTAGCAGATTGTTTTTCYCCATGGTGCAGGTGCTTTGGTTGAATTGGCAATAGAGAGACTTATAGAGACTTTGTACTTCCCAGAGAATGTGAYACCGGGGAAAATGAGTGCAAAATGAGGCTAGAATATCTTTAGAAATAATAGACCACGGTGCCTGTGGCAGGCAGACCTTTTTAACTGCAAAGGTCAGCTGGTTTCTGTGATGAGAACAGCAAAAATTGGACAGAGGAATGTCATATTTAGATAGTATTGCCATATTCTATGTTATATAGTAAAAGCATTTATCTTGCTTTGATTTATACTGTCTTTATATTGTCTTYGATAGGATATGGAAATTGTAATGCTTAATTACGCTACACTCATATTGGGATTGTTACTTTCAGTGTAGGTCTGAGATTAATTTCRGTTCCATTTTTAACCTGCTGTCTGATCATTAGTCATACTGTCCCCCTCTTACACATCTTCCTCAAAGTATATCCGTTTTCAACAAGCATATATCTTGTCACATATCTTCTTTGATGACTATCGCTGGAGCAGTGCACAGCTCTTTTCCCTGTTTGCCACTTGGCCGCTCACTTTGAATATATTTCTCCCTCAACAACTTGTTTGGCTGCTCCATTTCAATATGCAAGACCTGTTCTTTCTTACATTGTGGAGGTTCATGATGGTCTCATCCAAGGTTTTGCTACAGATATGTTTTGTTTTTTCTCTTTTCCCTTCCTTCTGTGTAGTTTACGTGTGAATCTGGATATGGGGAAAATTGTCTACAGCTGGGTGATCCGCAGAGATTCCAAAATCCCTGGGACGGTTGTTCGATCCAGCACTATTCCAGAGCAGCTRGGGCGGATATCCTATCTGCTCACAGACAAAACAGGTATGTATCTAGAGAACACGCTTTGGAATCAAGGAAAACCCTTCTCTTCAAATTCTTCCCAGAAATTTCCTTTGACTCCGACAGTACCTAGACTTGACCCAYACTTTCTTAGTTGCATTAGGTTTCAGGTAAATAACCTCATTTTCCCAGCTGTAGAAGTGCACCACTGTTTGCTAGGAGAATCTGCCCCCKGGTTCATGAGTGCTGGTGTTTTCCCAGGCCTCACCCTGCACTGAGAGCTTGGCACGGTAACCGGTTACACTCCGGGTCYGGGTTCTCTTTGATCTGGGGTATGGCAAGGGACAGAACTTGCATTGGGGAATAGTGTGCTGCTTAATACTCAGGGTCTGGTGCTGCTTTGGTTGCAGGAACGCTCACACAGAACGAGATGGTTTTCAAAAGGCTTCACCTGGGGACGGTAGCTTATGGACTGGACTCTATGGACGAAGTGCAGAGCCACATATTCAGTATATACACGCAGGTAAAATGAAATTGGTTCACTTAACTCCGTGTCCACAGAACAGTTTTCCAGGTCACTGGGCTACAATTGAATTAATGTGACAGGGGCTGGCTATTAAATTTTACTTTCTGGAAAAGTATGAAGGTCACTGCATGCTTACCACACAAATACTATCACGATTGTTTATTGCATTTGTAGATTGTTTCCACATCTAACAGCTTCAGCTGCKGACTTTGGGGGACCTTGTTAGCTGTTTGAGTTTCCCTGTAAAACGTGATTCCGAGATGCACTCTGCCATTCTTAGTGATGGGGCAGTATTTACATTGTGTAAGCCAAGCATTTTCCATTCTCTTGTGGAATTGCTTCATTCCTGCAGTTACTACAAAGATAGTTTACAAAGTGCCCGTGCTTTTCCGTCAGCAAATACATCTGAGGTGGTGGACCAGATTTTACCTATCACGTTGGTTTTGTTTTGCTGTGTAGAYGTTAGATTTAAGTGCACTTTGTGTGCCCCCTGCACTAAAGCTGGGAGCTTACAGTCTTGCTTGGGAAAAGGCACTCTATGCTGTAGCTAGACCCTTGTTTTGGGATTTTCTTCATGGTGGTAGAGAAGATGCACAGCAGTTTTCCTTGATTTAGGTTCTAGGAACAGGCCTGGCTTTGCCCCAGTCAGACTGGTCAGGCTRTGATCTATTTTTAACTAAGCATATGGTAATTACTCAAAATACCAGATATTTTTCTGTTATTCCTTTCACTGACATGTGTCTCAGGTGGCATTTTCCAACAGCACAGTCTGTGTGTGAATTGTGGGACTAACTACCTAAGACATCTCTCTCYCCTACCTCTGCGTTCACAGCTCCTGTAGTGGCTGCTGCTTTTCCTCGTGTTGAGACCCCYGAATGACTGACCTGTGCATTCAGTGTGTAAAACAGATTTCAGATGTAGTTGCCCCCATTTCTGTGCTCAGTTTCCAGAGGGCAAAAAACTTGACTAGTTGTTAATTACTTTCCAAAATATTCAATATTTGTCAAGGACATTTTGAATGGGACCGAGGCCAATATGTGAATAGTGCTGTGTGTCAATTTAAGTGCACTTCAGCCATGAGTTTACTGTTTTGATTTGGTTAAAGGCCTGTCACAATATTGCTGCTCATCATCACTGTTATTTCTGAAGATCTTATGTGTCTTAACCACTAGAATTTGAAAAATAGCATTTCATTTTGTGGAATTAATATTAGTAAAGGGTATGTCTCATAAAGCATTTGTCATGACAAAGCTAGATTCCTTATAATGAGAAGCATTTGCTGGCAATGATTCATTTGGAACTGTAGTTCTGATTCTTTACTCTTATTTTTACCATGTTGTGGCCTTTGACCTGGAAGCGAAACTTTTGTCCTCTTGACACTAAAGGTTAACAGAGCAGGAAACTGGATCACTGTGTGTCCCCTCTCCTACCAGGATAATTTAGTAATTGTGCAATTATCTGAGAAGTCCCATTCTGATACTAAAAATAGTATTAAAAATTAAATGAGTGCAATTAAGATTTTYTAGATCCATACGAGACATCTGTTTTCTGTTATTGGCTATTATATGCACTTCCATGTGAAAACRCAGTTGGCACTCAATTTCCAGAGCAATTGGTCTTTTGCGGGGCAATGAGTCGTTTCACTGGGTCTTGGGCAACTTTGGTCTTTCCCCCATCGTTGTTTGGTGGATCTGCAGCAATGGGTTATTTTCTTCACGTGTCGCTCAAATTTAGATAACAGCATTCTGGGAGAAGGAAAGATTTATTATGTTAGATTGGGGAGCGTTCCTGAGATGGTAGCACAAAGGTGCACAAGGAGTCCACCTCCATCCAGGGGATGTAAGAGACTTCGTCTCCTGCTTGGATGGTCTTCATGGAAGCAAGTAAAATTCGATTTACTAAGAGCCCCTTCTGCTTTTCTATAAGCAATCTCAGGACCCTCCTGCTGTGAAAGGTGTCACCTTAGCCACCAAGGTGCGAAAAACCATGAGCAGCCGCGTGCACGAGGCCGTGAAGGCGATCGCCCTGTGCCACAACGTCACCCCGGTGTACGAGTCCAACGGCGTGACGGACCAGGCCGAGGCCGAGAGGCACTACGAGGATTCCTGCAGGGTGTACCAGGCCTCCAGCCCCGACGAGGTCAGTGTCTGTTTGGCTTCATAAAAACATTATTCCAGTTTTCCTTATTTTTCATTTATTACTCCAAATAAAGAGACTCACCTCTGGTGGTGATCTCTTACCTACAGCACCAGAAGAGGAGCTGGCTCTCCTCATTGTRAGAGGTGGGAATTGTTTGTGTAGGAAACTGTTGAAAGTCCTCAAATAGCCAGACTTCTGAGATTGTGCATGTACTATCAACTGCTGTGCAGAGATGGGGCTCGATTTCACATACCACTTAAAGTATTCCCAATGCTTTATTCTCGAAAACACAATTCCTTTTTTTAATAATATGTCCATGTTACATGAAAGCTGCTTCTTGGCCTTTCCCCCTCTCCATAGGTTGTGCCCACAGCAACAACGACCACGTCTCTGGTCTCAGAGCTCACACACGACGTGTGCGTGTGTCGCCCTCACACTCCAATCCTGCTCTGCATCATAACTTACCTGTTTTCCTCCTCTGCTACGTTCCTCATTCCCATAAAGGCAACTTTACAGAAAGCAACTGCCTTTGGATTGAAATGAGGTCTGAATGGTTTCCAGATGGTAATGTTTGTGATCCGGATTTAAGCTCGTAGAGTTTTTTGTTTGTTTCTTTTTTTTTCCTTTTTCTCCCATAGTGCATATACTGACTATTTATACACAGATCTTCCATTTATTTACTTGTATACTGTGGTATGTAGTGAAATCACTGTTTTTACTTTCTTGATGCTATTTTGTCTTTCAAATTTTACACAGCAATTTGTCTGAAATACCCAATGTTCTATTGTTTGTTTTGCTCTAACACGACAACTAACTCTTCCAAGATTATTGTTTAAATTCTGTTTTCTTTCTTGTTATGTCTTAAGTAGAGAATTACGGCAGATTCAGAAATCAGATATGCTTTGCTGCGCTGAGGACATCTTGTCTGTAGCTCTTAGGTATACAAATATTGTTTAGAYGTGCTCTGCGTGTGTTGTACTAGATGGTACAAAATGCAGGATCAGCACAAACGGAGTCCTTGAGAGCGATGCTGTGAAATAGCATTCCCTRTAGGGGAATGGCTTTGGACTCCTGTTAAAGCCGGCCTTTGAAATCCTATATCAATAAAATATTGCCGTGGCAGGGAAGGTCAGTTTATGAAATGAGTACAAAAACTTGTATTCTCTTTGCTTTAACAGCAAGGGTAATTTCTACCAGTTGGCATAGGATTCATTTCCTGTAACAGAAAGCAGGATTTCCTAAATTTGTTTCCTGTGCACACTGCCATTTAGAGCTCTTGAAGTATCTTTATTCAGATATCAATTACAGCCTTGGGGCTCTGCAAGCGTGTCAGTTGTAGCCATACAGTAACTAACAGGGGAAATGAAATAGATATAATCTGATGGGAGATAAGAGCGCCTGGGATTCCCGAGCAAACCCTCTTTAACCCCCACAACGTCCCCCGGCTGCCAGGACATGRAAGGGTGCCCCGAGCGAGCAGCTTYTGCCTGTCGTCGGCCGCCCTAAATGGGACRTTTGTYGGGCAGCTCGTAACGCAGAAGGATCAATTTGTCRCTTTAGAATGAAATTTAGTAGTCAATATCCATCTCGGTGGCGGCTGGGGCAATTTAAGTGTCAGAGTGAAGTTTGGGGGAGAGGATGCGGAGCTGCGCTCGCCGCTCGGCTCCGCGGCGCGGGGAGCTGCGCTTGCCCTGGCGCTGGGAAGGCAACGGGGAGATGAATTGGTTGCTGCAGGGTGAACGGCTSCTCTTTTGGACTGTTCTGAAAACGTCCTCCCTGTGTGAGGGTTCCCGAACCTGCCACGACGGGGCTGCGCTTTGCTGCAGTCGCTGGCTGCAGGCACAGCGGTGCTTTCTAGAGGCAAGGCCCTGTCCTGTTGCACGTTGAACAGAGATGGCCATTGAAACGCTTTTACTAGAGCTGATAAACACACCCAAATCCCACCATTTTCCCGTCAGTAGTTAGTCATCCAGTACTACAGAGGCTGCAAAGTGGCATGTTGATGGGAGCAGCAGGGCTTCCTCTGAGCTGCTGCTGGATGCTGCCCATCTGGAGGGCCATCGGAGGCCGAAGGAAGCGCTGTGGGACTAACAGCCTCAAGTGGGGAATTTCCTTCATTATCCTTCCCCTTCTGCTGGCATGTGTGTTTTGGAGACTTGGTGCCATCCAACATGAACAGCACCATGCAGTGAAATGCAAGGTRTATCATGGGCGTGTGACATAGCATGGATTGTGAACTACTCTTGCATTTGTTACTCTGCTCAAAGCTTTTCTTTTGGGATGTTTAAATACTTCTTGACATGGGATTTGAATGAGATGCCCAGCAGGGATGGAGGGAGGCGATCTTTATCAAAGAACATAGTAAAAGATGCATTAATAGGCCGAGTTGGGAGGGGAGATTGTACATGCCCTAGTTTACGGGCATGAAGACTCAAGCGTCTAGTGCTGTGTGTGCTGAACAAATGCTTGTGTGACATCGTGCTGTGAAGGAGTCTTAACAGTTATTTATTATCCAGAGTAGCAGAAGCATCTCTGCTCTGGAAAACCACTAGGAGGAATTGCTAAATATACACCTTGGTCTAAGAGTGTCTTCAAGAAACCTTGGAAAAATATAAGCTTGGAAGATTCTGTGACATTTGTTCCAACCTTTGAAAATATGTCTGCATATTAATATGTTAATGTTAATTGATTTAAGGTCTTTTAAAGCAAAGCCAAATCAACTATTTTTCTATCTGATGATTTAAGACTGTCTCAAGAAATAAAAAGTCCATTATAGGTCTGTCCATTAAACTGGAGCATGATAGAAATATCCTTTTTTTTTATTGGAGAATGTAAACTGATAATGACTCYGGGAAAGGACACGAGATGATGAGATGAATGTGGAAGGTGACTTATTCTGCTGTGYGTTAGTGTTTCTGGCTTTGATACTTGTTAGCGCAGGGTGAATGCAAAGTTTTTCATTTGAAGWTTCATAGAGAGCAATCTGAAGGAGCATGTTCAGAAAGTGTTTTTTAAAAAGGATTTTCCAAACCTAGGTTTGGTATCTCTAGGTTTGTGCAGAGGGTACCTCTGCCCTCACTCRCCAAGGGGCTTCCCTTCAGGACCATGTAGTTGAAGGAGGGCAGGCAGTGACCAGAGCACTTGAATACCAGGTGCTGTATTTGAAGCCCTGGGTTCAGTGCCAGGGCTAGGCTGGTGTTTGGCTTTTTCTGTTCGTGAACATGAACGTCTTTAGCCTGAGATAAAGCACAAGTTTCAGAATAAGATTACGAATTAATGATTTAGTCAAAGCGTTTCAGTAGTTCTTTCAAAGATTGCCAAGGTAAAGAAGTGTTCAGCCCTGTGAGGAATAAACTGAATACTTCCTCRTGCTTTACAAGAAGTTAAATGCTACAAATAATTATGGTTATACAAATGAAAATAAAGATAAACCTTTCAGTGAGCCTATGAACAGAGGAAGCCCGGAAACTAAAGCTTCTATTTATTTTTTATAGACATAAACAGCTCTCTCGCGTGCTGAGCTGCCACGTGGCTCTTGGGCTTTGCCTGGCGGTTTGTCTGTTGTCCTGCTGTCCATGGACACCTGGTTCTCTCTCTTGTTCCYGACTGAGGTGACACTCGTGGTGGCCTGTCCCGTGGGCTCGGTGCTGGAGCTGCTGCTGCGTTCCGGTCGGCTCCTCCACCGATGTTATTTGGCTCTRTTCAACAATATTCTTTGGTGTTCTCCTGACCAAAGGGGACGTCACAGCTGGTGTCATAGGTTTCCCTGTCCATAAACTCTCCCCAGCTGGAGGGAGCCTCTGTCAGGGCCAGRCCCTAGGGAAAACCCCTGGAAAAAATGCAACACACTGAAGGGATCGCTTGTTCTCATCACATGGTGGGGTAGGAATCGGATCCGCTTCATCGTGCCCTTAATGAGCGAGGAACTTCTTTTGCAGCTACACCCCGCTGTCCCTTCCCTTGTGGCACTCCCCACCTGACCTCTGCCCGCAGCCCCCGCGGTCGCCTGACCTCTCGCCCCGCTTGCCTTTAGGTGGCCCTGGTGCAGTGGACGGAGAGCGTGGGCTTGACGCTGGTGGGCAGAGACCAGTCCTCCATGCAGCTGAGGACACCGGGCGGCCAGATCCTGAACTTCACCATCCTCCAGATCTTCCCCTTCACTTACGAGAGCAAGCGGATGGGAATCATCGTTCGGGTAGGTGGCTGCAGAAACATCTCCATGCATCTCCTGCAACCCGAGGATGAGGGTGCACGGTGCTGCTGCTCCTGGCAGAGCTTGGCAGTACCTCCTGTCTCGTAAGGTTAGAACCTGCTGCTGTGTTTGCACAGCTCCACGTTGCTGTGATCATCTAATAATACAGGTTGTTCTCCCTCCCTGTGTTGTGCCACACGTGCTGTTAGGTGCCCTGCGGCACCGCTTGTGTCACAGCCGTGCGCTAGGGAAGGRTGAGGTGGAGCTGGGCCCTGCGGTGCTTGTGTTCAACAGCAGGAATTAAGGAGATCTTCAGTGCTGTTCTTGCTAAAAAGGAGATGGTGATGAAAGTGAACTGTAATGTGTGCCCATAGTATAACTTTTTGGCACTATGAATGGCAGTCTGTGTTCAGCACAGATTGCTCAAGCTCATGCRCCTGTGCCTTTCCAGCCACATCTCCTGTTGCTCAGGGAGTGAATGATTTCACCTTTTGGAGCAGAGGCCCCGGGATGGTGCAAGAGGACAAATCTCTACTTGAAGTTGTTGCAGGCTTTGAAACACTGAACTGTGCCCAAGGGCAGGAGTGTTAGAAGAAGGGGGCTGGCAGGATGAGCTTGTGCAAAGCAACCAGCGTGTCAGCTCTGAGTCTGGAGAAGGGACTGAGTGTGTGTGTGTGTGTGTGTGTGTGTGTGTGTGTGTGTGTGAGCAGAGGGAGCTGCTGTTGGAGCTGTGACAAGTGGCTGCCTCCGTGCTGGAGGGCTGCAGGGAGTGTCGGGCTCAACTGTTCAACTACAACACATGTAACTCCTTCAGCTAAGTTATTTTTATAGTAAAGAAAAATTTAGACTTTTAAAGAGTATTAACGATAGAAGAGGGAGGTTAGAAGAGGTTTAGAAGAGAAGAAGTTTTCATTTAAAAAGGAAAATTCTTAAAAAGTCAGCAACAGTAACAAGTAAGCCTTTCTTTCATTAAATATATGCAGTGTAGGCACTCTAGTTGATTTTGATTCTCAGCTTGATTTCTCAGATTCTCGGATTTTGGTTCTTACTCTTTAGCGTATTCTCTAAACCCATGCTGCCTGTTCGTAGCAAGTAGACGTGATGTCAGGGCACGGCGCGTGAAGCAGCGAGGCGGCAGCAGGAGCAGCGAGCAGCCGGGGCAGGGAGGAGCTGCCGAGYGAAACCGCAGTCCGCGCTGTGACGTGCCGTGAGGAGAGCTGAAGTGGTGACGCTTCCTGCTCAGCCAGGCGCGTAYGGCCCGTTCTTCTAAGCTGCTGGTTTTGGGGGCTGTGGAGCTGCCGAGCTCATCTCGTCGGGCTTCCTGCGTGCTCTGGGTAGAGGAGTTCAACAWGGGGTGCGTGCCGCGAGCTCAGCGATACTCAAGTCCTTGATGGAGATGTCCATCTTCCCTGCTGGTCCTGAGATGCTTTTGCAATATCTGYTTGTTGCAGGTGATCGGCTTCTTGGTAGCTTCTTATCCAGTTCTCAGAAGTCGCATTCGAGCACAGCAGCTTCTCTTTACAGTCCTRTTTACTTACTTATCTCCCTCTTGAAAGGAGGCCTGTTTGTTTGACCACAACATTTTCCATTCTTCTTTCTCTGCTCTTTTTCCCCTTACCCGTGTGGAATGGTCCTTGTTGCAATGTGCAGATAGTGCTATTGTCATATCTGGGATTGAAAGATGCCTTTGAACCATGGCCAGAATCAGACCACAGTGGAAAAAGATGCCTCTTCAAAACAATATAACTGGCAAATCTCTGGGCAGATTTATAGTGTGATCTTACCATAATATGAGAACGCACTAACCTCCTATTGAACTTGGTGAGAGGAAATGAGTAATGCAAGGAGATAGCTGATACAGTATTTATATTGGACAAAAAGTCTAAACTATCTTAAGCCAGTTCTGCAACACGGGAAGTGGAGTCTTTATTCAGTTTCCTACAGAAATGTTGTTAGACACTTTTTAATCAAATAATTTAATAGATAAAGCTTTACCTTTTGCCACTGCCAGAAGTGTTATGTTTCATTTGAGCAGATTCTAGTTGTTTTGGTAGTTATGTGTATTTTAGCTGGGGGATGTGGGATGTGTGTGTTTCACTATACGTACTCTGAGCATGCCAGAAGACACTGGAAAAACATCCTGAAGTTCAATTAGAAGATTCTTACTCATAAAGATCTTTACGACTTYGGCAAGAATGCTCATCAAAGGACCTTGGCTACCCTTATCTCCTTCTGAATTTTGTTATCGAAGACATTTTTTGCATGTTTAGTACCTGCATCAGGCGCTGCCTTTCCTAGCTGTGTACCAAAACTCTTTTCTCTGTGTCAGACTCTTGAGCCTGTACTCAAATTTTTCATGGGTGAGAGTTTTCACTGGCGGTTTCTGCAATGACAGATTGGCAAGTATACTAAATAGTTTAAAAATAAAAGTCTTCATAGCAGTTTTTAAAGTATTTTCCCCCCCCCGCTTCATTCACAGACATGTATTTGCAGACCTTCCTGGACCATTTGGTTTTGCGTGTTAAGTTTATTTTCTTCCTATCCCTGGTGGCCATCTCCATTTACRGAGCAGTTTGTTCCTTACTCGTTGTTTTGTCTCCTTTGAGGAAATTGCCAGGGTTTCCATTAGCTTGTAATACTAATAGCTGTGACCTCCTTAGGTATCTGTCTGGTTGGAAGGGATTTTTTAATTTGCAGTAATGTAAATATGACTTGCTTGCAGCCTGCGAGCTACTGGCATCAGATAAGGCAGGCAGCAACCTAATCTTTCTGTGGCAAGCTTAAACCCTTATTGTGCTCCTAACAGAAGGGTAAATTAGAGTGATTTCTGCCCCGTTAAGCTTCACATGTCTGTTTTATTGTTTTGGGAAGGTATAAAGTTTCAAGTCAGATTTTTGGAGTGCAGAATGGTTCTTCCAAAGGCAAATGCTCTCAGAAGCGAGAGGTGTCTGCTTGAGGATCATGAGTTGCTGATTCAGAGTTGATAATCTCTGTCTAAAGCATTAATTCCTGCTGTGAGGAACCAAACTGCAATTGAAAAGGCATCTCCTTGTGGCCGCAAGCTGTGGCTACTGAGCTAGGTGGACCTTCATCCTGACCTAACAGAACTGCTTTCTTATGACTTGTGCAGAAAAATCTCATGTCCTAGCTTGCCAAGCCCACTCAAAACGTGCTAATCGGATGCCCAGCTTAGATGCTTTTGCTTGTCCTCCTCAGGATGAATCAACAGGCGAGATCACTTTCTACATGAAGGGCGCCGACGTGGTCATGGCTGGCATCGTGCAGTACAACGACTGGCTGGAGGAAGAGGTATGGAGAGCCACAAACAGGGAGGATTTCTTGGGCAAGAGCTTTTCCTGTGCCAGGTGATCTGTGCAAAGCTACTGATGTTCATGTACCAGGAGGGATGTACCCGTTAAAACATCTGCAAGCTGGAAGATCATTGATACAACAATTTGTTGTATTAGCAGTCAAATATATACTGCCCTTTAAAGCAGGACAGGTGGCAATTTCCATACATCTAGTGCAGCATAATTCCCATAGGTGAAATGGATTTTGCTGAGAATTGATTGGCTTTCAAAATCACCAGATTTATCATGGGCTTGATCCTGCATTTGGATTTATCTTAAACTGAAGCATCTGTTTAATTTCAAATCTACACTTGGTAGCTTTCTGCTGGGATGATGTCTGCTAGGTTAGCTGTAATGTTGACGCAGACTTCATAACAGGAACTTCAGTTACTGATTTTTCTTCCTTGTGTTCATAGAGATAATGCTAGTCTTRCTTTAAAGACTTTTATGGCCGAAGATTGTAGGTCTTCAAGTCACAGATTTGCCTCCTTTCACTTACAGCCAGAGAAAACGAAATTAATGCAGTGGTTTTGCTATACTGATAGGGACATTTTTGTTTCTGATCACTGGCGTAGATCACTAACCATTTCGGATCTCCTCCTTTTTTTCCCCCTTGAGTTTATCATGCACTTTATCAGATGTTATAGACTCAATGGGGTTGCTCAAATGGGACGGTTATTTTCTTAACCTGCTATCTGACATGGCAATCTCTGCAAGGCTGCGCATAAATCATCTTCCTCGAAAAGCCACCTATGGTCTACAGCACGATTCTTCTTTGCAGTGTGGTAACATGGCGAGGGAAGGCCTGAGGGTTCTTGTTGTAGCCAAGAAGTCTCTGACTGAGGAGCAGTATCAAGACTTTGAGGTAAGTTTGTTTGTTTTGTTTCTCCTTTATTTTTAAACAAATAATTACTGAAGTGATTCTCTCAGACCTGTCTTGATAATATGGTCTCTCACCTTCCTTCTCCTTATGGCAGGCTTCTTGAACATCTTAGGTTCATTTAATCAAAGCATTGTTTTGAGTGATATGTAAGAAACTGGATCCTATCCAGGACCCTGCAGAACGGTTTGGGAATCTTGCCTTAATAGTCGTCCGTGGTTATAAACTCATGAATTATAAATTCACCATTTCTTAGTCAATTTGTGTTTAGAGGGGGAGATGAATTGGCTTTTAATTTTTTTTTGTTTGCCTCTATGGAAAGTGCAACCCCTCTGAATATAACCCAGTGAGGCTTCATGGACTTTGTGCATGGGGTTGGCTATGTGGGACCCCAAGCACAGCATGAATTTATTTACCCCATATAGGCAGAATTCAGAGGCAAAATGCTTGGTTGAATGCAGAAATGTCATAGTCAACGTGTTTCATGCCCTTGCTTCTAGGAAAAGTGCTAGTTGTGAAAACCACTGGTAGACCTGTCACTACAGGTCTATTGAGTGGTCATTTCCAGGCTTTCTGCAGGTGTTACCTCAGTAACTGTTGTTCACTTGTGTGTGCAGGGACACGGTGTGCATTGACTGTCCAGGTGGCTCAGGATAGGGACAAAGTACCCAAACTTGGTCAAATATTTTAGTCTTGTTCTGTAACACACAGCTAGTGCTCCCGGGGCATTGCAGGTGCCACGCTTGAAGATGGGGAGACTTGGGTGGTGCTGATGGTTAACCCTGTGCTCCACAGCAATAGAGAGAGGCTGCCTGAGCAGCCGTGACTGTGAGGATGTCTCTGCCCTGTCCTCAGGCTCGYTACGTGCAGGCCAAGCTGAGCGTGCACGACCGCTCGCTGAAGGTGGCCACGGTGATTGAGAGCCTGGAGATGGAGATGGAGCTGCTGTGCCTCACCGGCGTGGAGGATCAGCTGCAGACGGACGTCCGACCTACCCTGGAGACGCTAAGAAACGCTGGCATTAAGGTCTGATTCTGCATGAGCTTTTTGTTCAGGTCTTTGCATAATATGAGACAGAGTTAGATCTGTCCTGTCCCCTGAGCRCAGGTTCCCATGCGAGGCTGAAGCACCAGCTGGGCCTGCCTGTGAGTGCGTTGGAGTAGCCGCCAGAGGGGGCCTGAGCCAAAAGAATGAGGAGTGGGAAGGCTTTTGTGCGGCCTTCCAACCTTSTACCACTGAGTCTTGAACGCCTATAGACCAGGCTGTGGGTACTGGCAAAGAACTAGGCATATTTCCCACTTTTTATTCCCGTTAAAAATTTGCCAGTCGGATCATGGATTTGCAAAAGGAAAATAAGGCACTAGGTGCTCAGAGTTGGGCAAGAAAAGGAGATAAAACACTTCTGGCTGGATTCGCCGTTTGGGATATGAAAGYGAGCAAAATCCCGAGCTGCACTACGGATGCAAAAGCAGGGCTGTTGTCTGGGGTTGGGATAGGAGGCAGAATCCAAAGCTTTGCATGTGCTTCCAGAGCACTTTCTGTTCGGGAGCCATCCCTGTGAGTAACAGGAACTTGAGCAAGGAAGTGGGGAAACAGCCGGGTCGTTGGCAGCTCCGGCGCTCCCCCGCGGCACCGTCCCAGCCTYGCGCTCCGAGGCGGGTTCGTTCTTCCCGTCACCTCGGCCGGAGGCGCTGAGCGCGGCCATCCCGGCCATCACTGCGCCTCCAGCAGGGAACTGCCTGCGGGAGGGAACTCCACGCCGATAGCAGCCCTGCAGTTTGTTACAGGAACCATCTTGTTGCGATCAAGTCTTGCAGCCTCAAATCATAAAACAAATAGCTGTCGTCTTGTGTTTGCTTGTCTGGGTTTTTGTTGTTTCCTTTGTTTTTCTTTAAGTTTGCTTAGATATTGTTGGATGTTGTCTTCAAAGAATAAATACAGCAGTGGAAAAATAAAATAAACTCTGATATATTCATACTACTGCGGGAATTCCCTGCCAGATTGGAGGAGTGTTGCTGCTGACATGGCTCTCTAATGCTCCCCACCCGAAGCACAGAATAAAGGGAGCAGTGTATGTGAAAACAGGCAGGTCTGTTCCAGACGCACACATCAGCAGTGAGCTAAGCCCRGTTGCATCATCCACGTTTCAAGCAGGGCCATGAGGGATCTCTGCAGCACGGTCTGCTCTTTTCAGCCTGCAAGAAATAGCTGGGATGGGACACATTAACACACGCGTACACATTCCTCAGCTTGCATTTTGTGGAGTTTGTCAGCAGCATCTTGAAATGTTGCAGGTGGAAAAATGTTGCACCTGGTTGGTGTTTTCCTTTGCGTTTCAGTTTCTAATCTCCTTTGCCTCCAAAAGATCTGCCTTCTCTCATACACGAGAATTAGTTGTCCATTTTAAAAATAGAGCTTGCTTCCCGTTATGTGCCTGAACTCGCAGATTATACTTCCAGATGTCCTGAAGATGTGGTTGATAAGTGTTGCATTTCGTATTTTGAACACTTGCRTTTGTTTTCAGGTGTGGATGCTGACAGGGGATAAGTTGGAGACAGCCACGTGTACAGCAAAGAATGCACATTTGGTGACAAGAACACAGGACATCCATATATTCCGACTAGTGAGTAAAGCACACGTGCCTCTCTCTCAGGATTTGCCCCAAACACAGAGTTTGGGGATGGGAGGGGTGCGCAGAAGTAGAGCAGGATTCTATATGTTCTTTTGAGCCAAATTTCAGTTTTTATCTGGCCATAGCTGCCTAGCAAAATGTGCTGCCCGCTCACGCCACTCACTGCCTTTGAGACTGTTTTGTTTGCTTTTGTCACCTCGACCCAATCCGTGTGCGGTTGCCGTGGCTTTTTCCAGGTGACTAACCGTGGAGAAGCCCATCTGGAGCTGAACGCCTTCCGCCGGAAGCACGACTGCGCCCTCGTTATTTCTGGCGACTCGCTAGAGGTAAACCCCAAACCCCTCGGACAAAACGCTGCGGCCAGATCGGGCTCTTTGAAGGAATATTTGTAGCACGAATAGTCGGTGACGCTTCTGTTCCCTGTGAACTAGGTGTGTCTGAAGTACTACGAGTACGAGTTCATGGAGCTGGCTTGCCAGTGCCCCGCCGTGGTGTGCTGCAGGTGCGCCCCGACGCAGAAGGCCCAGATCGTGCGCCTGCTCCAGGAGAGAACCGGCAAACTCACCTGCGCCGTAGGTAAGAGCCGCGCTCGGCAGGACCGGCCTCCGCCAGCATCTCCTCGGGCTYGTCCCTGCTTGTGTACTGCGTAAAGAACCTTGGGTTTAATGTGTGTGTGGGCATGATAGCTGTGCCTGATGCAGAAAGATTAAAGAAACAGTAAACTGTTTGGTTTCTTTTTTCTTCTAAGGCCTGATTGCTGYCAGCTTAAGCTCGCAAGCAATCAAAGTTTGAGGCTGGAAAGAAGAGTGTGGTTGCTTGTTTTTGTTTGTTTGTTTGTTTGTTTTACTGCACAATAAGAGATTTATTATGCTTATTTTGGAACCCAGAGGTGGCCTCACTAGTTAAGGTTGAGTGACCCTGTGTGTCGTCTTGATTTTTTTTTTTTTGGTCTGTGAGTGAAGGGTCCTGGGGCATTTGTAACACCTGGAAATGCTGAGTTRGGGAACAGGGTTTTTTAGTTGTTGTTTGTTTTGTTTTGTTTTGTAGAGTGGTTGATGAGATGAGGTTTTGCTCATGGAAACTTTGCTTTGCAAATATATTGCCCCAAATATTTAAGCTTGTCATCAGAGTTTAAACTTGACTAGTGAAGGTGCCATTGCTAATACGTGAGGTTTATTTCAGCGCTGCAGATAAAATGGACCCCTACAAACCAGTCATTTGTTAATGGGTTTAATGCCTCTTCTAGCATTACGGTCTGATGCAGAGACCTTCAGTGGGACAGCGAGTTGCCTGTGGTGTTTAACTGCCAGTGTCCTTTACCTGCAGGGGACGGAGGGAACGACGTGAGCATGATCCAGGAGGCCGACTGYGGGGTTGGCGTCGAAGGAAAGGTAACCGAGCACGAGCTGATCCCACGCCTTGCGTGGCACTTCAAAGCCAGTTTGCTAGCTGCACTTAAACGCGTCCTCAGRAATTCATGCAAGAACAAGGAGTTACCAGACCACGAGCCTTAACCTTAAAAATTGACGTGGCTGTAAACTAGGTGACTGTTTAGTTGGACTCAAGGTCATTATTTAGTCTTGGAAGATTCCCTGATTTGGGGCCTTTTTTCATGATGTGCCAAATGATGGAACTGTAACTATTCTGATAACATACTTAGTASAGGTACAATTTAAGAACTGTTTTTAGTGGTGTTGAAAGCAAACCCTGAGTTAGCCCTTGGGTTCGTGCATGGAGCTCCTTGGAACACAAGGACRGGGTTTGGAGGCCGTGCAGGGAGCCAAAGCACTGAAAGTGAGTGAACTTTGGAGCCTGAAAATTTGTGGCTAAACTGGACTTGATATGAAATGAGTATCGTGTTAACGTGCGTGTTGTGAATCATARTGCAGAGGGTTGGTTGTTTGGAGTCTGAGGCCAGGGATCAAATGGGAATTCTTTCCATAGTTTTGCTCTTTGCTGAAGAGCCTTGGTGACAGGCARAAGTACTGAGGTAATTCTGTCCTCCACCTAATGCAGTTTAAATTTTCTTGGAAATTCTGTCCATGGTAGCTAAATAATAGCATGGTATTTCTTTGTTTTCTGTACTGAAATGATCTCATTGTGCTTTTACTGACTCTTGTACACAGGAGGGAAAACAGGCTTCACTTGCAGCAGATTTCTCTATTACTCAGTTCAAACACCTGGGCCGCTTACTAATGGTGCATGGAAGGAACAGTTACAAAAGGTCAGCGGCGCTCAGCCAGTTTGTGATCCACMGGAGCTTGTGCATCAGTACGATGCAGGTAAATGGGATGTTTCATGTGGGCTTTTCCAATGGCGAGGTGAAAAAGAGCATTAAAACGGCACAGGTTCTGCATTTCAGATCAGATGTAACTTTCTCCTCCTTGAAATGTCCACGAGTTGAAACTCGAGACTGTTACTTTGATCTGAAAACATGCAAGAAGGTTCTTGGTTCAGGACCAACACCAGCAACTTAAACTGGACAAGCAGAATTTTGGCTTAGAAAGCACTGCTATAGTGTAGCATGTTTATTGCTGCTGTTCAGTGGTGTTATGAAATACCTAATTGTGTAGTAGGGCAGTGCTGGTGAAGAAGCAGYGCTCTTACTTACAGGTATGTTTCAGGTTGGGTCCTCGGGCAGTGAGATCAGTTTAGCAACTGTCTGAAGAGGAGCTGGCTCGGGCCCCGGTGAGGTTGCCGAAGCCTCTGTCCGGCATGGGGAGGAGTGTTCCCGGGAGCCGGGCCGGGAAGGTGSCTGAAGCACATACTGCCTTTCCCCATGCTCCTACGGCGACGTGGAAGCAGTCTGTTCCTCTCCGTTTCAAAGGGAACCTGAGAAACAGATGTAGCATTTACCAAGTTTCAAGCCCTGCTGGTGTGCAGAGCCCCAGTGTAACACAAATGCAATTGCCAGTTGGCAGGGAGAGTTTAAGGACATTTTAAGAGGTTTGAGCCAAATTCCATTCTTAGCTGTGTTCACTTCAGTGAAAGATGCACTTAAGGACAGAGGTTGCTCTTTGGGAGCTGTTTCTACACCATAGTGTGCTAATAAATACATTCTTTCAAAACTCAAAGACTTCTCAGTAAAATATTTTTGAGAAGTCTGGTTATTCCCTCTCCTCTTTTTAGTATAACTGTGTTGGAGAAGGATGAGTAGAGACAAAAGGTTCAAACTCAGGAGACAGTCTAGGCTGTTCTGAGACACACACATCTAAAAATTAAATAAAAAAATGTAATTTCTGTTTCTGTCCAGAATTTAATCTTTAATGCTGYGGAGTCTGTGTTAGTGGGTGCTCATTATTTTTACATTCTGAAAGCATTATCTGAGGGTGAGGTGCAAGTAAATATGCACATGACCTCCACAACATCTGCATGGCTTTGATCAAGAGAGTGGGCTTTGGAGGAAACTCTTTATGTTCTTTTTCGTGGAATTAAAATTTTCCATGTTGTTTCTCCAGTGTTTGCTATTAAATATCGCTTTCATCCATGGTTTGCGTAGGAATTAGAAGAGATGATGTTACATTCTTCTGTCTTCATTCCAGGGATTTGGAGATCCCACTGCAAGTACTTTCCAGTTTGAACAGAATATATTTTTCAGCTGTAATTTGTACTGCAGTACCTCATGCCTGAAAAGCTTTTTTCCTTTTTTTTTTTTTTTTCTTTTCTAGGCTGTTTTCTCATCAGTATTTTACTTTGCTTCAGTTCCTCTCTACCAGGGCTTTCTCATCATTGGGTAAGAGCTCACTTCTTTTATTAATAGTGTGGAAAACCTGTGCATAATGAATAGATTTTGGCTGCTTGTCATGCAGGGCATGCCTGGCTCTGCTCCAAGTGTTTCACACGCTGCCTGGTAGGGCAGGTGTGATCTYTGTCCCTGCTTGGCTCAGAGCAGCAGGATGAAGGCACTGAGGCAGTGCAAGCCCTTCTAGCAGCCTTCCCAAAGGGAATTGTTCTGATTCGGAAGAGCAGATAGTAACAGTAAGCTGCTCTTCCAGGAAGAGGTCCGGGTGAGGGTATCCCACAGCCTCTTGCTCCCAGCTGTGCTCATCCCAAACACCCTCACCTGGACTTGCCAACRGGAGCAAGGACTGCAGTGTAAAGTGCACCAGCGTTTCACTTGCAATCACATGGTTTTATATGCTATCAAGCACATAATTAATTTTAAAAAGAAAAGGCACGACAAATTCATGCCTGCTCCCTTCTGGCTGAAACAGCTCCCCAAACCTGAACTGTGGAGCAGCATTTGGGGTGAGGTGGGTCTGTTCCAGACTATACCTGAATCAGTAATCCACCTCTGAGTGTTTCTAATCAAAAGGTGTTCACAAAACAAATATTTTGGGTTTTTCCCAACATGCAAAGCTCTAGTACAATTTGCATTTGCAARTTCTTAAAAATGTGCATCCTTTAAGATTGAGTACTGTGTTTCAGTTCTGTAGGTGAGTGTTTCTGTTTGTTCATCTAATTCTTGGATCATTTTGCTTTTTTCAACTCCTTCCCAGATACTCTACAATTTACACGATGTTTCCAGTGTTTTCTCTAGTCTTGGACAAAGATGTTAAGTCTGAAGTTGCAATGTTGTACCCAGAGCTCTACAAAGATCTTCTTAAGGTTTGGAAGATKCTTGCTTTTCTGTTTTGGTTTAAGATGCTTGCCTTGATTTGGAGCTTTCTCCAGAAAAGTTGAATATATTATCTGCAGATATGAAATTTTATCATTCATTTTTTTAACCAAAATTCTTTTAAAGGCAAACATGAGTTAACAGATACAACTTGATTTTCTTACAGCTTGTTGCTGAATGATGCATGAAATAYAATTTATTAGAAACGGCTGGGAAATAGAAGTTTTGTTCAGTGGGTTTTTCTAAGTATTTAATATTGCCARTTTGTTCCAAAATAAAGGGGGAGGAGARATTCAGGCATTTGGCACTATCCTAAAGCCAGAAAAGAAACATGGGAACTCCTCAAACCCCRCCTCGATGCCACCCTGTGCMWYGTGCTCTAGGTATCCATGCTGGAGCAGGGCGATTGGACTAGATCTCTAGAGCTCCCTTCCAAACTCAAACGTTCTCCAGTTSKGTGAAGGRGTCTCCTCATTTGATGAGGAGAAAGGTTGACACCTGAATTCTGGAAYGAGCTTTTGATTTGTGGATGATCTAAATGGATCTAAAGACCTTTCTATGTGCCCTTTTCATTGGATTAGCGTGATAGAGTTTTTCTTTAAACAAGGAAAATATGTTTAATATTTACCATAGAAATATCAGGAAGGTAAACTCTGTCTTTGGTGCATTTTGGTTTTCTRGTTTCAGTGCTGTTTGCTTCCTACCCCCACTCCCTCTGGAAAAATTTTTGAGTAACTGGGGTATGTGTACTGGGAACATCCTTCTTAATTGAAGGAAAGGGTGGACTGAGTCTTCAACAGATCCTTCCCTCAAGGATTTCTGTTAAACAGATACTTTCAGAACCAAAGCCTATTTTTCCAACAGCCTGAATAAGTCTCCATCTGGTTTCACTTGCATGTTGTCTCTGATGTCATAAACCACTAATTCTCCAACCATCCTTAGGCCTGGTTGAAACATAGGGAATTTTTTTTTTGTACTGGTATGGCTCTGTTGGCTGGAGATGCTCTTTTTTAAAACCTGTCTGCCTCCAATATGATGTGATTTGTGTGCCTGTGTATAGAAATATAATATTAATGTGTACATATATATGTGCGTACACATATGCATGCACATAATTCACAGCACAATGATGAGGCTCATGAGACATCTTTATATTGAATTAATTGCGTGTGCAGTAAGGAAGAGGCTGTACTGTACTGCACAAGCAGTGAGCATCTGAAGTCCCAGGCCGCCTTCGTGCAGCACGAAAAAGGGGAATAAAGAGACAGTGCCTCGGGGCTGGTTGTCTGCTTTTATGGTTTTTTTTTTTTTTTTCTTTTTTCAAGTAACCTCCAAACTCTCTTTTATTAATTGCCGGATTGGTCTGTAAGTGAATGTTCATAAAAAAGTCCAACTGAGCTTTCTTTTTCCTTTCCCCAGGGGCGACCGCTGTCATACAAAACATTTTTGATATGGGTCTTGATTAGCATCTATCAAGGTAAGAAATTAACTTCTGTTTGTGCCTTCATCAGTATTGTCAGATATGGACCACCCTGTGCCTCATACTCTGGGAGACCCTGCGTGTGCAGGGGGGTTGGACTAGATGATCTCTAGAGGTCCCTTCCAACCTTAAGCATTCTATGATTCTATGGATTCTCTAGTTTCTGTAGGAAGTTAACAACGTCAGCTAAGTTAGCTGTGCAGCCAACACTGTCATAGGCAGCAACATAGAAATTAAGAGTTCTGGGTCTCTTTGTTTTGGGACCATCCTTTGAATTTTGGACAAGCTCTTTTCAGTGCATCCCTTGTTCCATCTGTAAAGTGGAGCTTGTGGCTCTTCCTTTCTTTGGAAAAATCTTTTCAAATCCGTGAATGATGCAGGTTGCTAATGCTGCAAAATACAGAATCTGTGGATTTGCATTCCCTTGTGTGTGTTGCCTAAATCTTCACTATTAGGTGGTACAATTATTCAGGTTACTTCATCACCTTCTCTAGCGAAGTACTGGAATAGAGCTCAAAATCTTGATCGTGTCCCTTACACACAGGCTGTTGGAACAGTTGATCAAATTTTTTAATTATAATGCTTTCATTTTCCAAAAATGGAGATAATAATTATAGTATATGTCTAAGAAGGCCTTTTCTTTCTGTTTGCTTGTTTTTTAATTAAGTAATCTCAGGCACAAATACTTTCTRTTACTGATAATCAGGGAATCATGGAAAATGGGCACATGATGTGGAACTATAAAGTTAAAATGGCAATATGATGTTGTGACCAATTTTATTGTTTTCCAAAACTCCTTTATCAACAAGAGTTGGAGAAAATGTGCCAGAATAAGCAGCTAATGCTTATTGATTTAAATGATATTACCATCCTTAAGAAGAGCAAAGCCAAGAATATAAAACTTCTAGCATTATTGTCTGATATCCAGCGTAGTAGAACGCCATGACAGGGGTAGTGGTCTCCTGTTGCTATATAAACATGATGGCAAAACCAAGGCATTTATAGAAAATTCACGAGCGGTGGAAATCTGAAGCCAGAGGGTGATGTGTGGAGGGAAAGATTTCTTTTTGAGCTAAGACCACTATCTGGTTACAGYACTTGGTTAAAGTGACTTCACTTCTGATGTACTAAATAACTAGAAAACAGCAGGCCAAACAATTGGACTAGTTGCTAGCAGAGAAGAGCCTAACCAAAAACTTGAGCAGCTCTAAAGATTGGAAAGTTCACAGCTGGATTTGAACCTTGTGGCTCCGCTCTAGTCACTTGCAGGTTTTCCCTTCCGAAGCTAGCCTCATGTGATGGCTGTTGGTGCAGATTACTCATGCTGCTAACATGACTTATTTGTGCAGGTGGCTGTCCCGGCCCTTGCGAGCCTTCGCTGGCTAGCCGGAATAGGAGCGTGAAACAGTGCATCGTAAATAGTGCTTTAATGTGTGCTTCTTGTAGGGGAAAATGTACAGGGGAGGGAATTTGGCTAAAGTASTGCAAAAAGAAGCTAGCTTGTTTTCACTGAGCTTTTCAGCACCTTGCTTCCATCTGGACACTGAGGTAGCGTGGTATATTTTGGAAGTATTTGAYATCTTTTAGCCTCTAAGTAGTGACCAACCACTTTGCTAGGAGGATTAAGTTTCATGATCTTAGAAGTCTCCAATTGCCAAAGTTGTGCACATTAATTTCCTACCTCCATGTGTCTATAAATACAATAGTGTTGTAAATGTCTGGGCACCTCTGCAGTAACTTTTCCCTGTCTTCTCATCAATTCTGTCTCCTAAATAGCAACTGATTCACTGTAATTAAATCAAACAGGTTTCATAAAAAGCAGTCTCGGGATACGAGGGTGTGTGAGCCTTCCTGGGATTAGCAGTGGGTTTTGGGGCTTAGACTGATAAAATGCTCTGCTCCCGGGCAGGTAGCATCATCATGTACGGAGCGCTGCTCCTCTTCGAGTCGGAGTTTGTCCACATCGTCGCCATTTCCTTCACGTCCCTGATCCTCACCGAGCTGCTGATGGTGGCGCTGACGATCCAGACGTGGCACTGGCTCATGATAGTGGCTGAGCTGCTCAGTCTCTCCTGCTACATAGCCTCGCTGGTCTTCTTGCATGAGTTTATTGGTAAGGTTAAATGTGTCGTCTTCACTCCAATCACCTGAGCGACCTGAACAGAAACAGCACTGTGAGGGCATGAATTGAGCCTAAAGGCTGCTGAAGAAGTCAGCACAGTTRTAATTACAGTGGTTCTGAAGGGAATAAAGTCTCTTTGATTTGGAGGCACTTAAGAGATTGTTCCTGCTCACAGCCAAGCGCTAGAGGAGGTGAAGGTGGTYGGTAAATTATGCGTTGCTCAGGGAATCTCACCCTTACTTTCAGAGCTCTACCACATATAAACTATCATTACAGTAATGGGCTTTGTTTCCCTGTGGGAACTGAACTTGAGGCTAAAAATACGAGCCCATGTTGTTG
Organism: Eudromia elegans; assembly: GCA_003342815.1. Taxonomy (NCBI): domain Eukaryota; kingdom Metazoa; phylum Chordata; class Aves; order Tinamiformes; family Tinamidae; genus Eudromia; species Eudromia elegans. The sequence continues at coordinate 1,522,340 of PTEX01000028.1, read as the reverse complement.
GCTTGAAAGGTTTCATCTTTTAGCTGGGTGAAGTGGCTGCCATGTAAAACTTCCTAATTCCCTTTGCCTCAAGGGGGYCCTTCTCTTACCGTGTTTGTTTTCCCTCCGTACTCGCCTTCCATCTGCATGGAACAGTCACTACTACTCTCATGTCCCTTGCAAAAGGAAATAGGATGAGGATTTCCAGGTTCTCCTCATAGCTGGCAAATTCCAGCTCGCTGYTATTAGTTATTTGGTCGGGAACCACAAGATGTCACTGCTAGTTCCATAAAGCCCTGCGAGCTCTGAGGGCAGTGAGGATAACTTCAAATGTGATGCATCTGAATCTCTTGCATATGGATATCCTGGCTCCATTTTGAACGATCYTTCAGCTATTCTTGCATTGCTTCCAAGGTACCATAACTGAATGATTTGCTGGAATACCAGCAAACAGAAGACAGGGACTCCCAGAGCCAGCATACAAGCAATGCATTTAAAGAAAGCTCACCAGGGCCAGAAGATGGATAGCTCTGTTTCACAAGGGCCTTAGGCCCGGGTACTTGCCTGTGATGAATTATAGGCCTTGCTGGAATCTCGTGAGGACTGTGTATGTAGAAAGCTTGTGTCTTTGGAGAAGAAGGGAGGGAGAGCAAGGAAGCAAACTGTAGGGGTTTTGAGCTTTTGTGCCTCTGGAGAGCTGAGGCTGCTAGTGTTAGTTAGATTATATTTCTTCAGYCTTCTCCCAAAAGAACTTCCCCTCTTCATTGATTTCGTGCCTTTTTCCCCCCTCTTTTTGTCKCCTTTTCTTGAACAGATGTTTACTTCATTGCGACTCTGTCGTTCCTGTGGAAGGTCACGGTCATCACCCTGGTGAGCTGCCTGCCCCTCTACGTCCTGAAGTACCTGCGGCGAAGGTTTTCTCCCCCGAGCTACTCAAAGCTCACGTCGTAGGGCCGCTCTCCTTGCCCACCAGAGACACATCCTGCACATGGCTGAGAGACGAAAATCATGTAGTTGTAACTMTGCTGAACGCGTCTGGTATTTGCGTAAGGAGCTCATGGTAATCTCTGTTATATGCTGCTTTATTGAAACAGACTTAACAACTGCCATGAACAGAGTCTTAACGATAAATGGGAGGTTTTTTTGAGAGTGAAGACTCTCGTTAGTTCATCCAATTTTTGTCACTTTTGTTCAACTTAATTGAGGTAAAATGCATGCAACTGCAATGATGATTGGTTTCTCATGTGTGATGCAGAGTATCTGAAAGCTGCTAACTGACCTTGAAATTTATATGTGATGAAAATTTTGAGTTACTTTTTAGGTATCTGTGATGTTCCTTACATGGTGTTGTGTTTTATATTGTTTATCTTTTTGATCCAAGTAGGTACGTTCCTTTTCTGTCTTGGGAAGTCTTTACTGTAGGTGATGCACTGTATTGCTGACAGCCAATTCCTCATTTGTGCCATGCCATTCCCACGCCAACAGATCTACACACATTTGAGAATCTAAGCCCGTTCAAGAATTTCCTTCAGTTGAATTGTGGTCAGTCTTAGTTTTTTGGTGGTATCCAGCCATTGATAAACAGAGAGAAATGTAACCCAAAGTGAAGACAAATCCATTTTGTTTAGTTTTGGTGCTTCCTGTTGAAAGGAGCCGGTGACATAACAGCTTTACTCTCTGTTTATTTGTATAGGAGAAAATTATCTAAATTATAAAGCCCTGTTGGAAAGAGATTTGCAGCTGATGAGCCGTAGAGCGTGTTGACAACGTGCGAAGTGTCCCGTATGGCTCCGCAGACAATGCGGCAGACGTGTCTCGAGTCCTTGGAGACTGAAAGGAAAGGTCAGGGAGCTGCTGCTCTGCACAGCTACACAAAATCTGTTTCCTGTTAGGATGGAACAGTGAAGATGAGCTGCAAAAGAGCCGAGGCCCTCCTAGGTGGGTGATGTTTGTGACACGATCTCTGCAGAGAGKCAGTTTTTGAGAACTTGCTCTAAAAATCAAACTTGGGTCAGAGATGCAGGCATGGAGGCTGTACCATGAGTACGAGCCCAGTGTGCAGAAAAATCACGTCAGGGAACCTGTGCTGGTGTGAGGAGCAGGAGCTCCTGTGGCTTCCCTGGGCCTTCTCAGTGGAGCGTCAGCTTCCATGGCCATTGCTGCAGGTATCCCCCTGTCACAAGCCACAAAACACCATGGAAAAAGCTCTGCTGTGAAAATWGGGATGGGAAATGAGACAGTTGTTTTAAAAGGAGAGCTGGAGCCTCTGTTTGACCCATYGKGGTGCATCTTGAATTTTCAGATCTRAAACGCTCTGCTTTTTGTGGCTGGTATGTGTCAAGGACTTTGAGGAARGCTTCTTTGCACAACATGGCCTGCCTCCCATGTTCTAAATTGCTAAATTTATTTGAGTAAATATCAAAAATGAGGTGAAGCATCTTCCAAAAGATCTGGAGAAGAATTAAGACTATAGATATCCTGCTGGATATTTCTTCTTTATGATTATTTATTCGTGAGAAATGCACTGAACTGAGAAGATTGCAAAATAGGCAGCTTCACCCATCCTCATGGGGCTCTCACTTTTCAGTGGTCCTCCTGCAAGTCCAAAGAAAAGGCAGAAAGCACACACAGTTCCTTCCTACTGTGTTTATTTGTGTCCTTTTACTTCTCTTCCCTTAGCTTTCCTGCTTCTTCAGGGAAGAGAGTCAATCAAATCCATACAAGTGATGGGTTCTGTTATGTCACCTTTGGGAGGGGAATTTGTGCTTTAGATGACAGTGTGGACTGAGAGCTGTTATAGTCCAAAAAGGCTAGTTTCAGTGGTGTCCTCTTTCTGTGCTTAATTTAGAAAGTTATGTGTCAAAATCCTTGAGGAATAAGAACAGCAAACTCTTAGATCTCAAACAAGGGCTTTTCTTTTGTGCTCTCTTCTGATGAGGCTCTTTTGTGGGGTCCTAATTTTTAGCAACCATCTTCATAACCAACCTAGTGGCTTGGGACACTTGGCTAATTCGCAGTATGCATCTTTTCAGTAATGGTTTTAATACTTGTCCTTCTCTTCTAAACTTTGCCAAAAGTTTCGAAGACCAAAATCCACCCTTCTTTCTAGTAGGTACAAATTTGGAAATGTCCTGAAAGTCCCATATTTTTAAATGGCTTATCTGGCAGAGGAAAAACAGGGCCTGAGGAGCCCTATAATGGGAGACCAGGGTGCTAGAAAGATTCTTGATGTCATCTTTGTCGTGACTTGCTGCATTTCCTCAATAGCGTCAGCCTTGCAGATGCTCTGGWTTCCCCAATCAATATTTGATTTAAGTAGACTAAAATATAACAGTCAAGATTTTTATTTATTTATGTATTTATTTATTTTGGCACTTTCTTGTGACAGACAAGTCAAGTCTTTCTTGTCCTTTGGAAAAATATATACATCTTTGTAATCGCCCTGTCCCTATCTATTGTGTATTAGTAGTTAAATGTCCCATGAGAATAACAGTGCCATGCTACTGTATGTAAATATTTGGGAAGTATATATGGTAGAATTCACTGTTTCCTGAAGTCAATACAGTTTACACTGAGTGGACCATATTTGCAAAATACTAGCTTTTACCAAGAAAGGGAGTGAATTGTGATTTCAGTAATATTTATTGAATCATAACCTTATTAAGGAACTCATATTTAGTGGCATTGCTAGTAATCTGTAGCTGTGTTTTGGGGTAGGGCTTATGTTTCTTTGCAGCTAGTTTTTTGCACAAGGTTGTAAATCCAGGAGGCAGTTTCTCTCTAGGTACACATTGTGGGTTGTTTTTTTTTTTAAAGCAATCAAAATTAAAACTACTATYTAACAACCAGAAAGAGAGAGAAATGATTGTGGTTTTCATGCTTAGCGCTGTCTGTAAACTATTTCCCTTGAATTATTTTTTAAATGTTTTTAAAAGCAAAGTTTAATGCATATGTTCATATACACCTTTGAATAAATGTATTCTTTGCTGGAAATTAATTCCTTTTTCCTCTAGTGTGCTCATAACTCATGCAGGGTGGAGCAGATTTTCTGTGTAGTGTCTTGTTTGTTCATATAATTTATTTTGTGTTCCTGCTCCTTTTGTTTCAATACTTGGTGTACTGTAGCAGCTCATATACCTTGTGTGCTTTGCAACTGCTGTGGATGATGCTGTGGGATGACCGTGAATGTCACCCGTGGGCTCTGGCTCCCGTGGCTGCTTTAGGAAGGTGTCCAGTTGGTGCTTTTCTCCTGTGCGTGGTTAACACATAGGTTTTGGGGCCACCCCTGTCTTGTGTTTCATCATTGCAGTAATTCAAGGTTTGCTGTCACCCTCCTCATTTTTTTCTTTAACTCTTGTGTGTTGCCTCCCTTCTGTTGCTCACACCTGGAAGTGCCCCCAAGCTTGTCCTGTTCATGGTGGCTTTGCAGTGTGACATGCTTTGTTCAAGAGCATCAGCCCAAATCTGCACGGTATCCTATAACCATTGGGTTGGTGAGTCACGAATGAGCTCCTTGATGTCCTCTCAGCATTGGGAAATATGTGCTGAGAGCTGCAGCTGGACCACACTGGGCAGCACCAAGTCCCTTGCTTCACTGCAGTCTGCTGAGCTATTGCAATTAATGCCATGACAAGCTCTTACCCCCTGCAAATCCTGAGGGAAACCTTGGTGTAGGTGGGCAAGAGTTGCTGAGGACCCCAGTCTGTTAAATGTGTGCATCTCTAAAGCTTGTGTTTTGCTTTCCTTTCCTAAAAAGAGCTTCTCCACCATCAAATCCTTACTTTGCACATGCAGTGCTCTGAGCAGATGCACGAGCTACGAGGTGCATGCACTTCATCATCATGAGTCCTGTGCACAGCAGCTGCCTCGGTGGCCATTGACTCCTCTCCACCGCTGCAGGGCTAAGAGCCAACCCCTTTCCCACTGGAGGAGGGACAAATCACAGGGAGAGGTGGATGGGCTATTTTCTTTACGTATTTATTTAACTATATGCATAATTAAGTCTTTGATTTGCATGAAATCCTGGGTTCTACAGCTTTGCCAATGTGGTCCATGATTACTGCCTACTACAACTTGTGTACTTATATGCCTTTCAAAATATTTTTAATTGTTAAGATTGTTTTACAATGTTAATTTAATTTTTAATTGGGGAAATGGATTCTGGTGTCAAAATTATATTTACTGTGATGCCGATGTTTTGTACCTGTCGTCTAGTTAAACAACATGTAAATATTCTTGATTCAAGAGAAATATGAATGCCAATTATTTATTGTTCTGTGGAGTTCTATGTTACAGACATGTAAGAATTTAAAAGGGAATGTTGTAAAACAAGGTGGAAAAATAAATTTTATGCAACTTCTTTATTTCCTTCATATATATCACGTGTGAGGCACCTGGGTTAATCCTGGTGTGGTCAGTTCAAGACATGCTTTGGCAGGGTGGAAATCTGCAGGTTAATTTGTGTTGCGGCCCTTTGCTTGGCTGAATAGGAAATACACARCTGAGCAGTGATTTCTGCTGGGAGAGAAAGGCAATTAGGAGTTATACGTGTATAAAGCAGAGTCTGGCAGTGGCRGTTTTGCTGTCCTGTCTCATTACAAGCCCCTTGCTAGGTTGCCTTTGGGTCTGCTCGTGTTTTTCTTGCAGTTSAGCGATGTGGAGAGCGCCGGGGGAGAGCAACGTGTGGCCATGGGAAGGCTCTCATCCTGCCTGGCTCCTTCCGTGCCTTTTCCTTTGTGCTCGTGCACTCCCGGACAAGTTGCTAGAGACGAATGCAGACCCAGGACCTTGTCAATGTGACCGCTAGGTGGAACTTCAGCCCTGGGATTGACGGTTGCCTTTCTGCATTTTCTACAACCAGTTAGTCCCAGAGTACCCAACTGTCCCAAGGCTTTTTCTTTTTTTTTTTTTTTTTCCCTCCTTCCTAATTCACTTCAATTTGAAATTTCAGTTTCAGGATCCTGGGCTCGTGGAAGGTACTGGWTAGATTATCCTTGCMCTGTTTTTTAAATGGTGTAACCCCACTTGTGGAGAGCAGAGCTGTTAATGCCAAAACCCACTGGTGTGAGTTAGAAGAATCAGACCTTTCACTTGAAATGTATACGTGCTTCTTTTAGAAAAAACAATGATGCAATATCATTAGGAACAGCTATTTTTAGGATATTCTSTTCGTTGGATTTGAGCAGTGCAAGTTGCTCTACCATAGTCACAGCAGCRATGGATCTGATGGATCTGGCTGACACACAGTTTCATGACAGAGGCAATGGGAAGAGGAAGGAATTTGAAACTCAGTAGTTTCCAAAGAGAGAAGTTCAATAACATTGATGAGGAGAATAATACAATAGTTTTCTACCAAAACATAATAGTTATAAACATTCTCAATAAAAAAGACAGAATCAGATAAAGTAATTCTATAATTTGGGAGATAATATTTAGCTAAAACAGTGATTAAAAACTATATTATAAACTCAACTAAAATCATAAAATTTTCTTTTAGATTTGTATGATGATTCAGATGATTATARTGTTTTAGATCAAGATGCAGAAGCCAGCATATTAACCTCTCATGATTAACAAATTTGGGGGTTGGGGAGGGGTAAACGAGCTAATGCAAATGTTCAACTTGTTGTGTGATGTTTGTGCACTTCAAATGAATGCTGTAGACTCCAGAAATTACAGTAACAGACCTCACTCCCAAGTGTTACCAATTTCCCATTTTAAATGGGTTACATAAGTCCTAGTTAGTGGTTCTTTTAATTTATGGATGGTTTCTTTTTAATGGTGAAATGYGTAATTAAAAAAAGCTAGAAATAGTTTTTCTAAACTCGCTCTGGAAAAGGAAGGAGAATTTCTGCAAATTTTTGTTTTCACCCAAACATTGCAGAATAGTAGAAATGTCAAAGATTTCCATGGGTTTTAATTTCGTTCTTCATGTGGCTGTGGTCATTCAAAAAGTTTGAACGCTGCAGGAGTTGGCAGATTTTTGGAAGATCATGCATCCCGGGATAAGTTTTCAGCGTCGACTTTACCAAAGAATGCCAGGGGCCTTATTTTTCTCAAGCTGTGGTTGTATTATACACTGGTGTCTTTTTTCTTCTTTCTTCTTTCTTGCTTTAAGAAAAAGGAAAAAAAGAATAGGTGATGGCTGGTCATTGGGTATCTTATGGCTTTGTGCCTTATRTGTTGCATTAAAATATGGTAGCTTCTCCTTAGTTTAAAACATATGGGGAACCAGAGAAGCTYGTTGATATGCCCTCTGCCTTTTCCTCCTGATTTTCCCCCTAATGACAGCGGTATGTGCACGGCATTTGGTGTCATCATCTATCATCACCACGGCCCCTCAGCTGAGGGAAGGCGAGGGCGCCTCTTCCCATGTCTCACTTAGGAAGCTTGTACCCAACAGCCGTGATATAGCACGGAAAGCAGGATAATATAGCAAGAAAGAAAATATTAGGCCTTCTCCACACTTCAAATACTGCAGGCAGTCTGGTAGGAAAGGTACATCCTGCCCATCTATTCAGGTGCCTCCTCTCCAATTTGGAKTGTGACTGCAGACTCAAAACGAAACAAAAACTCCATATAATAGTGACTAATAGACCTAGATCTAAAATTCTGGGGGGTTTGCTTCTGTCTTGCAGTGTGAGTTCTGGCTCTAACTAGCATCCGTGCTACATGGCTGCTGGCTAAAGCAGGGAGTCGTGGGACTGTGGGAATAGCTTTGCTGCAGTGGCAGAGGTGCAGTAGAAGCCAAAGCTCTGCTGAGCTTGCCCTTGGTCACAGCATTAAATCCTACCCTGATGTCAATCTAAGGCCAGTGGCAACCCTGGCAGGTTGCCTAAAATGCCTGTGTAGACTCTGGGGGGGCTTTCTTGGYCCCTGAGCTAGTGTCTCCTTGCCTACAGCTCTCTGGGTGGCGTGGAGTGCTCTCGATTACATGGTGAATCTCTGAGTTTCTGCTTCTTGTAATTAAAGACATAGCTGATGAGCAAGTTGCACGATCTGGCCTTGCTCAGAGTGTCCTTCCCACTTCTGCTTTTTCTCCCTTCATGGCCTAAGACCTAACTTGATGAGTATGTTACAGAAAAAGAGAGCCTTACAATCACAGCCTTCCCACTTGAAAGCCTCCTTCGCTTGGCCTGCTGCAGCTGTGCACGTAAGGAGGAATATTGTGTGCTCTTCAGCRGCTCTCGCAGAAAGAAGTAGTAACAAGAACAATCTGTGCAAAAGAATTTAGCGCATTAAAGAGGGGGGTAATAGTCATTCTCATTTGTCCTTTTATGTGAAACAGATTTCATTTTAAATGTACACTCTGAGTAGCTTAACTACATCCAGAAACTTGTTTACTAGGGTGGAAGGAGAGCTGCSCGCCATGTACATGGAGAGCCTGGGTGGAGGTGAGTGCCTCGTGCTGCCGTCGTGCGCAGGCAGCGCCGGCTCCGGCACCTCGTTGGGTTGCATGGAAGGGCCATCGCCATGGGCTGGGGATGGGCTCGTGTGCTGCACATCCCACTAGCTGTGTCATTGTCCTGCCCCAGGCTGCATGTTCCCTGCAAGGAAAGGGGCTCTACCTGGTGCTGGAGACCTGGCCCTTACGTTTTTTAAGGATGTGTTGCTTCTGAGTCATTTTGGCTCGGGGCAGATTTCCCCGGTGTGTAGTTTGCCAGAAAGTGATGCAGACTCTGACTGCYCAGGATGCCTGTTTGAAGCGAGAATGAACCTTGCATCGACAAGAGCGTCATATAAAATGCCACTGATGCCGCGTCATGGGCTTGATGAAGCACGATACCTATATCAATAATAATGATGTCACAGCCCTAGAAGAACTGCCCCTTGGTGCCGGCGCTGGGGCAAGGAGCACGCTCTGCAGAAGCAGGATTCCTTTGCATCGCTTGTAAGTTTGGAATCGAGGGTTTGAATAAAGGCGCATTGATGAGGATGGGCACTCRGCCGCTCGTGACGGCCTCTGCTGGACAAGGTCTCCTTTCTGGCCGGGCAGTTTGTGGTGAATCACCGCGTTCGGCAGCCGCCGTTGCCAGGGCAGCCCGCGCKGGCCGYCCCTGCCGTCCTTGCTCAGGRAGGTCCCTGTTATCACCTTGCACCAGCTTCGATCACCCGTCAAGAATTAAACGGGGTAGGACCTCGGGGGAGAGGCCTGGGTTCCCGGCGCTGCCCTCGCTCCTCCGCTGCCCCTCTACGGTAGGATCTTGCTTCCCGCCAGGGCCGCTGCTGGGAGCGTTTATTGTGCTCTCCTGCTGCACCACTGCAGGCTCCATCCTGCTCTACTTAGGTTGGACAACCAGCCCACCACGAGCTGTGCGATTTCGGAGCCCTAGTGAAGAGCAGCCAATGCTTTAACCGTTCTCTTGCCAAGGCTCCCTAGTGGGAGTCTCCGGTGCTGTGGTGAGGGCTCTGGCACCTGGAGCGGTGCTAGTGGGTAGTGAAACCTTAGCAGTTCTGCCCAGCAAAGGTTAATGTCCCCTCACGCTGCCTTTGTGGCGTCCCGAGTGCCAGCTGGTCCCTGGTCACACCTCATTTCCATGTGTTCACAGCTATGGCCTGTGCATGTGGCTGCCTTTCCAACCCACTCGATCTGCACGAGATCCTTCTCTCAAATTAACAAAAATAACTACAGCAAGTTATATCTTGATGCTTATTAATGTAGCTTYAAGTGCTTAATGTTCTGTCTTGTCTTCATTATAGCCTGCAGCAATTACCTTAAGCCCAATGACAACCAGAAAGGTCRTTCTGCCGTTGAAGGTGGATGAAGTTGAAGAAGAGCGAGCAGAGTTTTCCCCTAAAGTGTGGGCTGGAAGCTGGCTCTGCTTCCTCCCTTATCTCCACCTGTTTGTGTGCAAGGTAAGCCAAATCCCCGGAGGAGGAGGAGCTCAACCACTTTTAGATAGGTTCTCTGCTGTGGTTGCCTGCTCTTAACTGTGCTAAGCAGCATTTATCRGTGATTCACCCTGTGGCAGAGCAACTTGGAGCTTCTCCACCCTGACAGCTGGGCTGTAAAACACAAAAGAGATTTCTAAAAGACCAGGGTTAGACATTATCAACCCTCATCTATTTGGCCTTCTCTGGATACACATCTTTCCAATCTTTAGTACCCTTTTATTTATTCATCAGGATGCATTGCTGCCTTTTAGCTGAGTCCAGATAAATTAACCCAAGTGACAGTTTATATTTTAGGTTGAAAGCAATGCCAGAATTTCCCAGGCACCTCTCTACAGGCTAAGGTTTGATACAAGTTGCTTGGTTTTGCTTCTAGGAAGTCTCAAGCCTCTTGATGATCTTATTTTAACATCTGATCTTTCCTTTGTATGAGCAGAAATGGTCCAGAAAAACAGATTTTSTAAATGAAGTTGCTATTTGCAATACTTGTGGAGAAAAATCTTTCCCAAATTAACATTGAAAGAMGAGTATTGTGCTGGTATTTTGGTTAAAGATCCGTGGCTGGTGTAAACTGTAAACAGACAGGTCACGGTCATTCACACCTTCAGTGATKCTGGCTGTTTTTGTTGGAGTCCAACTTTAATTCTTGTGTGTCTTTGTTCCTGAAGTGTGGAACTCATTTTTGCAGGTGCAGTGTTCACCATAAATAGTCCTGAACAGAAAGAAACATCTTGTATTTCACATCTGGATGACAGCTATTTCCTTCGCCAGCCCATGTGTCTTTCTGTGATCTCTCACCATGAGGGTATCGTGCAGCCAAGTGATTTATAAGTTCCCCCACTCCTCTCTCTTTCAGCTCCTGTTGCCCTTCCAGCCTCAAAGCACATAACGCAGCAAAGCATTCAGTAAAACCAGAGCCTGAAGGAAATATCAGGTGTTAACATCCAATAAAATGCTAACACTCCTGAATGAACTGGAATTGCGAGGTACCTCCTGTATGGCSCAAGCAAGAACTGACCTAATGCGGCGTTTTTATGATGGTGGCAGGTAAGTAGTAATTATGGCCCCTGGACTCCATCATGGACTGACTTGTCAAGTTAACTTACTGTCTGAAGGACCTACAATTACATTGCGAGGGCTTTCTACCTCCCTGTWTAACTGAATGCAGTTGCTCCTGAAGAAACAGAGCAACTAAATCTGAGGTGCTGAAAGAAATACTGCACTAGAAATTATGCTGGAGGGAACATTTTATATGCTTTAGGGTAAATTAATGACTGGCTTTGGATTTTTGTAGGGGGGGGAAAAAACTGTACACAAATACATAGTTTAAAATATATTTTCCTTCAAACACCAACAACTGTTTTAACAACAGTGTAAATCAGATTTTACAGACTCCATATTTCAAGTTTGAAGTTCATTAAATGTGTGAAATTCTAGCTCAGCTGCTGGGTGTGGCCAGGGCCCCAGTAATCAACCGTAAATTGTGTTTAGGATATAACATCAGATGCCCTCATCCTYGTGGTGATATTAAAGTGGTAGCACTACCTATCCAAAACAGTCATTAGTCTTTTGTTATCATCATTAGTTAGTTTAGCTGTTGTGTAATATAGCTAATGACTGCATCAGTGTTTCCACCACAGAGCTACAGTACAGGTATCTGACTGTATTGGTCTGTTGTCGTTAGAATTAATAAGCTAACTCCTGCGCTTAAGTGAAACTAATACCATCTATGCATCAGTGAACTTCAGTTGGTGCTTTTTATATAGAAGAGCATCACCCTCTGTATTGCATGACAACAATCACTTTGCAGAGGGAGAGCAGCGTGACTGCTGTGCTGGATATTGGCATTGGTGCTGGCCAGTGCAGCAGTGCTTCCCTGCTGAGTCCATAGGTGAAGTGATCTGGGGTTCCTGGAGCACGGTGGGTTTCACGGCTGCCCGCTTGSTCTGGGGTTCCCAGAGGAAGCCCTGCCTGAATTAGCGTTGCCCTGAATGCTTTGCCTTTTGGAGGGCTTTGCAAACACCCGTCCCGCTGCTGCACAGGCCCCAGCGCTCTGGAGGGGGTGCTGGCTGCTCTGTTGGCCTTTGGAGGRAGGTCCAGGCCGAGCTGCTTTTTGAGGATCTGTTCTGGAAATGCAGCCCGGCAGCTGCAGTTACAGTGGCTCAAGCACTGCAAGAAACAGGTAAATTGTAAAACCCGGTTTACTTGTCTTTGTTCCATAGGGAAGCACCCTCCAGCTCCCAAACACGGCTGTGGCTCCTCTGAATTATTCCAACAAGCAATTGCTCAGTTTCACTGCCCCTCCTTCTCTGAACATTAACATAAAACCATAGAAAGCAAAACAAAGCAGTAACAAAAAAAAACCCCAATGGTTTTATAGTCTTCAAGACAAGATAACTTCAGCAAGAAAACAGCATCTTGCTCCTGGCCGTGTCCAGGGATTTTGTTGTTGCGGTTTAATTAGCTTTTCTGAATTTTTTAGGGAGATTATGGTTCAATTTTATCCTACATGCTTGTTTGCAGAGACTTGGAGCTGTTAACYTAATCATTGATAGTAGTTTGTAAGGCAGTGCCAATCTGGAGGGCTTAAGTGTTCCCTGAAAGCTATGTTTGACGTTTAGATAAAAACGTAAATCATGGAGTATAAACATCCCTTCTCGGACACGTTTGCTGAATCAGAATGCACTAGCTGAATTTCAGATTTGGAATAGATCTAGTGCCATTTGCATCCAGTAAATTAATTTAATCCTTTTATTTCTAAGCTGTCACATTTGAATCCTGCTTGCAAAGTCCACCATCCATTTGTATCYTCCAGAAACGCTGCTTTTCCTGGCCGATTTGTCCGTCATCCTGCTGTGAGCAGAAACTTCCCTAGAGTGGCTCCTTTGGGGCACTGAGCAGAGATGCTCCCTGGGATTTTTGCAGGTGATAGGATTGTCTCTTCATCTGTTTTGCTCCCCATGATGCTTCCTTTGGCTTTGCTCATCTYTGAATTTTCAGGCTCAGCTGAATGATTGAGTTCATCTTCAGCCCAGGTGGATGTGGTTGGTGGTTAATGCAGTCTGTTTCTGTGCCCCCACAAAATGAACCTCCAGGAGTGTTATGGCACTTAGCACGTTATATGAAATGCCTTTTTCAGATCAAAAAAGGCCTCCTAAGGGGAAAAATATCCCCTTCCATCCACCTGATGGGCAACTACCCTTCTCTCTGAATTCCTGCACTCCAACAGTTGGGTCCGGCCGTGCGATGGCTTCAGTTCTCAGCTGCAAAACAGAGGTCTGGTTCTGGTGTACRGTCTGGTTTTGGGCACAGCCCATGGGGCTGTAGTTCAGAATCGCTCCTCCCACTGCTGCAGGTGCAGAGCAGAAGAACCTGACGTGAAGGTTTCCGTAYGCAAGTGGTTATGAGCAGCCCCTTGACCGCTTTGCTGATGTCCTTCCCTGGCTGGAGTCATCAACAGTTCTAGGAGACAGACACGGTAGTAGGTAAAAYGGAAAACTGTAGCCTAGGAAGGTATTAATTATATCAGGCCAACTGTAATAATTACATCCTCCTGGTCCCATAATAGGACACTAATTGAAGAACTGCCTGAGTAAAGCCAGTGAGAATGGGACCCTATTGTTCTGTGAATGAGTTGAAAGACTCTATTTTTTCCTTTACAGGAAATTTTTGAGGGGAGGGGAAAGAGCAAGAATGTGCTTTACACTTTCTTCAATATCTTTTTTATTTGTGGTTTTGTTTTCTGCAACTGCCTTTGTTGAAAAAAAAAATTATTCTTATAAAAAAATTAATTTTCAAAAAAGAACCCTTTTACTAAAAGCCAATTCTCCTTCTTTTCTTTTCTTTTTTTTAAAAAAAAAATTAACTCAAAAAAATCTTTTCATTTTATTGAGTTTTATTGAAAAAACAGAAAATTTCAACCAATTTTCATTTTAGATGAAAAGCTCTTTCTCATTTGGAAAAAATGTTCTGATGGGAAAAATTCAAGCGGCTCCAGTTCCAATCCTTCTCTGAGAGCTGCGTGTGGGTGGATTCCCTGGGCCACGTGGAGCTCATTACGAGATCAGACGCTCCGTTTGTAACTTAATTAAGTGACTGAATATGTTATTCAGACAAGTGCATTGTCAAAGTAGGCTTAAGTTGGTAACACGCTTTCTATAGCCATAATGCTCTGGGATGGTTATGAAAATGCCAGGAGGTGCCAGTTTGCGTTACTTAAGCAGGCCGAGCTGCAGATGTGGAGTTATTTGGGCCTCGTTTGGCTCCATTTGGGAGTCCAGGTTAGCTGCAGTGAAGCCACACGCGGAGCGTAGAAATCTGGCRTTTGGGCACGGTGCCACTTAATGCCTTAAACGTGTTGAGGTTGTGCTGGGGAACACGTTGTGTGCGATGGCCGTGATGTTCGGGGAGAGCTGTATTTACTTTGGAAGGAAGATGAGCTKTTGTCGAGAATCCTTATTGTTGCTGTGAGCCTGAAATACCTTTGCAAGTGGAAAATAGAGATGTCTCCATGAAGTCTATTATGATAAACCCCGGGCAGTTGCCCCCGTGGCCTGAGAGCACATCCTCAGGAAGCCTTCATGCCTTATCTCCAGGAGAGCACGAGACATTTTAAAAAAACAGAAAAAGGAGGGGAAAAAAGGACAAAAATGGTGCCATTTTGGTTATRTTGCAAGTATCCCAGCTGGGGAGGCTCTTCCTGTGGGCAGTGGCTGCAATGGGCTGCACGGTGGCCCCGTCCTGCAGCAGGGTGACGTCCCGGCCCCTCTGTCTGCACCCTCGGTGCAGCAGCGAGGGCATCGCTCGGTCTCCTGCAACGCGCTTGGCCGGGGGCTGCTGGTGACGGCATCGTTCCCCGGAGCTACTCCCTTGGCCGRGGCCAGGTTGGGGCCAGGAGCCGCGTGGGCTCCTCCCTGTCCCAAAAATCCTGCTCTGTTCACAGCAAATCTGGGAAGGAGCCCTGCACATGGTGCGGGCCTAGGGCTGATTTTGGGGGGTATGGATGTGGTCCAGAATGTGCCCCTGAAAGGCAGAGGAAGTGCCCTCCTAAAGAGGGAATAAATAGCTCTAAATATTAGCTATAAATAGCTCCCTTACCTCCAAAAATAAAATCCCTTAGTGATACCAAAATAAAAAAGCAAAGGAAAGTCGGAGGTATTTGGCCTTCCTTTGAAAAGGAAGCTAAAAATAACTATAATATATAAAAATCTCTCGTTTCTAGGGAAAGTCTCTGCCCCCGCATCCAGCTTGTACAGTTATATAAGACTTGAACTATATCCCCCTTCTCCTCCATGGCCACTCACAAAGCTCTGGGAGCAGCAGCCAGATGGAGAAAGGTTCCATCAGGAAAGTTTAACTCAGCCGTGAAGCTGCAGCCAATGGAGGACACGATTCTCTCGCTGAACTCTCCAAAAGCCTTGGAAATCTTACAGTTGTGTCATATGCTGGTTTGGGGAATGCTAGCAGTGCTGAGGCCGCCGCCAGCCCTCTCTTGCTTTTTTTTTTGCTTTTTTTTTTTCTTTTTTTTTTTCTTCTTCACTTTGCACTGAGTTTAATTTGGGTAGCAGGATTCAGCATTTTCAAGTTGGAAAAAACTTGGTGGAAGGAGGATATTTTAGGAAAACCCTGTCATGTGAACTAGYGGGAGCCGATCAAGCCGAGCTATTAAAAGAAAGACATTGTATTTTTAACTGGTGCAGCCCGGGGAAGCCAACCTGTGTGCCATAACCGCCGCGCTCCCCCGGTTATAGCCCGGCGTGGGAGGAGGCGAAGCTTTCCATCGGGGTAGCCCATTCTCCGCTCGCTCCGGGATACCCTTTGGCAGCACGTGGCGCCCGCGGCATCCCCGGCTGTTCTCCTCTCCCCCTCCTGCACCCAGCTCACCCCTTCCTTAATTATTAATATTAGTATTATTAAGCAGGGCTGAGGGTCACGTTAACCCTCGCTCCTGCCTCTCTGCTGCTTTCTCAGGGTGGCTGTTGCAGGTGATGCTGGCGGGGGCTGAGTTTGGTGTCACGGTCAGCGCTTGGGAGGGCTTGGGGGGATCTCAGGCTGAAGTTCTGCATTTCTGCCTGAGCAAACCGCTTATCTACGGTTTCCCCTTAATGTTTTTGCCATAGAGATGAAGTTGCTCCAACTTCACTATAAAGCAGTGATGGATGCAATAGTGGGTCTGGTCTTGGGCTCACTTGGAGACCAAAAATGGGTGTTAGGCTTTGACAGGCAGGAGACCAAGCGTTTATTAAATGGCACAGAGCCTCGCAGACAGTGGCTGGGGCAGGTGGTCTCCTCTCGTGATCACCGTGGCTTCAGAGCAGTCAGTTCAGAGGGCTGTTATTATGCAGAGTTCTTAGGTTTGAGCATAGCGGGTTTTTTGCCTTTTTAAGCCCACTACAATAGGTCCCTGGGGCTCAGGGGATGCTTCTGTGGAGCTTGGCATGGAAGAACCAGGAGAAACCACTGCAAAGGGGTCACCAGCAAAGCTCGCTAGCAACCTTAGTATTCATGGAGCAAAGAGCATCACAGGGCTCTCTGTGAGGATGCAAAGAAGAGGCTTCCAGATGACCTATTCTTTGGGGAGTTATAAATCCCCAGAGAGCCCTCGTCCCAGAGGGGAGTCGTGATCAACTCRGGTGCAGTGCTGGGGTGGCCGGGAGCCGGGCTCCATCACGGAGCCTCCCTTGGTGCTGGTGCATCTTTGTTAGTCGGTCTTGGACCCTCATGGCCACGGGCTGTCCCCTGGGGGCTGCTTCTCACTGTGAGGGTCACTGCAAGTGTGTTACATAATGGGCCCGTGGAGCCGGGGAAGGTATTTCCACCTCAGCATGTCCAAAAATGAGCCAGGCTAGGAAAGTGAGGTGCGCTGAGTTTCCCTGGCCGGYCCGCAGTTGCTAGCCTGCGAGACAACAAACTCGAGAAGCAGAAAGTTTGATTGTGATACCTCCTTCGAGTCGAGTTTGGGACTCAGAGAGTGAAAAATGGAAATGTCGTGCGGGTGCCAGCCAGCCCTCCATGCAGCTCCAGGCCAAGTCCATCTGCAAAGTGACTCACTCCCGGTTGCTACCCGAGACGCTGACCCCGACGGCCATCCCGAYTGAAAATGTACATGCCCAAGACTGGTCGGATTATACACAAACGCTGAGCATCTGCAGAGCTGTCAAGGTCCCAGATGAAGCATTTTATATATCTGAACTCTTGCTCTCTTCTGGAAAAAATATATGCAAGTCCAGTTGCAAGCAGCCACTGCATGCAGGAAAGAATCRAGGCAGATGCTTGTTAACATTAACAGTGAAAACTATATGTTGCAGGACAGCACACGCTTCACGGTATCTGTGACTTTATTTTCCTGTTTTCTTTTGCTTTATTTTCCTGTTTATACATAGGATGTGTAAACAGAGGAGGGTTGTCTTGGTTTCGGAGGCTTCCTTGGCTATTTCATTCTTGCTGAGCTCCACGTGTATCAGTGGAAAGCCGTGGGGTTGCTCCTCTCGCTTTCTAAATGGGCTAAAAATAGCCACAGCGAGAGGTCTGTGAAATGCCCCTAAACAAATTAACCGGCTTTTTTTTTTTTTTTTTGACTTCTGGGTAAAGAATTGAACCGGTGGTAATTAGACCCCAAAGCCAGTGCCAGTTACAAGATGGGTATTAATAGGGTGCTGGCAAATAGAAAGACATAAATACAAGCTTGGGACTCGAGTTTTCTGAATGATTTATTCAAAGGTAAAAGCAGCAGCAGCCTGAGCTCGTCTCTGCTGGGAAGAAGGAAAACTTCTGCACAGAAGCCCTGTTGCTTTGAAAGGTTTTGCAGTGCCTGCAAGTTTTGTTTAAAGAGCACACTCTGGGATTTTTAACTTCATCCATATTTCTTTCTTTCTCGCTCTCTAACTTTCTGCTCAACAATTAAGTGCTTGTGCTGCAGACTGAGAAAGCCGCAGAGCTGCCTTGGCCCGGAGCTGGGAGACGTCATGGATTCCTGAATGTGAAGTTTGCAGGAAAGCCCTCAGTTTGGGAGATGGAGGCGATCCAAGGGTTTCCATGGCACTGGGATAAACAGGAGGAAACAGTGAGGGAATCCCGTTATTTTACAGCATTCAAAGACTATAAACACTCCGAGCAGGGAAGGAAGTGGCCTTTCCCTCTCTAGTAACCCTCATCTCAGAGCAGAGAACTGACTTCACTTCAGGAACAAGCTCAGCCCAGTTCGGATCCCTCTTTGCACCTCCAAACGCTTACGGAGGAGGCGAGCAAGAGGGGTTCCCTCTGTCCAGGCAGCATTGGTTGAACATGGTTTAAGGAAGATTTTTTTATATTTTTTTTTCTCTTACTATTGATTTTTATTTTTTTAAATTCCCGATGCAGAGAGAAACTGCCTGTAGGCTGGTACCCTACCACCACATCATGAGGTCTATGGATCAAGGTAGGATCTTCCAGCTCCTTGCTCTGTGTGATGTGGGGGTGTGTGTGTGTGTGTGTCCTGCTGAGTGCAGCCCCGGCCCCGGGGGCTCTGCACCCCTCGCTGTCCTGCCCCGGGGCCTGATCCATCTCAATGGGGCGGGCAGGGGGAGTTCGTGGCAAGAAGGTCCCTCGGGGAAGGGGCTGAGCGGGGTTTGGGCTGGCTTGGAGTGCTCTGCGGAGGCGATAACAACTCGCTCTGGTGAAACCTCCTTTAAACTCCAGCCAGGGGGACTCTCCTCTTCCCCGGCATCAGGGGGGGATCCCGCGYGCTGACCCCCCGGCCACTTAACCCTTCTGCTCCCTGTCCCGCTCCACGTCTCCGGCCGTCACGGGCACCTTAGGCAGGCTCAGCGG